>CM076577.1:592645734-593173206 GCA_034641835.2 Pinus albicaulis | reverse complement strand
TGTATTAAATGATTAATATGCCAATCCAATGCTTGATTAGCTAATGAGTTAGCAAACCAATTGTCAGCTCGAGGAATATGAATGAATGTTAAAAATTGAAATGACCTTTGTAACAAACGTTCCCTCAAGAAAAATCGTAATAAAAATGGATCTCGTACCCGATAAGTGTTGTTCAACTGCGACACCACCAGCTGAGAGTCCAAGAAAACTACCAACAAATCAACACCCAAAGATATTGCCTCCGAGAGTAGATGAACGACTGCAGTGTATTATGCTACATTATTGGAAGCAGGACCAATGCAGACCCCTCTTGATACCAACAGCTGACCGGAAGGATAATGAAGCACCCAAGCCGTGGAAGCTAAGTTCCGGGTGTGTCTACTAGCACCATCGGCGAAACCGAAATGACTCATAACATCCAACACAACCTGCCAAAGTAGATCAAAAAACATCACTACCTCACCAAAAATCGAAAATCAATCAGAAATGTACAAAGAAAAAACTACAAATATATACAAAAGCAACATGCCAGGCCGAAGCCTAGGCATAATACTTCTTCAAATAGAGCCCATTTCGGGGCTCCGGCAACTCGTTCCCATCGAAATCAACCAAGGTATAAGTTCCTTTCTTAAGGAATTTTTTAACGATATAGGGGCCATACCACATCGATTTAAACTTTCCTGCCCCCAAGGCATCTTTTTCCTGGGCATAGACCAAAACAAGGTCACCTTCCGAAAAGATCCTAGGCTTAACTGCCTTATCGTACTAAATCTTTACTCGGTTTTTATGCGCTTCATTCATCGTGGCGGCATCCCGACGCTGCTCATCGAGATGTTCCAGATGAAGAAGCCGCTCTCCCAGACTGGAAGTGTCAGGAAGAAGCTCAACAGCTAATTTGAGAGAAGGAATCTCGCATTCAATGGGAAATACGGATTCCACCCCGTGGACTAACTGAAACGGAGTAAATCCAGTTGCAGTTTTAACTGACGTCCTGTATGCCCAAAGTGCAGGATATAGCATAATATGCCAGCTGGATCTATGTTTATCAATCGTCCTTTGAAGAATTGTCTTCAAGGATTTATTCACGGCTTCCACTTGCCCATTGGCCTGAGGATAATACGGAGATGAATGCTCCTGCCGAAAACCCAATTTGAGAGCCAACTCAGCCATCATACTATTCTGAAAATGACTGCCATGGTTAGTGACAATCTCTCTAGGTATACCAAAACGAGCGATAACTTGGTTGAAAAATAACAGAGCTGCAGTCTCACCATCGTTCCCAAAAGTAGGCATAGCCTCGACCCACTTCGTAAAGTAGTCTACTGCTATGATAATGTACTTGTGACCTTTTGCCGAAGGCGGGTTACAAGTAGTATAATCCATACCCCACTTTGTAAAGGGTCCGATAGTAACGACTGGAAAAAGCGGAGCTGGATGAGCGCGCATTTTTCGAGTATACACCTGACAAGGATGACACTTCTTGACCGATTCAATACAATCTTTGAAAATCGAGGGCCAGAAGTAGCCAGCACGCAAAATCTTTTGGGCTGTAGTAAGCCCTGATAAATGACCCCCACAAGCTCCACTGTGAGAATCATTGAGCACAGCCTCAGCTTCTTCGAAAGTTAAGCAGCGTCTTAGGATTGAATCAACCCCTCGACGGTACAAAGTATCACCAATAATCAGATAATTCTTGGCTAAGTGACGCAGCTTACGACGCTCATCTTTCGAAAAAGAAGAGGGAAACTTCGCAGTCTGGAGATACACAATGATATCCCCATACCAAGGATCTTGTGGAGAGATCAGAAACAAGTGTTCGTCCGGAAAGGACTCATCATAGATCATCTCCTCTCCACAAGGCAACTCAGAGATCAATTCCGCAAAGACTAATGATTTCTTGGATTTGGCAGACATGAACTCGAGATCAAATTCTTGTAAAATCACAATCCATCAATTATATTTGCCCCCATTCACTCGCCTGCTGAGGACAAACTGAAATGGATTGGCAGCTGCCAAGACATAAGTTTTGCGAAGAATAATGTAATGTCGGAGTCGCTGTACAGCATGAACTGCTGCTAAGGCTAGCTTTTCTATCAGGGTGTATCGCAGTTCAGGTCCTACCAGTCCTCGACTAAGGTAGTAAATAACATGCTCAGCAAGAGCATCATCCTCCTGAACCAGAACCATACCAATGGTAGATTCTGCTGTAGCCAGATATAAAAGAAAATCTCTGCTATAATCGGGTGGACTCAGTAAAGGAGCAGAGGTCAATGCCTTTTTCAAAGCATCGAACAAGCGTTGAGCGTAGTCGTCCCAAAGAAAAGGAACTCCTTTCTTCAACAATCTCATATATCCCTTTGTAATCTCAGCATAGTTGACGATAAACCTCCGAAGAAAATTAGACTTCCCTTGGAGACTTTGAAGCTGACGGATTGAAGACGGGGGAGGCAACCGAAGTATTGCCTCAACCTTGAAGGGATCTACCCTTATCCCTTCCCTAGACACAATAAATCCCAACAGCCAACTGGATGTAACCGCGAAAACGAACTTGTTCGGATTCAATCGAATTTTATAAAAACGACATCTTTCAAATATTTGCCGGAGGTGACCTGGATGATCCATCCTCTTTCGAGAATGAGCAGCTAGATCATCTAAGTATGCCTCAATAATCTTCTTGATGTCGTGGAAGGCGTAAGACATGGCCCGCTGAAAAGTAGCTCCAGCATTTTTAAGACCAAAAGGCATTTTCTTATATGCAAACGTACCCCAGGGACAAATAAATGCGGTCTTATGTTGATCTTCCGGACGGATAGTAATTTGATTATAACCAGAGAAACCGTCCATGAAGGAGAAAATCTCGTTACCGGCACACTCATCAATAATCTGATCAATGAAGGGTGTGGGGTAATGATCTTTAGGACACGCCTTATTCAGGTCTCTGAAATCGATGCACACTCGAATTGTTCCTTGCTTTTTATCAACGGGAACGGGGTTTGAAACCCATTCAGTTAGAGGAACTGGGAAAATAAATCCCGCCTTAAGCAGCTTTTCAACTTCAGCTTTGATAGCTGCTGCCTTCCTAGGATTAACCGGATGAAGTTTTTTCCTGACCGGCTTAGCGTTTTCATATGTCTTGATCTCATGCTGGACGATAGATGGGTCTATGCCAGGCATTTCCTCATAAGACCAAGCAAAAACATCCCTATACTCTTTGAAGAGCTCGGTATAGATTTGAATTTCTTCACAGGAACATTCAGCTCCAATGAAGACATTCTCGACAATATTGGGATCCCTGGAAATGTTCACCGGGATAGTAGGAGAGATCACAGCCATGTTCCCTTCAGCATATACCTGTGTTGGTGCCAAAAGGCTCAAGACTGGGTGAACAGGACCAGGAGACTGAGGACTTGGAAAACTTGTTTCGACTTTGCTCAAGTCAGGTAGGAAGTAAGACCGATGATGCAAATCATCCCACGGTCTATCTATACCTGTCATCGCTTCCAGGATGGCCTCTTCAGATGGAAGAGTAGTATCTAGACAATCCTGGGCAGAAGAAGAAGTAAGCGTCCAAGCCGGAGCCACATCACCATCCAACTCTTCTGGTGAAAGAGGAGCTGGATCAGATTCTGCAGTGTCAACAATAGACTAATATGCAATCTCAGCTGCAGAAATCGGAAATGCCATTCCACCCACTTGTCCTTCCGCTAATGTGGCAGTAGGAGAAGGTAAGGTCCAAGGGTCCAAAAAATAATGAGTTCGAAAGAACTCTCTTCGTAGGGGAGCCTTGGAGGATGAAATAGCATTAATATGAACCTTAGGAGGAGGAAGATCAAAAGTTCCCATCAAGGAAGAATACATTCCAACTCCTAGATTCTCAACAGGCGCCTTAGTATTATCCAACTTAGGAACAGATGAGTCAGAAGGCGCATCCAGGTCTACAGGAGGACAGTCCAGTTGATCCACTGTGACAATCCTCCCTTCGTGGGGGAAACATACAATTCGAAATAATGAGGATGCAATAGCATTCATCTCATAAATCCAGTTCCTCCCCAACAGAAGGTTGTAGTCCAAGGCTGCATCCACTACCTCAACCTCTATGTTAACGGTTTTGCCCCCAACACAAATGGGCAAAGCCGGGACAATACCATGGGGTCTGTGAGAATGACCATCGAACGCAGTAAGAACAGTGCTAGATGGAACAGCTTTGGGAGATCCTAGTGTCTTCCAGCATGCAAGAGACATCACGCAGGTAGAAGCACCCTCATCAACGACCGTTCGAAAGATATTGGTCTTTCGATACGATGATTTGATGTGAAAATCCATGTGATGAGGAAGTCTCTTCTTAAAGTTAGTCATATCGAAAGTAATCAGAAGAGAATTTTTTGGATCAACAGCCCCAATGGCAGTGAGCAAAGCACTGCGCTGAGCCGGACAAGACTGGAGTACCTCTAAAGCTGACATAGCACAAGGACTCTGCACCAGATCTTCTACAATCGAGTAGTTCTAGGCAGCCCTCGCGTTCGGATTAATCGTTGACCGCTTAGAAGATGCTTTTGGCATCCGAGGCATAGACTCAACAGTTGGCTTCGTGATGTGAAGCGGCTCAGTAGCATCAGGAACTTCCTTAGCTTTTAAAGATTCCTCTCCGCCATAATCACGGGATCTCGTAGCGATATCCGCGTGAGCACTCATCATAAAGATGTTCGATGGAATTTCCCCTTCCTGGGTACCTCCAGAGGAAGCCCTAGGATTTTGGTTCGCGCCAACAACTAATTGCTGCCCTTGGGGAAAAGGGTTTGTTAGCACAGCCTGGGAACTAGAAGAACCCTGCTGAGATAACAGGCGCTGAGCATCCTGAATTTTCAGGCAAAGGTGTGTGAGATGGTCTCCAGCACAAAGCTTGCATGGAAACTTCACTTTCTTTTTCTCCTTTTTCCCTTCACCAACACGCTCGTTGGTTTTATTTGCATTGCCCTTCCCATTCTTGCCCTTCTTCTTGTTATTACGTCCCTTCTTCTTCCCATCGGATTGTTGATTTCCTTTGGGCTCAGAAGATTGGAGAGCATTTATGGACAAAGACTGGGAAGGTGATGAATCAGCAGGCACAGCCTGACCAGAAGGAGTAGATTGTAAAGACAACTGCTGCAATTGAGAAAGCAGGCTGGCTGCACTACTATTGACCGATCCGACAAGCCCGTCACCATGCGGACCAGGTTTGGGTTTCGATAAATCCAATTTGGAGCGAGGAGCATTGGGCAAATACTTATAAAGCATCCCAGACTGAGAATAGATCAATTCTAACTGTTGGGCCCTAAAGATGGCCTGCTCCTCAGAAAATACCCCAGATAGGGATACATCTTTTGAAATATCTGACTGCAGAGATTTCAAAAACCACTCGAGAAGGAACTCACCTAGAATATGAGCTTTGATAAGCCTCTTCCTTCTCCTCCATTCCTGAATGTGATCAGAAATGTGAGTTGCCTCATCCTGCTTAAAATTAGCCAGGAGTTCGGTCCCAGCCTCATATCTGACAGGCAACTGAAAATGGTTAAGAAATGTGACAGCCAGTTCTCCAAATGTGGCAAAACTGCCCCCAGTGATCTCTATATACCATTTGGCAGTATTTCCAGTTAGGGTGCGTTGAAATAATCTCAACCTAATCAAATCATCGATCAGGGAGTTCGAAGAGCACCATAAGTGGAAAGTGGTGATGTGGTCCGCCGGATCCTCTCCATTCTTACCTTCAAACTTTGGAATGTCTGAAGGAAGTTTGGTCGGGACCGGAGGCCACCCCAGACTATAACGAATCGGGTCATTAGTCAACTTCGACAAATCTGGCAAGTTTAACGTTGCCAGAAACGGTAAGCGAGCCAGAGCTTGAGAATTCCATCCTTGAGGGGATGGATTTCCAACATTCTGAAAAGAATAGCCTGGATTTGATGAGGCACCAGGCTGCCAGAAAGGACTCGTAGAAAACGGAGAAGAACCTCCTCCCCACGCCGAGTTACCATAGCCCAGACCAGTTCCCCCCGCTGAAGTGTTAAATGAAGAGGAGAGCCCATGATAGGGGTTCCAAGCATTAGACAGAGGAGAAAAGGTCTAATAAGCACTCGATGAAGGGAAAGAAGCATTCCCTTGATGACCTGCGAAGAACTGATTCCCTGCCCTCGTTGTAGTAAAGACAGGATTCCATCCCGTAAAAGTAGTCGAACTTTGCCCCCCAGACCAAGGGTTGAAACTCTGGGTCTGGGACGTAAACGGAAACGACCCTAAAGAAGGATTGGAACTGGGAATGTGTCCAGTCCCAAAGGGGAAACCCTGAAAAGAAGCTGATCCACTAGCCATGTTAGACATGGGTGTAGATCCAGTTGCACCAGCGGAAAAGGAAAAAGAGGGATTTCCACTAATGGACATCCCTGAACAGAAGGGACTAGAATGAGAAGCATGTGCTTGGGTGAACCCAGAGCCAAACACAACAGCACCAGAAGCAATTGAAGATGAAGCAATAGTGCCCCCTGCTTCGACAGAAAAAGGAGTCTGAATGCCTGCAGCACTCACGACAGAAGCCGCGTTCCCAGTCGTGGCCATCGAAAGATAAGAATGATACGGAAGATCCGGTGGTCTCTCCGACTCCGGTCCAATGTACTGAATAACAAACGGATGATCAGGAGGACGAGGAGATGGACCTGTAGCAGGAGGCTCAGGTACGTCTTCAATTCGAAAATCTCCTTCCTGAGGAAACAAAACTCGCGAGGTGAGTGGAACGCTCCTCTCGGGACCGACACCAGAATCAGCTATGAAACCTTCAGACCTTGGTGGAGGATCTCTCTCCACAGCGTCAGAATCCACAGGGTGGTAACCACCTGCTAAATCACTCCTACGCCTTCTCGAAGAAGGCTCTGGACTCTCGGGAGATAACCCCCGGATTCTCCTCGAACGTCGAGGCGCTTGATCAGCCACTTTTATAGATTTATTAAATTAGACTCAAAAAAGTGAAAATCTAGGCAAGCTAGGAGCAAAGAGCACTCTCTAAAATAAAAATCCCTGAGAAACAGCAAGCAAACAACCTCCAAGTATTTCCGCTCCGGGTGATGAGGACCGGACACCAAAATACAGGAAAGCGAAGTATAGGGCCTTCCGAAAGCAGTCTGGGATGATTAGGGCCCAGAACAACTAGCGAAGGTATCAAAAACAGTTACGCCGACCTCCTAACGACAGCCTTTGCCGGCTCAAGCACCCAAGCTTCGCAAGGGCACCCCCCAGAAGTACTGCTGAAAGTGATGCGACGTCTGCCTCAGGTACCACGGGTATTCCCCCCCGCAGTCACCTGTGTGGAACCTAGGAGTGGCAACTATGGGCACCAATCCGTATCAGAAGCCGGGCGGAATGGTCTTGAGGTCAGATTCAGCCAATCGGAGAGGGGGTATCCCTCTTCTCAGCCTTCACTTCCCCTCGCGCTTGACTCTCGGATGAGAGCTTTCCCAGTCCACCTCACGGAGTTGGATTTCGCTCAATTAATCAACTTCTATGTTTGTTTGAGCGGCCTTTGAGAGTTAACTCTCCACTCACCTATTCCAAGGCCCTACAACCTAGCTAGTTGGTGATTGACACTTAGAAAAACTTGCTAGTTGATTTTAGATTAAATCGCTTATTTTAAGGGCTGTTATATTAAGTCACAAGGATATGGAGATGAAACGTATGGTGTTTTTGACGCAAAAGAAATTAATAAAAACTTAACTACATGCACATGCAGTTCTTTGTCTTTCGATGAAAAGTAATCTCTATACAGGTTCTACAAGACTAAAAATTGTATTTTTCTTTTCAAAAAGAAAACTCACACTCACAAAAACTAAGAAGCTAACTAAATGCTGAAATGCACCTAATGCAAATCACTACAAGCATGTAAATCCTAAGATGCAAAAAATCTCTTAAAACAAAGTGAAATTTCCCAAAAAGCTCCTTCAGTTTTAACTCATCTTTTGTTGTCCAGAAAGCTAATTCTTGAAATCAAGAACTCTTAAAATAAGGACACCAAAAACCCTTAAAGACAAGAAGAAGAAATCAAGTGACAACTCCTCCTCAAAATCAAGCCAAAAACTAGAAGCAAGAAACTTCACAAAAGCTCCAAAAGATATGGCAAAACGAAAATGAAAATGCAACAACAAAAACAAAAACAAGAGAAAATGTTTTTTGAGTTTTTGAAATGCAAAAACAAAAAGCAAAACAAATGTTTTTTGAGCTTTTTTGTTTTATAGGGAAAGAGCTCGAAAAGACCAAGCACAACTATCAAAATCCAAACCAAAACGGGACCGAATTTCAAGAAAAAACTTCAACAATGCTCCCAAACCTTATAAATCTAACTAAAGCAAGATCAATAAGAGCAAGACAAGACCAAAAACTCAGCCACTCAGCCTAGACAAATAGTGCAAATTCGTCGGAAACAAAAACTCCAAAGAAGTAAGAAAAGCTCTTCAAAAGTTGCAACAAAACCCTAGCCTATGGAACTCAAGAAAACCAATCGAAAACGAAGCAAAAATCGCAATGCGAAGCACAACACAAAGATAGGAGCGAGTCAGTGAGCAGAAGCTCTCTGTTCTGATAAAGCAGAACATCCAAGAATGCTCAAAAAGCGATCTTGGAACTCAATCCAGAAGTGCCAGCACCAGAAACAACCCTTTTGCCAAAAGACTAGTTTTCACTCAAACGAAAGAGAGAAAAGACATGAAACCACTTCCTTCACACTCCAGTAAGTACAGAGACACTGTAGAAACAGGCCTCGACAGCCAGAAAGGACCAAAAAGTCAATAAACCCAAAAATTCAAATTCTGCCTAGGTATACGCTACTTCACAGCTATGCAACCAGCGTGCATACGCGTATGTGCTAAGGGAAACTCGCGTATACGCGGGTTCCTTTAGACAAACTTGTGTGTATACGCGACTGTGTGCAGAAAAAAGCGCGTATACAAAGGAAAATAATGAAAAAACAAAAAGGACAAGCCTGGAAAAGACACCAGGACTTCAGACTGACTGCAAGAAAGTAAACTGGACTGCAAATGAAATATAAAACTGTCGGCAACCTACCAAACAGCTGAAACAACCCAACAGGAGAATCACAAGAATGTGATCCCCAGCGGAGTCGCCATTTCTGTTTCGGGGAAATATCACCCTAGAGGTTGGTTGGGATACAACCTCCACAGAGCAGGGGCATGCTACTTAACAGAGACTCACACAACCATGCACGTTCAGAAAAACTAAATAGAGCAGAATGAGAAGGTTACCCGTAGGTCCTACGGTTGAAGAAGATCCCGTAGGGTTCAAACCCCCGGCAACCGTCCTTCCTTTTTAACCTGAAATACAAGAAGAAACGAGCGCAAAGGACAGGTTGTACAACATATATCTACTCTAAATGTTAGTGAGATTCATATAAAACATTAAATAAATCATAATGAATGCTTGTATAACAAATATTCTCATACATATAAGCATACACTAACACGTTTATTTCGGGAACAACATGGTACTTCTGTATTATAAATAGCATGTACAAAAGTAATCAAGTGGAGAGATCACCTGATCCTTCCAAGGCCTTCGCAGACCGTCGTCTGGATCCGTCCAGCCCTTGCCTCGCTAAGACTCCTTCCACACGGGTGCATACGAGATAACATATAAAGGGATGTGTATCTCAAGGAAACAAGGGTTTCCTATAATGAACTGGGAAAGTGCAGGAGGCACGGGGAATCAGACTTGGATAGGGAATACCAACAGAGTATAATATCAATAATTCTCTCTCTCTTAGGCCATACACATGAGGGCTTTTTATAGTCCCTCCAAGTAGTTTCAACAGTTGGAAACAGTTGGCCACGGGCTGGGGTGGTTGAACTACCTGAGTAACCATCAACCCAGCGCGAAATTAGGGAATTTTTATATATTTTTTAATCATTTTAATGGCATACGCAGAAAAGTCTAGCTGTACTCGCATATACACGCGGAAAAACACGGGCATAGTCACGTATGGGGGATTTTACACTGTTTTTAAATGAATTTGTCCAAGTCTGTAGGAATGGGTGCCCAAAAGCCATGAAGCAATCATAAATCATGTCAAGGTGAGAAATGATGCTATAACACCTGTTACACCCACTTCATTACCACTTTTCAATACATCTATACCCCTGTTATAGAATCAAAATATTGTACATCAACCTTATTAGGCGGGTCCTTCAACTCAATATCATCAAATGTTGAGTCCACAGACTCAAAATCCTTTGGTTAATTACAAAAACCTGTATCAGGAATAATTTATTCACAATTTGGTGTACCATTTTATGGGATGTCACAAATGCAACTTGGTTATACATATCAACCGAATCCAAGTTATACTAATCTGGGTTATAACATTGGTGGACAGACCCCTTGGCAGCCATAGGCGCAAATGCCTCAAACTTCATTTCAACAAGTAACATATCCAGGTTTTGGTCAATAGAATCCTCAAGCATTTGCTATGCAAAACAACCCCTATCTAGGTTACCAACAACATATTTCGTATACTGGTGCTCAAAGGCCTATTGCACAAGCAATTCCATCTTACCTTGGCTATGCTCAACCCGACCTTAATCGACAGTTACATTTTGTTGCAACCTTGGAATTACCATATTTAAATTGGTTAACCAATGATCCTATAAATTATGCTCCTTGGTGGTCAGTGATACCTTATAAATTACCCTCCAATATTCCTAAATTCAATGGAAACCCTAGAGAAGATCTGTTGACTCATGTCATGACTTATCATTTATGGTTTTCATCAAATTCCTTGAATGATGATTATGTTCGACTACATATTTTCCAGCGTACGCTTATAGGTCCGGCTGCTAAATGGTACATTGAGTTACCTAAAGTTTCTTTTGACAATTTCACTGCCCTAGCTACTATCTTTTTGACCCATTTGCAATTACCATTCAGTTACGAAACTGGAATGGAACTCTTGAACAACTTCAAACGGACTAATGCTACTCACATTTCTGATCATATTCATGAGTGGTGTCATCGTCGACGAATGGTTAAGACATTTAGTCCGGATCAACTCCTTGTTGAATGGTTCATTAAGTCCCTATTACCATCTATAACTGAGGATGTGGCTAAGGGTGGTGTTGTCATAGAAGAGCAAGCTATCGCTTGTGCTCAATATTTAGACTTTATTTACACTCAATCCAACACACTCTATGAAAAAATTCCTAATGCACTGTGATCTAATTTCAATGTTCCTCCTGAAATAAAGGACTCTCATGCTAGAGACAGCTTGATAGGTACTGAAAACACACACCACGCTATTGCATCTAATCCTGCTCCTACTTCTGAAATTAACGCTGTGTCATTTGACAAAGGAAAAAGTGACAAGCAACCAGGAAGTAAGAAAAAGGGGAAATCAAAGAAAAAGAAAACTTCTAACCCTTAGGAAAGATCATCTGATCAACTGTCTGGACCACGGAAGCCTCATTATCCATGCATAATTTGTAACGAGGAAAATTTTTTTAGGGATTGTCCTCGCCGTGTTGACGTCTCAAAAATAATCAAGACTTCCCATGCATCAACTGTGTTGACAGACCCATTTCCAAATCTAGACACTAATTTGGTTGCTACGGATCCAGCTCCTAGTTCCCAAGTGTTAATGTTATCCACCACAAAACCGTCACAAGATATTTTCGTGTCAATGCGTAATAAATACTATGGTAGTCCAGCCATTAATCAACCTACTACCTCAACAAAAAATCCACCTATTGAATCAGTACCACCTACTGTTATTCCTGAATTGACAATTAAGCAACCAAAGGGAGTAATTCATAAATCGACATATAATCCTCAAAAAAGAGCTGCACAAAATTATAATATATTTGAAGATTTGGCTCAATCCCCTTCATCTATGTCTGCTCTTGAGGTATTAAAACATTTTCCCTCCCAGAAGCAGGCTTTATTGTCGAGCATTGGTGGAATTGATCCGACTGATTCTAATCTTGTCGTCTTTAATCATATGGGATATGTACCATAGCTACCAACTGAATTGGCATTCTCCATACAAAGAAATGTTCTCAATCACCTTGTTCATCGCACTATTATTGATGAGGGAGCATCTACGTGCATTATGTCTCTAAATTGTTGGAAGTCACTTGGCTCGCCGCAATTATCACAATTATCAACGATGTTGAAGGCTTTTGATGGAATAACATATAAACCTTGTGGTATTATCAATAACCTGCATGTTGAACTTGGGGGGAAAATAGTAAATATTGATGTCGAGGTTGTTGATGGACCCCTTGACTATAATATTTTACTTGGAAGACCATGGATATATGCAATGACTTCCATTGTTTCTACATACTTTAGAATAATTTCCTTTCCACATAAAGTTACAATCATAGTCATTAATCAATTATCCTTCTTTGCCTCTGCTTCACAGGTAACTGGGAGCATTCCATTTGTTAACTTACCCCAATAGAAATTCAAAACATTGGTGTAGGACTCTTAAAGGATTCCACTCTCATGGGAACCTTTGCATTACCTCTGCCTCTGACGTCGGCAAAAATTGCAAGTATAGAGACCTACTACATGATCTCTTCCACTCCATCTGTCTTAAGGGAGAGTACGGGTGATTCTGATATTTCTATGTTGGATGATTTTCTACCACCCAGCCTTATTGAGCTAGCATAGCAATCAATCTATTTGGCTTGGGTGGAAAATCCAAAATCAGCGTCACCGAGTGTTTGGGTTGATTGTTCCTTAGATTTTGGTACTCCATCTGATCCATTTTCCTCAAATTTTTTGACAGATGAAAATATTTTGGAAGCTATGATGTCAGAAGGAGAACCATGGGAAGATTATCATCATCATTCCCATGTTCCTGATTATGAAGAAAACAATCTCAATGAACTATATCACCCATCCACCAAAACTTTCTTTTCAAATTCTTTACCGATTAATGCAATCGATTCCGAGCAAAATTTATCAAATATTGAAGAAACCATTTCTATCGATATTTTGACCAAACCTGGCATTGTAGAAAATATTCATGTCAGTGTATCTTGTTTTCCATCAGAACTTGATTCACATCGCTCTCTATTTCGTGAATTTCGTGACATATTCGCTTGGTCTTACGAGGAAATTCCAAGCATAGATGCTAGTATAGTTGAACACACTATTAATATGTATCCTGATGTAAAACCGGTGTGCCAACAGCTTTTTCCTTTTCATCCAAAGAAATCCGATGCCATCAAAGCAGAAGTTGAAAAAATTTTGAGTGCTGGTTTTATTTACACTGTTTCGCTAACTGAGTGGGTTTACAATATCATTCTTGTTGTGAAAAAATAAGGAACCATTAGAGTGTGCGTCAGTTATCGGGCTGTTAATCATGCTTTCCAAAAGACAACTATCCTACTCCCTTTATCGACTAGATTATTGATGATTGTGCTGGATGAAATTTTTTTTCGTTCATGGATGGATTTTCCGGCTACAATCAAATCAATATCCGCCTAGATGACCAACATAAGACATCATTCATCTGTCCCTGGGGCACATTCACATATAGGAAACTTCTGTTTGGTTTAAAGAACACTGGGGCAACTTTTCAGAGAGCAATGGATTATGCTTTCAACGACATCAAGCACATTGTTCAACCATATCTAGATGATTTACCAGTGCATTGATGAAATCAGACTGATCACCTGATGCATTTAAGAGCCATTTTCTTACACTTCTGACACTACAAAATATGCCTCAATCCACATAAATGTGTGTTTTGTGTTGGTTCTAGTCGATTGCTCGGATTCGTAGTCTCAAAATAAGGAATTCAAATAGATCCACTGAAGGTGCAGGCTATTCTTGATTTTCTTGCATCATAAAACTTACTTCAAATATATAAAAATCAAGGAAAGGCTAACTTCCTGAGAAGGTTCATTCCAAACTACGCTGAAATGGTTAAAGTATTTACTCGATTATTGAAAAAGGGGGTTCCCTTCCATTGGGATAAAGTTGCACAAGCTTCTTTTGATGTTGTCAAGGACACTCTTGTCCGAGCGTCATTAATGTATCCTCCTAATTATCAAAATGATTATTTCCTATATATCTTCGCGGCTCAAACGACCATGCTATGGTTTTGGTCCAAGTAGAAGATGGAATTAAACATCCAATCTATTATTTGAGTCGTAATCTCAATGATACAGAAGTTAAGTACTTGTACGTGGAAAAGCTTGCCTTGGCAGATGTTAAAGTTGTCCAAATATTTCGCCATTATATCATGCAGCTTCGAAAAACAACAATAGTTTTGGATTGCAACCCCATGACTTATATCTTATCACATCAATTTCTGGGGGGGAAATATTCAAAATGGATTGTAATTTTGCAAGAATTTGATTTGGAATTCATCAAGTCCAAGTCAAATAAGTATTTAGTTTTGGTTGAGCTTCTTTGTGACCTTCCCTCTGATAGTACTGCTACTATGTCGGAACCATCTATTCCAGAAGAGTCTCTGTTTCTGATTAGATCGTCTAATCCTTGGTATGGGGATTTCATCATTTATCTCCAAACCCAAAATTTTCGACCTAATACCTCTCACTCTGAACAATGACATATTCTATACCAAGCCAAAGATTATCTGATCGTCGAGGATACACTTTATCGTCATGGTGTCGATACCATTTTAATGAGGTGCCTCACTCATGAGGAGGCCGAAAAAGTGTTAAATGATTGTCATGTTGGGGCTTGTGGTGGACACTTATCTAGATATGATACCACATAGAGGATACTCCGCGCTGGTTACTTTGGCCTACTACCTTTCGAGACTGCATCCTCGCGGTTAGAAGTTTTCATGTAAGCTAGATTTTTTATTGTAAAATACGTAAATCTCCAACTCCAATGCATCCTGTTGTCTCTACTAGACCATTTACGAAATGGGGTATTGACTTCATGACCTGTAACCCTCCTTCGTCCGTGGGGCATGGTTATATTATTGTCGCAGTTGACTATTTTACCAAATGGGTTGAAGCGATGCCTACATTCAATAACACAGGACAAACAACTACATTGTTTTTCTTCAACCACGTTATTGCACAGTTTGGGGTCCCACGGGCTATACAGGGATAATTTTAAGGATGGAAAATTATCTTGAAGTTTAAAAAATTGGCGAATCTCACTAGTCCCTAATATGAAAACTATAAAATGTTTATTGATGTATTTGTAAAATTATTCAAATTTATAATGATTTTATATATATTTTCTATATAATGTTGGCAATCTTTAACATAAAATAATTTTATATTATAAAGTTTTGGCGAATCATTTTTATAAAAAACGGAAATTGGTGAATCTTTTTTTTGGAAAAACCATGGAAAATTAGCCCACCTGTGAATATTAGCCCCTAAAATTTTCCATGAGGCTATAGTTATGGATCATGGGAAGAATTTTTGCAGCCATATGATGTCTAAATTGACTACCAATTTAGGATTGTCGCATGATAATTCTACTCCTTATTATCCACAATCAAATGGACAAGTTGAGGCTATTAACAAAATTATTAAATGAATTCTTCAACAAATGATAGGAGTCCATAAAAGGAACTGGCATTTGATCCTGTACTCCTCTTTGTGGGCGTATCGAAACTCGGTGAGAAACGCAACCTGATTTACTCCTTTTCAATTGGTGTATGATCTAGAAGCTATCTTACCAATCCAATGTGAAATATCATCGTTAAAACTCATGATAGGCTTGTTACCTGACACCTCAGAAGAAGAAGCGTGTCTCCTTAGCTTCATCCATCTAGATGAAACACGTTGTGAAGTTCAATTGGCCAACGAAGCACATAAGAGATGTATAAAGGTGCAATACGACAAAAATGTCCAGCCTCGCATCTAGTCAGAGGGTGACTTGGTCCTTCTTTACTATCAAGAAGCTGATGTAATAGGTACATGGAAATTCGAGCCATTATGGCATGGCCCCTATATTTTCAAAAGAGTTCTTGCTAAGGGTGCCTATGAGTTAGTTGATTACGATGGGATTCCATTGGCACAACCTAGAAATAGGTTGTATCTTAAACGTTACTATGCTTAATCATGAGCATAGTAATTTTTTATATTATATTGTATATATGTTGTTGATTTGCATTCACTATATTAATTTTTTTTAATATTTTTCTTGATGTTATTAATCCACTTTACATTTTATCGTAGATGTATGAATCTTCGGAACCATTTGTTGGACATGCTAATGGTGCTAGTCATAGTATGCAGAATCTATCCTCTGCAGCATGGGCCATTTTTGCTCCAAATGGAAAGTTAGTGAGTTTTCAAGGGATTTGTATTGGTAGATCGATGAACAATATCGCTGAGTATAGCGCATTGATCGAACTTCTCTCTGATGCCATTTCATTTGGTATTAACCGCACAATAGTAAGGTTAGACTCACAACTTGTGGTATTACAAATTACTAGTGTTTACACTATTAGAAATCCAACACTTCTTAGATTGTTCCTAAGAGTTTGACTTTTGGAAAGACATTTTGATTTTGTTCAATATCAACACATTTCCAGAAATTTGAACACATTAACTGATTCATTAACTAATCAAGTTTTAGACAGACATTTTCAACATAGGTAAATAAAACATTCACATCATTGAATAGGATTGTGTTATTACCTAAATCTACCTCAGGTTGAAGGAAGGCAGAGTCTAGGGTAACATCAAACCATGCTTAATCTAGTAGCTAGCCCTACCAGATCGGGAGAGGGCTCTCTCTGGGTCAATCTCAGAAAAAATAATTAGTGAGGCTTGAGATCACTTGAAATAAAGGTTGATTTTAGGCTAGGTGTATATCTAAAAGAGTTTGATTCAATTTTGGGGGTTTTTGTTGGAATCAAAGGGAAAGGCATATTTTGGGTCCGGGAAATTATCAGTTTTGCAGAGGGCTGAATGGGGAAAGAAAGGAAATTGTTTTGATGCTTCGAATTGAATGAAATGGATAGCTCAGACCGGGGAGGAGTTGAAGAGGGCAAGAGGCTTTCAGAAATCCTCTTCAGATAGTTGAAAACATAGAAAATTAAACAAAACTCAAGGCAGAGCACTGCAAATCTAATGAATTCCACCTTTAATACTTGTTTGTTTAACTTAAGAAGAAAGGAGAAGGGAAATGATACACATGAAACATCAGCAGAATTACAATCACAGAGAAAAACACACCATCAAAACATAGAGCCACATGGATCCCAAAGAGTGCTGCAAACCCTGGTCTATTCCTTTGCCAAAATGCAGAGTTGAAATGTACAATGGAGCCCAAAGCAATCCCAAGTGTCCAACCCTAAAAATGACTGAAGAACTACAAGATATAGACAAGAATAACTAATCCCCATGCCTCTAGGGGTCAAGATCACTATTTTAGGAGCTGTTTCAACAAGATATAAACTAAGAACTAGAAAATAGACAGTGGAACAGCTTGCCTCTATAATATAGGAAACTGATTCATTCAGATAAATTTCACTTTTTGGTGAATGAATCTACTTGCATGAGTAAAAATGTGCCAAAATTACATCATATTACATCAAGAACTTTAAATTTGGAGATAAAAAAGTCAAACTGGCCAAAAATAGGCGAAAAACTGAGTTACTGAGTGAAAACTAGGTCAAAATTCCCAATGCGCCGTACCTGAAATCTCTATGTGTCGCACCACTTTGGAGCTTATTTTGACGTCCTTCCTGAAGTCCAAATTGAGTGAAGGATAGCTTGTTGGAAATCTCTACCTGTCTACTTTCCAAACCAAGTGGAATTTCTGAATTTAATTTCCATTTTCCCCTCCAAAAATGAGTTTTCCCAACACTGCTTCCTGTGTGTCCAAAAAGAGGCATAAAGGTCATTTTTAGGGTGTTTTTGACCCTTCCAGTAACCAAAAACTTGTCAAAATATTTAGGTAATGGGTAGGCATGCATAAAATTTCATGAAAAATCCATAAATATCAAGTTTTACCCAATAGGAGCTGCCAATTATAAGCGCACGCCAAGTGGCATGACGCGTTGAGCAGGAAAATCTGTGTTAAGGCCAAAAAAAATTCAAAATTGACAAAATGTGTCCCAAATTTCTTGAAATTTGGGCTGAATATCCACCATCAAGCGCTATGCTGAGCCAAAGAAGCTTTAGCCAAAATTTGGAGTCTATCATGCCTTTTGCGACACTTTAATTCCCTCTCTAGCTTTGCCTTCAGGATCTTGATTCGTGCCTTGCAAACATGATTCCTCGCCCAATAATGATTATTCATGTGCCTTAGCATGTTCTTTTCCTTGTTTTCCTTCTCCAAAAACTTCTCCAAATGAATATTGACCCTCTCAAGCCAAGTTACTCGATCAGCCTCAATCTCTCGCTCAATGGATGTCATCTCGGTTTGACTTCTTTGGGCAGCTTGCCGATTCTCACGGATATTTTGCAACTCCATTATAGTTTTCTGATCTTCCAAATGTTTTTTCTATTGCTCAAGGTATTTTATAATCCATTGGGCTCTTTTCAACTTGACGGACAAAGTGTCTATCTTCGCCTTCTGCTCTTGAATAGTCTCCCTCAACTTTGAACTCGGTGAGCTCAAATCCTCATCAATGAGTATGAAACCTGTATCTTGGCCTCTTGAAGGCCCCTCATCCTACATGGGCCTCTTACCTCTGTCATGTACCTTTACCTGTGCTACTGGTGACGGAATCGAGACCCCTTCCACCCCAGGTGGAGATAATACTCGCCAGGCTGCTACAAATAATCCTCTAGTGCCTCTCTGATAAGTGACATACATTGACACACTAGTAGTCTCTGTTTCCTGACCTCCATGCTGATATGAAGGTTCACCTGCATCATGAAAAACCTCCGGAGGAACCTGAGGAGCTGTGAAGAAATCATTAGAAATGAAATCCTCCCATGAAATACCCTACAAGCCAAGCTGATGCACAACCACAATCTTAATGAGTGCGTAGTGATAAATACTATTGTACTGCTGCTCAGGAGTTTTCCTTTGCACGAGAGTGGTCATTCTATCAATATTCCGACACATGAAATAAGGGAGGTTCATCATCCTCACCCTGGTAAAATGCATCAATAACCTAATATGATAGGCATAGAGACGTGAAAACCGACCCTCACAATTGAAATATCTGATAATAAGTTTCATCAGAGGAGCATAGGAATCCTTTAGGAACCGGAAAGGAAACACCCTATTGAGTTGTTTCACAAAGCTAGGCCTAATATATGGTTCATAATGCACTTTGTCAAATTGCTGTATTTTGTTCCATTCTTCTCCAACATTGGGTATTCTGGTTGCTTGAGAGATAGTTTCCAGTGTTAAAGTGAAAGTCACACTGGCAAGGGTGACCTGACCATCATTTAAATGCAATACAAACAACCGAGCCAGCTCCTGATGATGATGGACCCTAGCAACCATTTCACAAAATTGGTAACAAGACTGATGTTGGAAACATGCCATGGCAAGTGGACAGGCCTGTAACTCAGCTAATGAAGTGGGCTCTTCTCTCACATGTCTGCCACTCTTATGAGGCCTTCTAGGTGCATGTAGTTCAGTGGTGGAATCACTGTCTCGGTCATAAGATGTATCGGTATCTGTCTCCATGATTTCCAAGGTCTATGCAAGGTCTATGTTGTCTTGTATGAGAATTTTGGTTTTTTTGATTGGATTTCCAAATATGTGTCAAATGGGAAGGAATATGGAGGAATAGGGTAATGAAAATGATGGGCTATAATCAAGTGAAATTGTGAGTTTGCCACTTGAAATCTGTGTGTTGGGACAGCCACTTAAATTTTTTGGGATAACTTGGGATTTGAGGGAAATTTAAAAGTGGTATGGGGACAATGGGAATCGGATAGGGATGATTGACTTGGGATGTCAAGAGATAGGGGAATGGGGACTGTGGTGAGCAAATAAACAGTGAGGAGGGGAAAAAGGAGGTAAGGGAAATGTAAATATTTGACACCAAAATCAATTTCAAAAGCCTAGGAGCATTCTTAAACAAGACAATTGGGTTTGAGTTTTTTGCATTTAAATTCTCATATCAACACCAAAAACTTGTTAAGAGCAATGGAGAAGTGACTTTGACTTACTCGAACAAGGAGAGACTGAGCAAATTTTGATGATTGAAAAGAATGGCAAAAAACGTGTGTTCCAGCCCAATGCGCCGCGCAGCCAACCCTGTGCGCCGCGCCCTTCCAATGCGTCACACAAGAACAAAAATACACACAGGGGAACGACCCTATGTGTCGCGCTCGCCCGATGCATCGCGCCGGCTACCCAATGCGCCGCGCTCTACAATTTCAACACAATCTGACCTCCAAACTTCTTCCTTCACTCCTCACGGGTTCTCCTTGGCTCACTACTGTCTCTTGGCACACAAATGAAGTTTAAACTTGAAAATATCTTATATTCCAAGGATTAAAAATTTTCATTTGAAAAACCCACTTTATAACGTTGTAAACTTTGACATTTCACTTTAAAAACTCTGTTTTATTTCCTTTGTGCTTTTGGACTGAATAATGAGCTTCTCTGTCTATCTCGTACGGGAATGAATGGCATGGAGCTTTGGAAAAGGTGAATAGGGTTGCGAATGGAGCATTATTACAACTGAAAAACTTGAAAATTACATTGCATTTATTACATAAAGATGAAATAGACTATTTTTCTTTAAAACAAAGTTTTGAAGAAAAATCATTATTAAGCATCATGATGATGAAAATTTTGCACTGAAACCTTATTTGAAGCTTCTTCATGTGCCTGCTGACCATTATTAGGCATTTTGAGACCTGATTAACTAAACCCTAGACCTAATGAGACTAAAAACCCTAAAATGACTCTTTGCCAACATTGAGACCAAACATGATTGTACATGATTTTAATGAACAGAAATAGGCCAGCAGGTATAAGACATGAGAGATATGAGTGACAACCCGCTGCCATCAGATGATCCATGCTCCTAATGGAATGCAGCTGACCAAACTGAGTGAGACACCTAAAATGAAATGAAACAAGAGAAATTTGATCTCTGACAGAGGGATGAAGATACCAACTCTAACAGATTTCACAATAAACATAGGAAAAACTATGAAATAATATAGATATATAGTTATAGGTTTTTACAAAATTTGTGCCCAAGACACATTAGTCATCTGACCTAAAAATGTATGCAAAATGTCACAAGTAAAGTAGTGGTGCTAATGGTAACATGTTATAGATGTAGCAATCCTACGGAGCGATCGCATCCAATGGTTAAGAACCCCAATAGTGTGTCATTGCAGTCGCATGGGTTACTCTTCGACCCAAAAATCCAGAATTCCAAAGGTCAAACCCTCTATGTGCTGCTGAATCTCAGCCAGAGTCTCAGCCATATCAAGGTCCTGAAGGGCTGCTCTCCCGAAAACCCTCTCTGCTGGTGCATCTGCTTTGCGCTCTGGTTCCTCTACTGGTTGAACATGACTGATATCTGCATTATATCAAACATTTAGTTTATTCTTGAAATGAAATAAAAACACAAAAACATTGTATGAACCTGAGAAAAAATCAAAAAACATGGTCAAATCATTCATACCTATTACACCCCATTGAGCGCCTTCTGGTAATACTAAATCCGGATCTCCTCGGAAGTCGATGCCTGCGTATGCGTACTCATCGATGGTGATTAACCAGGTGAAGAATGTAGTAGAGAACACATCGGTCGATTGGCCTGCATGCCAACCCATGAGTTCTACCCATCTCTGCATTCGAGGATCTCTATGACTAGATATATCCAGTGTTACATGCTGTGGCTGCATCAGTGGAATCTGTTCAAAAGTGAAGGAAATAAGGATTGAACCATAATTGAAATTTTTCTTCCTTCCCCCCTTTGATTTATTCAGTTGTTCATTTATATGAGATAGAAAAACTTCAGACCAGTTGAAGACTATTGGCTCTAAGAACTCTAGTGCGTACTGTATATATGATTTGTTCACTACATGTAGTGTAATTGTGCTAGCAAGTTTAGCAATTGTGAAAAGGATGGTTCTCAAAGGAAAATCCATGACATCTCAGATGTTTATTTTTCCATCTTTGCTAGGTTCTTCCCCTGGATAGCAACATTGCATAACATAATCCCTCACTATCTCTCCAACAACGGTAGACCTTATGAGAGAAATGGGTAAACCTCTCCTTGATAAACCTGTGAGAAAATACATGTCCTCAACTATTATGGGAACCACGTTGTTCTTAATGTGAAATTCCTCTATCACCGGATCCCATGCTCGAACTAAGAACTCCAGGAGTTCTATTTGTTGCCTCATTCCCGACAATTTGAAGTACTTAAGTAGTCCAAAATCTCTTAGGGCTCTTACAGTACCCGGATCATTCAAGGCAATCGTATCTTGTTCTTCATGTTCTCTTTCCCTCCATGTAATTATCATTATAATCTGATAGAAACCTGAAATACAACCATGAGATCCATTGGACTCCATTCATTGCAAAAAACTAGGAAAATTTTGGGCACAACATGAAAATCAAAAACTTGAACTGCACCCAACGCACTCCCTAGGCTGAGATAGTGCATTGCACATGCAATTACCCTTCACTGTACCTGCTATGCAATGCAGTTTTCGACATTCAAGGGTGTGTTTCCCTCATTTTGGGCAGAATTTACCCTAGGGGCCTTAAAATCCTACAAATATGTAGAGAATGGAGATGAAATGAATACCAAAGGGAAGAGGAGGTTCATGGTACTAACCTGGATCAAACGGCGACAAAATCCGTCCACAGAAACAACCTCAATCAATGACTGAAGTTTAGGGGAAAAATCAGGTTCAGAGCTCCAAAATGAAAATGGTAACTATGGAATGGTAAAAATGAATAATGAAACTACTTTTTATAGTCATTTAATTGTTTGAAAGTTAAATTCATTGCTATGACTATAGTTTTATTATGTTTTTATCATGAAACGGGTATTTTTAATCCATTTGATGTTGTTCTAAACAAGAAATACAACTGATGAACATGTTAGTCGTGCAGATTTATTCAAAGAATGACTTGACCACAAAGCATACGTTTTCTCCTTATTTTTCGAGCTTTGTTAAAATGAAAAAGGATTTGAAGCGCACTTTTATCTCTTTTTCGAGCTTCGATAACAATGAAAAATGAACCCCTAGAGTCTTCTTTTAGCTCTTTTCAGACTCCGATAATGTGAAAAGATTGTCGAGCACTTGTCTTTTCAAGCTCGTTAGAATAAATGAATTGATATCTACTTAGTATAAGTTTAACCCTTTTCCAGACTGAGAAGGATTATTTATGAGAAAGGAATACCTTGGTTAAACATGACCAAAGAGGTTCTCTCAGATATTATTTTACACTTTTTCGGGTCTGAGTGACAAATTTATGAAAAAGTACTTATGGAGTTCTCTTTTGTCCTCTTTTTCAGACTCTCTAAATATGGAAAAGGACCGGGCTATCATTGTCGTTAAGCTCGTTAAAACATAAAATAGCAATGTGCTTGTCGATCATGGCAAGAATTGAGTTTCATTCATCGCTAGACTCGTTAAATTATTAAATAACAATACTTTATTCGCCTGAAGGGTTGAATTATAGATCAAGCAAATGCTATCCTCCTCAAGCTTGTTAAAAAATAAAGAGGTACTGGTCGACAAATGACTGGGGAAAATTTGGGAAAAGTGAGAAAAGTTTCTTTTTGGTAGCAAGTCGCCCTTGAACATGACACTTCTTTCACTCCATGTCCGCGACTGTTTGGGATGGGTAATCATATTGATGGTTCATTCACACCTATGGTTCATCATACCTTCACTTCATTTTTGGGTCAATGTTTCCAACTCATCACATTGTTGCTGATATGTTTAAGAGAATTCATCCAGTGATTTAAAACTCATCCTTCTGCAATAATCATAAACCTTCATTTTCATGACTGTCATCCCTAAAAATTGCTATATCAAGTCATACCCTTGTCTCCAAAATTAGTAAATCCAGTTTTGTAATAAGGTGACTTCTTGTCGACAACAAATCAATATCCAGGAAGTTCACTTAGAAAAATTAGAATCCAGTACCATGAGGCTTGTTGCATCATCGACAAGATCCTCGCTTCCAGACCTTTGACCGGAAGATTTTGTTTGGCGTTCAACATCAAATCATCTATTCACGCCTTACAAAATTTACTGCAATACCTTAAGGGCCATTGACATTAATGGTGGTTATCTCACATTTATTAACAACTCACATCATTGGCTAGTAATCAAATGATGTCCTTCCATGTTCGACTACAAACCATATATTCGCATGGCTAGACTTGTACCTGAATGATCGAGTGAACGAGATAAGAAGACCCTGGATCTAGTTTCATCCATCTGGGCTGCGATTTCAAGATTGTTGTACAAATCATTTGTACGGTGACCTTACATACAGATTGTCATCCAAACATGGGCCTATATCTGTAGGCATGTCTGCATTTGTGCAACATTCAAATGAAAACGACTTTCTAAATTATGTACATGTTATTAGATTGTTTTATGTGCTGAACATGGGAATGCTTACCCTCAGCAATTATGATCAAAGAAGATATATCATGATGTAATGTATTGTAATATTGATGCAGGTGACCACTCCACTTCGTTTCTAGGTTCATCACAGTGTAAATCATCTCAATCAAATGTTTTTATTATTTGGATCTCATGCTTTAGGGAGCAATTGTTATAGGTCAATTTGGGAACCATTCCCAATGACCTGGTTAACTGGACATCATCTCCAGGACCAATGATCAAGGGTCTATCAGTTCCTATAATTTCAGTTGCTACATGCCCTAAGACAAGAAACAAGACAAATCAAGTAAGACTTTCATCAAGCAAAGGTTTCCAAGGTTTGAAGATTATTATATAGCATATGAGAGCTCACCAATGCAGGCTTTAAGGGGCCTAAGTGCATTGCATATGCAGGTAGCCCCATGCAAGGCTTCTCTGCAAAGCACTTCCCGACATTCACAGGTGCGTTGGTCACATTGGGAGTGAAATTCTCATTGTTTTGGAATCTCCACTTGGCCAGTGCCTTCTAGAAGAGTTCACATGTGTCAAGCTTCGGATCCAAGTGTCCATTTGAAATATACATGAATGGAAACATGTCTTGCATTTTATTGGAAAGTCATTGATTGCAAAAAAGCCTACAGTTCATCTATAAATTGAGAACAGATCTAAGTGCTTGAAAGTGAAGAATTTGAGTAGAGAAATGCTGGAGAATTTTCAATTGAGAGCTAGATTTGTGTAGCTGCTTCTGGAGAGATTTATATTTTCATGAGGCTTGGGAACGTTGCTGGAAGGTCACTTCAAATCAGTCACTAGGTTGTAACCTCTCCTTCTATCATTAATAAAGAGTACTTTTGATTTTTCCTTATATGCATCTGTATTGGCTTTGATTTTCCATATTGCAAGATCTTGGTTGATGTATATGGTTTATGCTTTACTGATTTAGCTAACTAGCTTAAATAGATATCTATATTATTGCATCTTCTGTTGTTTTGGTGTTCTTTCTTGCAGGAAGCATTCATCACGAAAAATGCTTGAATTTGAAGCTGCAACAGAAGCGAAAGAAGGAGCCATTTGGAAGCGACTAATCAAGTAAGCCTCCAATCCTATTTGTGTATCTATTTTGAGTTAGAAAAAATAGTCGTATAGCCTTTCACCTATTGTTCTAAACTAGCACCTGTCTAGAGAAGTGTGATTTATTCGTAATTCACAATTTTGGCCCAACAAGGTACATTGCAGATGAGGAAGTTATCATTAGGTGGTCTAATAAAAAACTAGAATCATTATAGCTAGATCTAGATATGATGGGCTATCTCAAGGAAATCCTCTTGCTTCTTCAAAATGGTGGTACATTTTACTATGGAAGGGACAAGTCCCCCTTAAATGTAGGTTTTTCCTTTGGTTGTTATCGAATGGAAAAATATTGATTTGGGATATTCTTGTTAAGTGAGTATTGGTAGGTCTTGGATTTTGTGTTCTTTGTTGGATGAGTGAGGATTCTATTGCTTATTTATTTCTTTATTACCTTTCAAATTATTTTTTTGGAAGTAAATTTTCTCTTCTCTTATCCTTGTTTCTTGGTGGAATGGAAGCTCAGTCAAAGAGTGTCTTTGGACATGGAATCAAAGGTTTGTTTCCTCCTCCCTTAAATTCCTTCAAATATTTGTTTACTGGGGAATTTGGCAAGGGAAAAATCATTGTCTATTTGAATATTGTGGTTCTCTTGGAAGTTATTGATCATAATGAAATATGGTCTTATCTTGAAAAAGTGAAACCAATAAAATGGAAGAAGATCAAATTTATTAGAAGTGTGGAGATGCTAATTGGTATAGCATGAGGATTTTTGATGGAGCTAGTCGAAGAGATGGTTGTGGTATGGGTATAGTAATATTATTCTCCCATAATATCGTGATTAAATCCAATGTAGGTATTTCCAATGCAAAAATTTTATAGCTCCTTGCTATGTGGTGTGCCATTAGGATTTCCCTTTGGAAGCAAATAAAAATATTCAAGTTATATGGGTATTCAGAATTCCTTGTGGAATGGTTCAATGGAAGAGTTAACTCAAGGGTCCTTCATTTAAAATTATTACAAAGGAAAATATTCCAGCTACAAGAGAAATATGATGATGTGCAAGTTCCTCTTTCATACAGGGAAAACAATGTCATGGCAGATATGTTCTCTAAGGAAACTTCGCTTGTAGATGTTGTGCTAATTTCCATATAAGAGGCGTCTCATGCTAATGTGTTGTCTATTTTTTCCATTAATATATTTAATCATATTCAAATAGTATTTAGTTGTTTCAAGATATATTTAAGATCTAAGATATATTTACAATTTTATTATCAACCCATTTTTTAAAGTTATCAAATAGGTTGCTATGCATCTAAGGAATTGTACTTTTTTATTTACTATGAAATATAAACAATATGTTTTTACTTTTAAAAGATAAAATTAGGGTTCAACCATATGCAAGTTTGCATCATTTTAGTCATCAAAGGGTTGTCTGCTTTTTGGAGTTTAGTCATTGCAGGGTTGTCCACTTTTTTGGACACTGACCCTCATAGTTATCAAATTATTTTTTTGACAGTGACCATCATAGTTACCAAATTCAAATTCAAATTAATTTGATTCAATAAGAGAAAAAAATTATTTAAAATTCAACATGGAAAAAAAATTTAAGATACATCTTTGAAATACTCCAATATATTAAATTTTCAAAATTTAAATATTAAAAAAATTGAAATAAACAATAGTAATATTGAAAACCTCAAAAAACTTTTAAAATTTGGTTCTGTTAATAAATGTTGCAAATAAATTTATATACCAAAACAAAATACATAATTTTACATTAAAATAAGTACTTTTAAAATTTCATTCCATAAAAATTGAAATAAAATTCCAATAATGTTTCTATTTGTTGATGAAAATTTTACTTTTAAAATTTCATTCCATATAAAAATTAAAATAAAATTCCAATAATGTTGCTATTTATTAATGGCTAAAAACATGGCATCACATGCATCCCGATGGGTCACGAGTAATTAATAATTTTATTGTGAATCATTTCTTGGTCCTTACCGAATTTCGAACATCCCTACTAATCCACGAACCGAATCAAATTCCTGAATTTTCAAAAATTTTAATGCAACATACCCCGGTAACATCACATGAAAATGCAGGGAGTTACATTTGTTTTACACAAATTACCCACGAGAAACTATCCAAAACAATATTCCATATTCCTCATTAACCAAATCATTAGATAGCATGTTCATTAGTACAAAGAGTAACTAAAGGAATAATAAGTCGCTTAACCAACCACTGTTGTAATATATTACATAAATTGTCTGATGTAACCTTGCATCCATTTCATGATTCATAAAACCATATTGATTAATCACATACTTGACATTACGAACATCACATTAGGAAAGGAATCAAAATCATCAACATCATCAAAGTGACACAATAATCAATCACATCATTGAACACTGATATATCCTGGAAACCTCGTAAGGTGAAAACCAAAAAATGTTTAATTTTCCTATTAAATGCTCGTGAAGGTGTTCACCCCTCATTCAATGGTCTATAAGGGAGTCTATCCCTTAACCATTGTTATAAAATATTACAAGGAAATATCATTGTCTGCTCAACTTAGTGTTCCTAAATTGATGTCATAAATTGTCAACCAGGGCTAGTAAACTGTTGAAGTGAAGTGCACTATATGTGCATAGGTATATGTTTCTCACTACGTTGTGTTTAGTGTTTTTCCAATGTTTTTGGTTTTGTGTTTTTATTCTAAGAGGAAAATAACTAAGTGTTGGTAAAGAGAAGTTTTTGTTCACACTAAAACAGAGCAAAACCTATTCTAAACTATGTATGGCACTTGAGAACAGAAAATGCAAAACTTTAACAAGAAAAATAACTCATAACATGAATTAAATAACTCATAACATGAACTCAGTCCAATTCATTCATTAGAAATATGTTGGAATAACTTGATAAAAGGATAAGTTTAATGCAATGAGGTTCTTCTAAGTAAAGAACAATCTACAATATCATAGAGAAAATCTCATCCATGGCTAGAAATTTGTTGGAACACATCTGGAAAAGATAGTCTGCAACATAGTGAGGAACTATACTTCTAAATTAACCTATGAAACTGAAATTAATCCATTCTGCAACTCAAATTGTCACTAAGCCTCATTCGAAAGTTAGAAATCTTCTGGAATAGTTTTGGAAAAAGGCTATTTGTAAAATTATAAGAGATTGTAGAACAGTCAAGGCCTTGAACTGATATCACTGATTCCTGTCCATATGATGATGTGTTGGAAGAGATTAATAACAAGAGTAGTTTGTAAATAATGAAGGCCTTGAAGTCTAATGGAATAGAACTAGCATACAACTAACTAATTAAACTTGAAATACATTAAACAGAACTGAACAAGAATGCAATCAATTAACTTGAAATACAATGAACATGATTGAACTAAAGTGCCATTAACCTCCAGAGTTTTACAACTAAACTAAAATGCAACTAATCACTGAAATACTACAGCTCTATCTCATTTGGTGTTAGTGATGTTTTGGAACAATTCATAAGAGCAAGACTGGCTATAACATTTGATGTCAGTGAGCATAAAAATATGAAGTTCAGAAAAAAATGCAACTAGACTCTAAAACACCACAGCTATGTCTCATTCAGTGTTAGTGACATTTTGGAATAATTCATAAGAACAATACTGGATGTAACATTTGATGTGAATGAGCATAAAAACATAAAGTTTAGAAAACTACTTGAATTAGGAATGAAACAAGGCTAAAGTTACTTATCTAAACAGTATGCACAGAGCTTCTCGGGCATTAGGGGCCTTTTACCACCAGATTAGCATAAAAATCTCCTCAATATTGCCTCATATCATGCAATGAAGTTGAATTTCTTTCATTAAAGGGAAAATTCTTCAGAAACAGAGTATTATGGACTTTTGAGATCTAACAACAAAACATCAATCTAGCTAGTTGTCTCTCAGTCTCCCGAGTCATTATTATAAAATAAATACATAACTACCCTTGAGAGGAAATAGGGATAATTGTCTTTCCCAATTAAAATCAAATTATAACTCTTGTGGAAGCCTCGTACTTTTGCTGGAGACATCTGTAGAGTCCCTGTCCTTATAGGAATCTGCTTCTTAGTTTTGATCTCTTGCATGTGCATAACCACCTATAGATTCTTGCTCAGACTTCGTAGAGAGAAAGAAATTATGGGGGAGTGTTGTGGAATTCAACCATATGCATTTTTATTTGAAGTGACACCTGTAACCTGTGAGAACATGAATATAGCTGCGGAATAGGCGACTAGCTAAAGAATAGCTGCATTCTGTAGCTGAGTCTAGTAAAAAATTACTACAACAACAAAACCACGAAAATATAGCAATTCAGTCATTGTATACATTCCTAAAGTGACTTTAATTAATCCTATTGATCATTTAAGCCTGCAATTGATAAGGGACAAAGGAAATGAAGTGAAATTTGGTGAAAGAAAAGGACATCTTTGGGGCTCAACATACTCCCACTGCAAAGTTTTTGCATGTCCTCATGCAATCAATTCATGTACTTTGAGACTTTTGCTAGGACATCTAAGCTCCTTCTTCTGCTTTGCCTGATATTCAATGCCCTCCTAGGCTTCCTTATGACCAACTTGAATCTCAAATTTATAAGTACCCTGCTCAAATTTTTGTTTTTCTTCTTCAATTTCTCACTAGCCTTGTACAATTTTTCCATTTGTAGAGAGAGAGTTGTATTCATATCACTTTTCAGCTTAACCTGCTCCCTTAAAATGTCATTTTCATTCTTTATGTGCCTATTAAGTACTTCTAACTCATATTTGTATCTTCTTAGTACATCAATTGCAGATCCTGGTGGGCTAGGAGTTCTCCCTCTACTTTCTGAGGCTCTCTTTTCTAATTACTCAACATAATTATAGATTTGTTGTTGTGCTGGGTCTATCTCTGGAGTTCCTTCATCAAGATCCTCTTCGTACTGGTACTCAGGTGATCTAGCAGTTGCTGTCTCTTCATCCTCAATGTTTATGATTCCCATTTGTCTAACCTCTGTTTTCTTCAATATACCTCTAAGCCTGTGGCTTCGTCTTGGTTGAGATGGTCCTTCACCTCTCTCCTTGGCATACCTTCTTATCTTCTCCTTTTTAAGTTGTTTCTTAATTTCAGCCAATTTCTCAGAAATTATCTCCTCACTATCCTCTTGTATGGACTTACCAGTTTTAGTTTCAACAGATTTGGAAATTTTCCTTCTCCTGCTTCTTCTTGTAAGTTTGCCTTCAGATGGAGATTCCTTGGGTTCTTCAAAGTGATTCCTCACTAGAAACTCATCCCAATTGTCTCCCACCTTTCTCAAATGATTTTCAATTAGGATTTTAACTAAGCCATGGTGGTACAAAGTGGTTTCCAGGAATTGAACCCTCTTTTGAACATTAGAGGCCATTATCTTCAGACTATGAAGTAGGAAAAAAGGTAAATTGATTTATTCATCTAAGAAATGCATCATTAACCGAATATGATAAACATAGAGGGTACCAAACCTTCCCTCACAAGTTATAAACTTTTGAAAAATGAGCAACATATTCCGCCATTTATTCTTCAGTGCTGAGCTAGGAATGCCCTTCTTAAAAATGGAAATATCCATACCTGGAGTTTTGAGAATTTTCCTCCATGCCTCATTATGAAATTCCTTATTTTTGAACCATCGTTCACCTTGCCCGGGTAATTCCGCTACTTTTGCAATGAAAGATTCTGTAATACTGAATTTAACATCTCCTATTTCAACTTTTGCTCCATTGAAGGACCGTGCAAATGTCTTAGTTACCTCTTTATGAAAACCATTGAATTTTTCCAAAAAATGCAACCACCCAACCTGCTGTAGCATTTATCTAATCTGTGGGTAACCCTCTAAGTATTTGGTTCCGACTATTTCGGACCTTACTATGAGACCCATGGCTTCTCTTCTCAACCTTCAATTTACTGCTCTTCTATCCACGATGAAAATGGTTGTTAAAGTGTTGTTTTTACCCCAAAGGTGCCTTCTCTGTTTATGCAGTAGGAATTAGCTACGGAAGGATGACATGAAGAGGTTATAGAATGAGTGAAATATGGTGAGGGTGATTCACACGAATTAATGAGTTTTAGAGCCAGCATGGAAGAAAAGACCGTGGAAACATCTCGTGAGAGATTCAAAATCATCACTGAATACTTCGGGCTAGTGACGTGACCAAATAGGTCACTTCAGTACTTAAACGTTAAGTTTTAAATGATGATTTGGAATGGCGGAATGGAAGGGATTTTGTCCAAAGTTTTTATGATAGGTTTAATAGGCATGATCAACATGAATAATCAAAACAACTTTTTGAATCATACATGACTTAACTATACTATAACTTTCATATTCTGTGATCATAATAATTTCACAACTTTACCTTTGCCTTTCCTTTAATTTTTGTCGTTTTGATATTCTTTGTCCTCCTTTGAAAATCATTTGATTCTTCAGTCTTCATAATCCCTTTGATTTTTCTTGTTGACATAGGTGTGCAGGGTCAATTTGCTGCTGAAAAAGTGGTTGCTGGATAATTGCCTTCAGGATATCTGGCTGCAGAATGTCTGGCTGGCTGCAGAATGTCTGACTGCAGAATATCTGGCTGCAGAATATACCTGTAGGAGTTTTGAAACATGGAATGAAATGTTGCATGAAGTGAATTAGAATGGACCATGAAATATGGTGTAATGGAGCATGAGTGAAGTGAAATGTAATGGAATGAAATGGATTATAAATGTAAAGTGGGGTGAAATATGAAAATTGATCTGCAACTTATGATTTGTAATATTCAATTGCAGAAAGAGATCAAATTTTAAAAATCTAAGATGAAAATGAGGTGGACCATGGAATGGAGTGAATGAAGTATGGATGAGTGGAGTGAATGAAATATGAAAGAATGGAATGAATGAAATATGAATGAATGGAGTGAATGAAATATGAATGAAGTGAGACATGATGGAGTGAGACTTATGATTTTGTGATAGTTGCTTGCAGAAAAAGACAAATTTGAAAAGCTAAAGTGTCAGAAGGATTTTGATTTTCACTTTATCTTTTCTGTATAAACATGCTAATCAGTGATTAGTTTTCATGTTTATACTTTATTATTATTATTATTATTATTTTAATATTTTTTTTTAAATTTTTATTTTTCATTTGAATTCAGAAAATTCAACTAAGTTGATGAAGAAGAAAAATTCTTCTTCATTAACTTCACATCATTGTTTTCCTGGAATCTCTTGACAAAGTCTTCTCTCGAAAGTGGCTTATGATACAACTTCAATCTATGACCATTTACAAGAAAAGTGACCTTCTCTTCATCTATTGTCCTGATTTTTATTGCTTCATTTTAAAAAATTCTCATAATTTCATATGGCCCAAGCCAATGTGTTTGGAATTTACCTTGAAAATATTTGAACTTTGAATCAAACAAGAGAGCCCAGTCACCTTCTTTGAACTTCTTTTCCTTGATGTACTTATCATGCCATCTAGTCCTTTGTTGTTGGACTATACTTTTTTTCTGGACTGCATCTTGTCTGATCTCATCCAATTCATTAATCTGCTCCAATCTGTGCTTTTGTAACTCTTTTAGATCAAGTCCTAGCTGAACTGCCATTTTAAAAGTTTGAATATGAAACTCTATGGGAAACAAAACTTGTTTTCCATAAACAAGTTCATAGGGAGTATGACCTGTTGTGCTTCTCCATGTAGTTCTATAGGCCCGCAAGGCTTCAGGAAGCCTGTCTGCCCAATCTCTTCTATGTAAATGAACAGTCTTTGTTAGGATCCATTCAATGACTTTATTGGTAGATTCCACTTGACCATTTGTTTGTGGATGATAGGGAGTATATTTTATGTGTCTGATTTTGTACCTCTCCATCATTTGTTCCACTAGCCTTGATGTGAATTGAGCTCCTTGATCTGTAACAATTTCCCTTGGGACACCAAAACGAGTAAAAATATCCTCAAAACGAAAATTAACTACAAATGCTTCAGTGGCAGAAATTAATGGCTTGGCCTCTACCCATTTGGTAACATAATCAGTGCAAACTAATATATATTTCTTTCATCTTGATGGAGGACTAATAGGTCCTACAAAATCTAAAGCCCATTTTTCAAAAGGTTCAATATGTACCTGAGGCTGCAATGGCATCTCACCTGAAGGAGAAGGTTTCCCTACCCTTTGGAAACTGTCACACCTTTTGACATACTCTTTAGCATCTTTAAAAATGGATGGCCAATAGTATCCTAAATGAAGGACCTTATAAGCTGTTCTTTTATCAGCAAAGTGTCTGCCACAAGGTTCATCATGACATGCCTTGAGGATCTCAGGCATCTCATCTTCCTAAACACATCTCCTAATGATAAAATCTGGACCTGTTTTGTATAACTCATTAGCAACCCATGAATATTTTGCACTGTCATAAATGATCTTTCTTTTGTCTCTTGCATTCATTATTGAAGGAAATTTCCCTGAAACTAAATAATTGGCAATGTCAGCAAACCAAGGAGTGTGAGTAGAAATTGCAAAAAGATATTCATCAGGGAATTGATCTTAAACTGGGGTGTTGTCTTTGATGTTTTGGAGTCTAGATAGGAAATCAGCTATTGTGTTTTGTTTTCCAGACCTATCTAGAATGGTAATTTTGAATTCCTATAAAAGCAATAACCATCTTATAACTCTGTCATTAGTAACTGATTTGTTCATTAGATATCTAATTGCAGAGTGATCTGTGTGAACAAAAGTTTCATAGCCTGTTATATAGTGTCTGAATTTGTCTATGGCATTAACAACAGCTAAAAACTCTTTTTCAGTTACAGTATAATTTAACTCTTAAGGAGTCAAATTTTTACTTGTATAGTAGATGGCATAAGGAATCAGGTATTTTTGTCCCAATACTGCTCCTAAAGCTGTATCTGAGGCATATGTTGAAATATGAAAAGGTAACTTCTAGTTAGGTCCCCTTAAAATAGGTGCTTCAGAGATTTTTTTTTTAGGGTCTCAAAGGCTAACTGGCAATTAGGATTCCACTTGAATTCACAGTCCTTGGTAAGTAATTTGAAAAGTGGAGATGCTATCTTGGTGAAGTTTTCTATAAACCTTCAATAATATCTTGTAAATCCGAGAAAACTCCTAACATATTTTTGACAACTTGGAATAGATAAGTTAGAGATGAATTCAAATTTTGACTCATTAACTCTAATCCCATCCCCTGAAATGTGATGTCCTAAAACAATTCCTTTAGAAAACATCATAAAACACTTCTCATGACTTAGTGAAAGATTTACTTCTTTACATCTCTTTAAAACTTTTTCGAGGTTTTCTAAGGCTTCTTCAAATGTGTTTCCATAAACTATGAAATCATCCATATATACCTCTACACAATCATGTATTAGATCTGAAAAAATTCCTAGTACTGCCCTTTGAAATGTTGCAGGTGCATTGCATAATCCAAATGGCAACACTCGGTAAGCATAGGTACCCCAAGGACAGGTAAATGTGGTTTTGTCTTGATCTTCAAGTGCTACTTGAATTTGATTATAACCACTAAACCCATCTAAAAATGAGAAGTACTTTTTGCTAGCTAATGTATCTAACACCTGATCTATGAAAGGTAGGGGAAAATGATCTTTAAGAGTAGCTTTGTTTAATTCCCTGTAGTCAATACATACCCTCCATTTACCATTTTTCTTTGGCACAACTACCAAAGGAGAAACCCACTAACTATCTGAAATGGGATAGATAAAGTTGACATTTAAAAATTTCTGCAATTCCTCTTTAACAATTTCCCTAAGATTTGGATTCATCCGTCTTTGAGGTTGTTTGATTGGTTTACAATTTTCCTCTATGTAGATGTGATGAGTGCAAGTCTTGGGGCTTATCATTTTCATATCAATGTACTCCCATGCATATGCAGAATAATGTCTCTATAATATCTTGACTAGCTCTTCTTGTTGAGATTTCTCTAGGTTCTTGTTTATGTTTAAAGTTTTGCCTGGAAATATCTCAATTGTACAGCTGCCAAATTTATCCATGGAATAGAGAGACATATGTCTTGATGATAAAAACTCAATGTTGGATTCTTCTTGAAATTTTTCATGTTTGTATTCCGAAGAGGATTCAAAATTTTCTAAGGTATTTAGAATCTGGCTATCTTCACTAATTTCTGAAATTGTGAAGAGAGGTTGTATGTCTTCTTCATCCTCTATCCATTGAGTATTATCTAATTCTGTAATTGTTTTTGCTGGAGGATACAAGGTAAATTTCTTGGTTGAACTACCATCAGAGATGTACATATCACCAGATCTACAACTAATGAAAGCATCAACTGTAGCTAACCAAGGTCTTCCTAATATAATAGGATGCCCTCCTAGATTACTCTTAGGAGTTAGGATCATAAAATCCACAGGATACTCCCAAGAATCTAGGGACACTGGAATGTCTTCTATTACCCCATCAGGTTTGATTACAGATCTGTCTGCTAATTGTAATAATGTGGGTGTAAAAAGAAGAAGTTTCAGTTTATCCATGATTTGTCTACTCATGATATTGATTGCTGCTCCTAAATCAATAAGTGTTTTTTGGATCTTAGTTCCATTGATGTGTATTTTAACAACTAGATTTCCTAGGTCTAGATACATTGGAATAGCAATCTTACCCATCGTGATATCTGTTATTTTTCCTGCCAGCTGAATTTTCTTTGTCTCTCTCATTCTTTTTCCTGTTTTCTTCATGCTCAACTCCTTTATTGTCTTTGCTAAGATTGGAATTTCCTTGATAGCTTGCAATAATGGGATCTTAATACAAACATTTCTCAGCTCATCTAGGAAATCATAATTAGGCACCATAATTTTTTTTTCTACACCCCTATCAATTTGTAATCTTTCTGGAAAGGGAGGTGTAGAAGTGGATGTTGCTAGCTGCTCTAATATAGGAGTTGAAATTATTGGTTCTTTTTGTTTTGATTTTTCAATGTTTGGGTCTTGGAAAGGTGTGTTCTCTTCAATACTTTTATTCACCAGTAGATAATCTTCCTCAGAGTTTTTTTTTTCTTGTATGATTACAGAAGGTTTCTTCTTTTCAAGTATTCTTCCAGACCTAAGTTGAACATCACTAAGGTCTAAAGGAGTAATCAAATAAGTTGGAAATTGTTGGCCTTCTATCATGTATGTGTTCTGAGGATTTTTATTGTTGGGGTTTGGTATGGGTTGGGTAGGTAACTGATTTGTTTTCTAAGGAAATGGTAATGGAAGTGGTGGATTTTGATGTTGTGGATTTTGAGGATTTTGTTGAAAATTCTGTTGAGGAGGGAAATGTGGATATGGTGGATATTGATAGTACTGAGAGTATCTTCCATAGGGATTTTGTGCTCCTTGTGCCCAAGTTTGAGATTGATTTTGGAATTGGGGCCAAGGTTGCTGCCAAGAATTCCAATTTGGTGGGGGTTGATTATACAGCTGATCATGGAATCCTTGTGTTCAAGGTCCTTGCCACGGCCTTCTAGAGACAAAATTGAGAGATTATGTGGAATTTGTGGAGGTTTCTTCTTGAAAGACAACTTTAAGACTAGGAAGTGAAGGAAAACTCTTGGTCTCATGTTTTTCTGAACAAATTACACAGGTATCTACTACTTTTTCATCCAAAGGGCACTCTCTCAAGGCATGCTTCTTTCTACATTTGGGACAAAATATTGCTAAAGCATCAGATTCAGTTTTCTTCTTGTTTTGTAACTTAAGGGTGTCTATTTGTTCACTAAGACTCCCTAAAATATCATATTTGAATTCATCAAGCATATTTCCTATTTCTTCCCTACTTACTGTCCCAGAAGCAGACTTACTTGCCCTTGCAAGAGCAGGGTCTCTTGGTCCTTTCACAGTTTTAGATTTCCCTCTTGAAAGGTTGATACATAATTCAGCTATTTCAGGTAATGTGAGCTGAGATATATCCCCTTTTCCCATCATGTTAAGGATATCTAACCATTCATCCCTAATTTTCTTCAATAAGAGAGCTTTCAAAGTGTCTTGATCTAAGTTTTCCATTTTTTCCCTCTTGATGTTATAGTTAAACCTCTCCAACAAATCTTCCAAATTTTCATCCTCTTTTTGTAACATTTTAAACACTTCCTCCTTATGGTTGAATGGCATACAATAATCCAAATACCTCTCTAGAAATGCTTGTTTCATGTCTTCCCATGTCCTAATAGAACTGTTGATCAAACTCATAAACCATTTTAATGCTGCTCCTTTCAATGTTGAAGGGAATAGTTTAAGTTTTTGAGCATCTTGTAATTAGTCATAGGTTCTACAAAGGACTTCAAATTCAAATAGGAAGGTTTCGGGATCTTCAGTTTTGAGTCCATAAAAGTTTGGAAGGACAGAGGGTGAAATGTTTTTCATAGTTGCATTGGTTTCTTCCTCTACTATAGGAAATCCAAAAGAGCTTCCCATTTCTCTTCTACCTCTTCCTCTGCCTCCTTCTCCTTCTGCACCTCTACCTCCTTCTCCTCTACCTCTACCTCTACCCCCTCCAAATAGTGTGTGTTCTCCATTAAAGACTCCTCCTCCCCCTTCTTCTGCCATAGTTGATTCTTCTGTGGAAGTTGAAAATTTTATGTCCCTAACAGGGGTCCCAGAATCTTCTTCTAAGATAGGTTCAATGGATGAAGTGGAAGGTATTTCTAATGGAATATCTGATCTTAAGTTCTCTGGAAGTCTAGGATCAGTAAACGATGGAATGTAGGTTTGAGTTGGAGGTGTGCTGGCTCTTGGTCTTGGTGAAACAAGTGGTGTTCTAGAAATCAAGCTTCTACTTCTTATGAATCTACCCCTTGAGTCTCTTTCTCTACGCATATCATTGTCTTTGGGAGGTAAGAAACAAGGCTACCTAGTTACACTTCCCCGGCAACGACGCCAAAATGTCTGCTCAATTTAGTGTTCCTAAATTGATGTCATAAATTTTCAACCAGGGCTAGTAAACTGTTGAAGTGAAGTGCACTATATGTGCCTAGGTATCTGTTTCTCACTACGTTGAGTTTAGTGTTTTTCCAATGTTTTTGGTTTTGTGTTTTTATTCTAAAAGGAAAATAACTAAGTGTTGGTAAAGAGAAGTTGTTGGTCACACTAAAACAGAGCAAAACCTATTCTAAACTATGTATGGCACTTGAGAATAGAAAATGCAAAACTTTAACAAGAAAAATAACTCATAACATGAATTCAATAAATCATAACATGAACTTAGTCCAATTCATTCATTAGAAATATGTTGGAATAACTTGAGAAAAGGATAAGTTTAATGCAATGAGGTTCTTCTAAGTAAACAACAATCTACAATATCACAGAGAAAAACTCATCCATGGCTAGAAATTTGTTGGAACACATCTGGAAAAGATAGTCTACAACATAGTGAGGAACTCTACTTCTAAATTAACCTATGAAACTGAAATTAATCCATTCTGCAACTCAAATTGTCACTACTAAGCCTCATTCGAAAGTTAGAAATATTCTGGAATAGTTTTGGAAAAAGGCTATTTGTAAAATTATAAGAGATTGCAGAACAGTCAAGGCCTTGAACTGATATCACTGATTCCTGTCCATATGATGATGTGTTGGAAGAGATTAATAACAAGAGTAGTTTTTAAATAATGAAGGCCTTGAAGTCTAATGGAACATAACTAGCATACAACTAAATAATGAAACTTGAAATACATTAAACAGAACTGAACAAGAATGCAATCAATTAACTTGAAATACAGTGAACAGGATTGAAATAAAATTTCATTAACCTCCGGAGTTTTACAACTAAACTAAAATGCAACTAATCACTGAAATACTACAACTCTATCTCATTCAGTGTTAGTGATGTTTTGGAACAATTCATAAGAGCAAGACTGGCTGTAACATTTGATGTCAGTGAGCATAAAAATATGAAGTTCAGAAAAAAATGCAACTAGACTCTAAAACACCACAGCTATGTCTCATTCAGTGTTAGTGATATTTTGGAATAATTCATAAGAACAAGACTGGCTATAACATTTGATGTGAATGAGCATAAAAACATAAAGGTTAGAAAACTACTTGAATTAGGAATGAAACAAGGCTAAAGTTACTTATCTAAACAGTATGCACAGAGCTTCTCGGGCAGTAGGGGCCCTCTACCATTGGATTAGCATACAAATCTCCTCAAGATTGCCTTAGATCATGCAATCAAGTTGAATGTCTTTCATTAAAGGGAAATTCTTCAGAAACAAAGTATTACAGACTTTTGAGATCTAACAACAAAACATCAATCTAGCTAGCTATATCTCGGTCTCCCGAGTCATTCTTATAAAAGAAATACATAACTACCCTTGAGAGGAAATAGGGATAAGCTTCTTTCCCAATTAAAATCAAATTATAACTCTTGTGGAAGCCTTGTACTCTTGCTGGAGACATCTGTAGAGTCCCTGTCCTGATAGGAATCTGCTTCTTAGTTTTGATCTCTTCCACGTGCATAACCACCTATAGATTCTTGCTCAGACTTCGTAGAGAGCAAGAAATGATAGGGGAGTGTTGTGGAATTCAACCATATGCATTTTTCTTTGAAGTGACACCTGTATCATGTGAGAACATAAAGATAGCTGCGGAATAGGCGACTAGCTACAGAATGGCTGCATTATGTAGCTGATTCTAGTAAAAAATTACTACAACAACAAAACCACGAAAATATAGCAAGTCAGTCATTGTATACATTCCTAAAGTGACTTTAATTAATCCTATTGATCATTTAAGCCTGTAATTGATAGGGGACAAAGGAAATGAAGTGAAATTTGGTGAAAGAAAAGGACATCTTTGGGGCTCAACAATCATTTAAATACAAAATATATAGCTTATAACTATTACAATTATCATGATATTTTTTACCCACAAACATTCAATATTTGTATCTTTGTGACCTGGTTGTTTCATCAGCAGACCACAATGGAAATCCTGTAGCTCGCACTCATCTGCATGAACCATTAATTATTTACCTGCTACCACGTTAAAAAAAATCTATCCTTTTCAAAAGTCACCATCCTTTATTGTCATTTATGTCCTCAACAAGCTTTAATATCATGATTAGATAAAGCATTAATCAATAAATAGTCAATCTTCAAATGGAATCATTTAAAATCTATTTATGTGCATACATGAGATGTATATACGATGTCACAACATGCGTCTTCTAACATCACTACTCATTCATTAACTGTAGGCAAATAATTATCAAGCGTTGATGAGCCTCTAAATTAGACATAAATTAAGGCCCATATAACCTTTCTTAGACTCATCTACCTTCCTTATGCACATGAAAATATATATTAAATATCTCCTTATCCACTTAATAATGTTTTCTTAGGCTTTAATGTTTTCTTAGGAAAGTTTAAAGGTAATTTCATATCTATGCCTAATATCGGTTATTTTTGTAGAATATTATGAGAATATTTAGCAGATTATGCAGATTTGGAGAAGGAGATCATTTAGGGACTTGCTCCCAGCCACTGGAAGATCAAGAGTGAAGAATATCAAGAAATTAGGGAGAAATATTGGAGAGATTCAAGGGGGTTGTCCACCCTCAAAGGCAGCCAAACAATCCTCATGAGATCTCCTCTAGAAATTCGAATTCCAGAGGTAGGCAAGCAAATAAATACCAAGTGCACTCAAGCCATACTTCACTTGGAGTCTCCAATAGTTCTAGTTCCAGAGGTAGCCAAGAAAATAAAAGAGGAGGGCACTAATATATGTTTACTTGGAGTCAAGTGGACTCAATCACCCCAAATATTCTCTCCACTAGTTCGAGTTCCAGAGGCATCCAAGCAACTCAAAGAGGGGATCACTTAATCGTTTTTTACTAGGATTCAAGTGGACTCAATAACTATTTTCTAAGGAGCTTTTGGAAGCTTCCCTGTAGAATAAATAGAGAAGAGCTAGAGCTAGGAAAGGGAGAGTCGATTCTTCGATTCCATTTTGGGAATTTTGTTGCAAGTTATTAATATTTTTATTGTACTCAGTGATTATACTTTCAGAAATGCAACAAGACTATTTTCTTCCTGAAATGAGCAGACAGACGCCATTTTACTGATTTAGTTCCAGAGAGTTGGGCTCATGGGTTAGGGCCCAACCTATATGCCTCAGCTTCTCTGTCATTGTCATCCTTTCCTTTCGGTTACTTAGATAGTTTTATTTCTGATATTTTTATTGCTATTGTAGTTTCTGTTGTAGATTTAATTCGCTTATCTATGTTGTAGAATAGCTGATAAATTCTATAAAACTATGAGGCAGTCCTCCCCTCTCATCTGTGTAAATAGAAATCCAGCAGGGTTGACCTTCCCATAGGAAAAAAAGTCTTTCTCTTCATTATTTTTATCATGTCTTTTGTTTATTTTTCTGTGCATAAATCTGCAGCTTTGTTTGTAGGAATAAGCATCAAAATACCTAGGAAGATCACCAAGCCATCTCGCTTCATTTCCCAACTCTATTTTCATGCCTGAGCACTATTGTTGTGCCTCCACTTCCCTCCTTTTTCTCTTATTTGCATTCGTCGCCCCTTTTCATTCCCAAAACGCTTGAAAAGCATTAGAATTAGACCTCCGCCTTTTCTCCTTGAAATTCCTTCTCATCGTACCTCGCTCCATCGCAAATCGCAAATCACTTGTGATATTTGTCAATGCTCTCTCATTCCAAGCTCGAATGCGATATCCATTTCTACTTCCCTTTGTTTCTCTTTCATTAAAAAAAGTCAAAAACATTAGAAACCACATTTTTTTCCCTTTGGACTTACCATGTCTTCTTTTTGCAATTGCATTTCCCATTTGGTCCTTGTTAACAGCCTCTGCTTCCAGACCCCAATTGTTATACTCCTTTTTCCCTTATTTCTCCTTCACTCCTCATTTCTATGTCAAAAACCTTTGAAATAACCTTACTCCACCTTTTTCTAAAAAGCCCTTCACTTTATCGCACTTCACAATTCTTGTTGGCCTTCGCTAACACTTACCGCTCCTTTCTTTTGATTGTGATATTATTAAAGCGTTCTGCCACTTTTCCTATCGCCACATCATCTAACTCATCGCCTTTTCACATTTCAGCCCTGCACCTCACTTACTACCTTCCGCCGCTAAACCGCTATTGTGAAATACTACAATCACACCACAACATCGCAATTGCATTTCGCATTGAATTCGGTATCGCATTTTGCACTTTGCATTTCCTCCTGACTACATTCCCGCTTCTCCTCCAGCCTTACGACATTGCGATATTGCAATATCACATATTTCATATTGCACTATCAACCTTCCATCACAATTCTGCCATCTGGCTTTCCAAATCCTCCAACTCTAAAGAAATTTTGTGATATTATGCGCTTTTATAAAGTCCAAACACCTTTTTCACTCCTCTAAGCCTGATTTCATGCATTTAAGCCTTCCATGAGCACCTTTAGCCCTTTTTCCTCTGAATTGCAATCAACACTTTTTCAGTTAGAATTAGATCATGAATAGCTGCATGGTTAGAAGTATGGTTGATAGATCATATGATAAGTAGAGTATGTTTTGCCATTTGGCCAAATCAAAGCAATTTAGTTTAGTTTATTTTCTATCATTTCCTTTCTGAAATTTAGTTTAGTTTCCTTCTTGTCATTTCTTTTTAGCAATTTAATTTAGTTTCCTTTTTGTCATTTCCTTTCTACAACTTAGTTTAGTTTCATTGAAGTGTGACAGACTTCATTGTGAACCCTTAGAAATAGCACCCTTTCATAAAGCAGAAGAGGATGACATGAACATAATGCATCTGTTGCGTATATAGGTCTATCACCTCCAAGTTTGTCTGAACCCCAAGTTGATAAAGTAAAGTAGGTCAGCCCTTGGGAGTTGCAACACTCTTGGTGCAATACTAGGGCTCACCACTTTTTGGCACTGTTTCCGGGGAGGTGTCTAGTATATGCTTTGATTTTTTTTTTAGCATTCTTTTCTTCTTTCCTTTCTTTTCATGCCATTTTAGAAATTTAAAAAAAACACACAAAATATTTGATTTTCATGCCTCATAGGGAGTAGGGATACTCAGATTTTTTTTATTTTTTAAAAATACTTCTCCAATACCAACCCCCCCACTTGACCACGTGGTGTAGTAAGAACCACATCACCATACACTTTTGAAGGTAGAGGATACGGATGGATATGAATACAATGAAGAAGATATTATTTGGTTTCCCATTCAAGATATGGACATTAGTGTACATATGAAGAAAATCCCTCCATCTTTCCTTTGTAACTTCCATGGTATGAGGACAGAGGATCCGGAAACATTTATCTTTGAATTTGAGATACTTTGTAGGTCTTATGGCTACTTATCACACAATCAAAAACTGAGATTATTTCCTGCAACATTGAAGGATAGAGCTCTTAAATGGTTCATGAGTTTAGGTAATAATTCAATAAGATCATGGAATGATATGCAAAAGATATTTCTAGAAAAATACAAAGATCGTGATCTTAGAGAAGAAATTTTTAGAATGAACCAAGAAGAAGATGAGAGCCTTGAGGATCTAATAGAGAAGTTCATGTATAATGTTAAGAGGGAAAAATTGCATCATTTAGGATCTGACACACTAAAAATCCTCTTAATTAGAACAATTAGGGATGAGTGGATTGATCTCCTTAATCTCATGAGTAAAGGATATTTATATAAATTGTCATTTGAAGAAATTTGTGAAACAAGAAAGCGTATATCAAGAGGAAGGGAAAGATTAAGTAAGTCAGCATCAACATTGGTAAGGCAAGATGAACTTGGAAATTTTCTTGACAACTTTAAAACATAAGTTCTTAGCAATCTAAGTGAACAAGTAGAAATGTTAAGAATGCAAAATGAGAAAAAAGAAGATGTTGATATTCTTGTTATCCATGTAGAATCATATGCTACTAAATGTTGTTCATCATTCCCTAGGTTTAAATAATTTTACCAGGAAGACAATGGAGCAAGGAAATCACCAAAGAAGTTATGTTATGTAGCTCTAAGGAGACCCTGGCAGCCTAGTCAACTTGGTATGATGCAAGGACCCACTTCACAATTTCAAGATTATTCACATCCATATAAAAATAATTGGGACACACTCCCTCCTTGGCAACCTTAGCCATCTCAATCCAAAAACTAATCTTGGCAGCATGGTTGGCAAGGTCCTTATTGGGAAAATCCTCAGCATCCTCAATATTTCCCTCAGTATCCTCCATACTCGACTCCATGCTATCCCTACCATCCACCTCCACCACAACCATAGCCTCAACCACATCCATCTCATATATCCACCCCCACTCAACTACCTGTACCACCATTTCCAAACCCATACAATGAAGTATCTTAGCTCACTTACAATGCTAAGGTACAACACTACCAAACATATCATCTTGATCTAAATGGTCTGCATCTTAGTTCAAGAAAGGTATTGCAAAGAAGAGATTTTCTTAATGTCATTGAAGGAAAACATCAAGAAGATGAAGATCCAAATGAGGAGATAAAAAGATAAAGGGCTACACTTGATAAAGAGAAGAAATTAGAATCAGATGTTGAGGAAGTTCCGTCATGTTTACCATCATTTCCTCCATGTGTTAAGGAGAACAATCAACAAAAAGAGGAAGATTTGACTGCCCTAATATAAGAGGACATCCAAGGTGATCCAACTCAGTAAGTGAACCAGGGGCATCACAACTATATTTACATATGGTTTCAAATAGTCATTAAGTTGCAACAACACACTCTTCTCCAATAGTACTTGATACAATCCTAGTCAAAGAAATTCATCTCTCATATTCAGGTACATGTCAAAGCATGTATTCCAAGTGTGCACATGATTTTGTCTATCATCTTGATGTGTACATGGCTCCATTGGAAGTATTCCTATACATGAAAAAGGTTTTTCTTTTTTCAAGTAGACTAGGAAAGTGAAAAATAAAAAGGGAAAGAATAAAATCTCAAGTGAAACCTCTTTTGAGGCGTCTGAGATTGGCCCATTGACCGAAAACCTCCATGAGGCGTTCATTGGGTTGGGAAAGAAAAAGAGAAAAATAAAAGATCCTAGGTGAAAACCTCCTTTGAGGTGCATAGGCAGACCTACTAGTGGAAAACCTCATTGAGGCAGCTAGTAGGCCTTATAAAAAAAAACAAATAAATAAATAAAAAATTCTCCATGTATCTCTCTCTAATGAATGCAGGTGCTCTCCAACCTTTGCAAGTTGGAAAACATCAAGTTGGCACCAAAAGAGAATTCATTCAAAACCTTGGTTAAAGGTAATCAAACTTGGACTTCCTCCTCCTGTGCTTAGAAGCTCCAAAATGACCTCAAGCAGATTATCACATGCAGCTTCAGAACCACCGAAGATAGCTTCAACATCCATATCACTAGTTTCAATATAACTTGCGAAATAAAATCAATGGTAAGGCTCAGGCATGCAATCATCTAACCCTTTCTTCAAACCTATTTTAGCTTAATAAAACATTAAAAAGTGTGAGAAGGAAAGTTTTTTTATATAGCCAAAATAAGTAGGAGAGCAACCTTAGCCATATCTAGCAACTAGCCTCACTTTTTCCACCAAGAAAATGAACAAGAAAAAAGTAAAAAGGACTTGAGAAAGTGGCTAGTATGCAGTTCATTGTAATAGAAGATAGTAGAAGACAAGGAGTGCCAAGGGATAACCAAGGGTGAACTCAGTTCATAGAAAAAAAGAACTGTGAGTTTACTTTGCATGCAATAAATAATAATAATAATAATAATAAGAAATGAAGAAAATAGAGAACAAAAAAAAGAAAAAAATCAAATAAAAGGTGGATCCACCACCTCTTGGCATGAAAAACAGATTTTATTAAGGCATCTGAGGACCTCCATGAAGCACCTACGAAAATAAATGCAAGAATAATAGCAAGAAGATTAGCAGGAGGAGCAACACATGGGCCAATAAACAGAAAATGAAATAAGCCAACATGCAAGAAGAACCAGAAATCAGGGAGGATGAATAGGCTGCTCAGAGGATGAGCAACAATTTCAGTAGGGGGTGATGACGGGCCTCTAAATTAGACATAAATTAAGGCCCATATAGCCTTTCTTAGACTCATATACCTTCCTTATGCACATGAAAATATATATTAAATATTTCCTTTTGCACTTAATAATGTTTTCTTACGCTTTAAAATTTTCTTAAAGGTTTAAAGGTAATTGCATATTTGTGCCTATATTGGTTAATTTTGTAGAATATTGTGAGAATATTTGGAAGATTATGTAGATTTGGAGACGGAGATAATTTAGGGACTTGCTCCCTGCCACTGGAATATCAAAAGTAAAGAATATCAGGAAATTGGGGAGAAATCTTGGAGAGATTCAGGGGGGTTGTCCACCCTCAAAGGAAACCAAACGATCCTCATGAGATCCCCTCCAGCAATTCGAATTCCAGAGGTAGCCAAGCAACTCAAGACCAAGTGCACTCAAGCAATACTTCACTTGGAGTCTCTAGAAATTTGAGTTCCAGAGGCAGCCAAGCAAATAAAAGAGGAGGGAACTCAATCTATGTTTACTTGGATTCAAGTGGACTCAATCACCCCAAATATTCTCTCCAACCGTTCGAGTTCTAGAGGTAGCCAAGCAACTCAAAGAGGAGATGACTCAATCTTTGTTTACTGGGAGTCACGTGGACTCAATCACTATTTTCTAGGGAGTTGTTGGTAGCTTCCATATAGAATATATAGAGCAGAGATAGATCTAGGAAAGCGAGAGTCAATTCTTTGATCCCATTTTGGGAATTTTACTACAAGCTATTGAGATTTTTATTGTACCTAGTGATTAGATTTTCAGAAATGTAACAAGGCTATTTTCTTCCTGAAATGAGCATACATACTCCATTTTACTGATTTATTTCTAGAGATTTGGGCTCATGGTTAGGGCCCAACCCATGCGCATCAGCTTCTTTGTCATTGTCATCCTTTCCTTTCTATTATTTAGTTATTTTTATTTTTGATATTTTCATTGCTATTGTAGTTGCTGCTGTAGATTTAATTTGTTTATCTGTACTATAGAATAGCTGATAAAATCTGTAAAACTATGAGGAATTATTTCCTCTCATCTCTATCAATAGATTTATAACGGGGTTTACCTTCCCACAGGAAAAAAAACTCTTTCTGTTCATTGTTTTTATCATGCCTTTTGTCTATTTTTCTGTGCATAAATCTGCAACTTTGTTTGCAAGAGTAAGCATCAAAATCCCTAGGAAGATCATCAACCCATCCCGTTTCATTTCCCAACTCTGTTTTCATGCCTAAGCACTGCTATTGTGCCTCTTTTTCCCTCATTTTTCTCTTATTTGCATCTGTCGCCCCCCTTTTCATTCTCAAAATGCTTGAAAATCATTAGAATTAGACCTCTACCCTTTCTCCTCGAAACTCCCGCTTGTCATACTTCGCTCCATCGAAAATCACAAATCACAAATTTCTTATTATATTTGTGAATACTTTCTCATTCCGAGCCCGAATGCAATATCCTTTCTACTTCCCTTTGCTGCTCTTTTATTAAAAATAGTAAAAAACATTAGAAACCACATTTTTTCCCTTTTGACTTACCATCACATTTCCCATTTGGTCCTTGTTAATATATTACGCTTCCAGACCCTGATTGTGATATTCCTTTTTCCCTCCTTTCTCCTTCGCTCTTCATTTCTATGTCAAAAACCTTTGAAAGAACCTTACTCCGCCTTTTTCTGAAAATCCCTTCACTTTATCGCACTTCGCAATTCCTGTTGGCCTTTGTTAACACTTACCACCACATCATCTAACTGATCTCCTTTTCTCATTTCACAATCATCGCATTTCACATTACACAATTCTAAGCTACAATTCTCGCATTTCACATTATCGCATTTTGGCCCCACATCTCACTTACTACCTTCCACCCCTAAATCTAGATTGCGAAATATTGCAATTGCGCCACAACTTCGGAATCACATTTCACATCATATTCAGTACTGCATTTTGCACTTCGCATCTCCTCCTAACTACACTCCCGCTTCTCCTCTAGCCTTGCAACATTGCGATATTGCGATATCGCATATCACATATCGCATATCTCTTATTGCACTACCAGCTCTCCATCGTAATTTTGTCATCATGCTTTCCAAAGCCTCCCACTCCAAATAATTTTTGCGATATTGTGTGCTTTAATAAATTCCAAACACCTTTTTCGCTCCTCTAAGCCTTGTTTCATGCGTTTAATCCTTCCATGAGCACCTTTAGCCCTTTTTCCTCCAAACTTCATTCAACACTTTTTCAGTTAGAATTAGATCCTGAATAGCTGCATGGTTAGAAGCATGGTTAATATATCATAGGATAAGTAGAGAGTGTTTAGCTGTTTGGATATCTCAATGCAATTTAGTTTAGTTACTTTTGTGTCATCTCATTTATGCAATTTAGTTTATTTTCCTTCCTATCATTTCTTTTCAGCAATTTAATTTAGTTTCCTTTCTCTCATTTCCTTTCTGCAACTTAGTTTAGTTTCATTGAAGTGTGACATAATTCACTGAGAACCCTTATAAATAGCACCCTTTCATAAATCAGAAGAGCATGACATGAACATAATGCATCTATTGTGTATATAGCACTATCACCTCCAAGTTTGTACGAAGCCAAGGTTGAGAAAGTAAAGTATGGCAGCCCCTCAGATTTGTAGCGCTCTTGGTGCAATACCAGGGCTCACCATGTGTGTCAAAATAAACCCCATATTACTATGGCACCTCTCACACACTCTCACATTCGTACAAGACAAATCACTACAGCTGTCCATGAATTCCTTTATAACATAATCTATCCATTTTAGAAGTCACCATCCTTTTCTGTCATTGATGTCGTCAACAAGCTTTAATATCATGATTAGATAAAGCATCAATCAATCAATAATCAATATTCAAATTTGATTCTTTAACGCCTATTCATGTGAATACATGAGATGTAAATACAATGTCACAACATGCTTCTTCTAACATCACTACTCATGCATTAAGTGTAAGAAAATAATTATCAAGAATGTCAAAATAAACCTCATATTACTATGACACTTCTCACACATGCTCACATTCGTACAAGAAAAATCACTACAACTGTCCAGGAATTCCTTTAAAGGAAACTCACACCTCATGGATTCGAGTTACTTAAAATTTAATGAAAGAACCAATCATTCATCTATTACTTTTGGTGTATGAAAATACCACATGTTTCCTTTTCAAGGAAATATAGCATAATAGGGCATGCAAAAACATGTTTTCTTTTCCATAAAACTAGTGCAATAAAACATAGAAATACATGTCTTCTTTTCCATAGATTATTCCAACATTACCCATATATATATTCCAAGGAAACCAACACACTAATATGGTTTTTGTGCAAGTAATTCATCTTATTTCCCAAATAATATTTTTCAATGTAGGCTAACAAAACATGTTATCATTTCCAACATACAAATGTATATTCTTTCCAATGAAATCTAATACAAGTCTTTCCTGCATATACATGATCTTATTACAAAAGAAACTAACATAATAGTTATGATAGCTTAAAAGTAACCACATATATTTTTTCTAAGGAAATATAGCTCAACTTCTATCCATACAAAGAAGATATCTTTATAATACCATGGATATTGTTTGTGCATGCAAGATCTTATCATAACATCCCTTCTTTAATATGCACAAAACACATTCCCTTCTCTAGAATTCCACCCTCATTAGCTATTATTTTTCATGTAAACAAATGCATACTTCTTCCTAAAAAAGAAGTTAATATAAACTTGTCTCTCTATGAAATATCTAACACAATAGTTTTGTTTTCATGCATGTAAAGAGAATATTCCCTTCTCTAGAATTCCACCCTCATTAACTATTATTTTTCATGTAAACAAATGAATACTTCTTCCTAAAAAAGAAGTTAATATAATCTTGTTTCTCTATGAAAGATCTAATACAATAGTTTCACTTTCATGCATGTAAAGAGAATCTTTATTTTCATGAAGCCTATCACAATTTGAGTATTCCTTATACACACAATACATATATCTTCCCCAAGGAACCTATCAAAATTAAACATATATCTTCCCGAAGGAACCTATCAAAATTAAGCATATACCCATTTGCAAGGAATTATCACTATGGCTATTATTCTTGCATAGAAATATCTAATATTTCCTATATTAGCTATTATTCTAGCGTGCAACCATAAAATTTTCCAAGGGAAGCATTATTATAGCTATTATACTTTCATGCAAAAGGAATTGCAATAATAGATTTCCCTTTCAAGATATGATATGAATTTATGTCTTTTAGTTGCAAGATTTTTAAATTTCTAAGGGAAGTATTATTATATCTATTATACATTCATGCAAAAGGAATTGAAACAATAGATTTCCCTTTCAAGATATGATATGTATTTATATCTTTTAGTTGCTAGATTCACATGCAAGAATTTTTTCAAAAGAATAGAAAAAAAAAAATATTTACATATTTCTTTCCAAGAAAAATCAAAAGAATATTAGTTAACTTTTTAAGCATGCACACACATCTCTTTTCTCATAAACCAAATGCATGTTTTCCCTTTCAAGATATGATATGTATTTATGTCTTTTAGTTGCAAGATTCACATGCAAGAATTTTTTCAAAAGAATAGAAAAATAAATATTTACATATTTCTTTCCAAGAAAAATCAAAAGAATATTAGTTAACTTTTTAAGCATGCACACACATGTCTCTTTTCTCATAAACCAAATTCATGTTTTCCCTTTCAAGATATAATATGTATTTATGTCTTTTAGTTGCAAGATTCACATGCAAGAATTTTTTCAAAAAAAATAGCAAAATAAATATTTACATATTTCTTTCCAAAAAAAATAAAATCAAAAGAATATTAGTTAACTTTTTAATCATGCACACAAAAATATTTTCCCATCAATCAAATGCCTATCTCTTTTCAACAAACTCCAACACAATAATGGCATTTTTTGGAAATGAAAAAGACATAAAATCTAACTTAATTTCTATTTATTTTGTGTGCATTCTCTTTTTCCATAATTGCAATAACTATTGTTTGAATATGTATTCTTCTCAACCAAAATAGTCATTTATATGTGCAAAATAGACATATATCTATTGCAAATACTAAGGCATAAACACCAATATTTTCCAAAAATCGGTATAGTTACTTAACTCTTCAATAGTTGATTCTTTGCCTCATCACATGTCGAAGAAGTTAATGTTGGTTTCTACATACTGATAGTCGGTTCAACATGTTGGCAATGGTAGAAATTGAGTGAAGCGTTGGTTGAATCTCGTCCATTTGTGTTCGATGAAATTGCTCTGCCAACTCCTTTGGAGGCTGAAAACGATGTGAATGGCCTATGGGTCTTCGAATAACCTAGTCCTTCCACCTTATGAAACCATGGAAGTCCCCACAGCTTCCATCATCTTCCCAAAAACTAGATACTCTGTGATAAATTATAATCCAGAACCCACTAATGAATTTTCGATTCTCATACCTAAATCTTCTAGAGTTTAAATGCACCATTGTCGTAAAAAAACAAACATCTTTCATTTTTCCCTTCATACCATAAAAAAATATAGTATTTATTTCATTTGACCGATCTCCCCCACCGGAACAAAGGAGCCTGCCCATAATATTAGATATCCCCTCATAATAAATCTGAGTAATGTCATTTCCCCTTTGTTTTTTTAACCTCTCAGTTATGCCAGTTCTGTTAAAATAGTTAATTAACTCCCGTATGCATATTTAGGAAATCAATTAAGTAAGCGTTCAGTAAGTTGAGCTGTGTGATAGATGAATATGGTAAAGTGAGTTAGAGAGTCAGTTAAGTGAGTGATGGTCAAATCGAGTTATGTAAGTGTTTGCATGTCAAGTGAGTCATGATAAACACCCTTCCACTGGGCTCATTGTATTCAGTGAGCGAGATCGAAGTTCATATTATTAATAGAAGAGCCGAAAATCGTGTCTGTTTCATGTGTGAAATACTTGTGTTATTTGTGCCTTCACTCTTCTGCATTTCCAGAAAAGTGGTAACAAAGCTGAGTAAGGATCACAAGATTCGTGGGTGAGCAGAGCCAGAGAAAAGTGAAAAGAGCAGGAGGTCGACAATTTTTTTTTATAAAAAAAATTGCAAAATTGTTGAACAGATAAAGAGTATGTAGATCCGCATGTTTGTAGTTCAAAAATCGCACTGATCCACAACTTTTGGTTGAAGATTTGTGCAACAATCGTGAAACTTACAATTTTATGAAAATTGAGTTTATTCCAGAATTTTTTGTTTGACTGGGGTGTGCAATCACAGTAAGCCTTTAACCAAGATGGCAACCTGTTTAAAAAAATCAAATAATGGTTGAAAGGTGATACATGAGAGATTTTTGAAATGGTTTCATATTTTATTAAATTAAGAGTCATGTGGGTGGTTGGCTTTCCGAAATCATACCAACCCTTATTTTTTTAAAGGATTTGATATACGTATAATTTTTTAAGGATTTGAAAGGAGGAGTATTGGAATTGAAAAAGGGCTCTTATAAAGAAGTTTATATAAATATTTTTTAAAAAAAGTATTTTTATAATATTTATTTTTAAAGGTTTTTAAAATATTCTTTTTTAAAAGAGAGGTTGATCATAAATTTCTTTTTTTGTTTTTAAGCTCGTGTGGTTGTCAGTTATTGAAGAGCTTCCCATATTATCCACAGTATTTAGGAACATTTGTTGACATTCCGAATCCCAATTGGGATCCATCTTCAAGACATTTGAATGAAGGATTGAAAGAAGGGTTTTAGGCCATTATATATAAGTTTTTTTTATATGTAATTTTTTTTTGAAAGATTTATTATGTAAAAAATTAGGGTTTTATTGAGAAGGTATTATTTAAAAAAAAAAAATTAAGGAGAAATTTAGGGTTTTATCAGAGAAGTGAATTTCGTTTTTGAAGAAAGATGGCAGCATCAAGTTTCGAACCACAAATTCCTTCTTTCATAGGGAAATATTATGATTTGTGGGCCATTAAAATGGAGATCATGTTAAAAGCACATGATGCGTGGGATCATGTCAAGTTTGGGTTTGCAGAACCTTAGAATGACGCAGAAGAACAAGCCCTGAGTAATACAGAGAGGGAACAATGGAAGAAAGACAAAATGAAGAATGCACAAGAATAATTTCTTATCTAGCAGGGACTGGACCGAGCAGTGTTCCAGAAGATTATGATCATGTCTTCAGCAAAGGAAGCATGGGAAACTTTGGCAACAAGCTATCAAAGTATGGCAAAATTCAATATTGTTAAATTGTAGAATACTAGGAGAGAATTTGAAAGTCTATAGATGAAGGAGACATAGGACATCGATTCTTTTATGAATTGGGTCATGTTTGTAATAAATCAGTTAAAAATTTATGGTGAAGAAATAAAAAATTGAATAGTGATTGGGAATTTCCTTAGATATTTATCTACCAAGTTTGATGTTGTCGTGGTAGCCATATAAGAAGCCAAGGATTTGGAAAAACTGACAGTTGATGAGTTTTTGGGATCACTTCTATCGCATGAGGCAAGGATAGAAAGAAATAAGGATTCCACTTTATAAAATTTGATGCAGGGCTAGCCTGCAATACCCAGGATCTCCATGAGACTGTACATGAAAAAATACATCTCAGTAAATGCCCAATCAAAACCTCCAATTTAAGACAATTTTCACCCACTGGCAATCTCAACTAATATGCGGAAGCTTATCTTTCAATTCCTCGCAAATTCAACAACTTAAATTCCCTTTTCTAACTCAATACAATCTCAATTTCTAATTTGATGCAAAAGTGTATCAAACACCACTCAATCCAATAATTCCATTCACATATGGCTGGATTTTAATTCAAATAAAAGAATGTGCTTATGTTTTTCAACCGGAAAATTCACACCACTGCCCAATCGATTTCATGCATTCTGATATGAAATCTCATACTGCTACCATCATTTCAAATAACAATTGACACCACATTAATTTTGGACCAAAGTATTTGGATTTCCCAATCGGACTCTCAACTTACTGTCGCTGGATTTTAAAGTCACCAATATGAATATTTGTAACAATCATTTCACGTTCCATTTATTATGTGCGCCCTTGCAAGCTTACCCAAACATGGACATTTGTTTATAATCAAATTCTAGTGTTTCTCTCAGTGCTGAATTCTCAGTTATAACTTACCATTTTCCCGTGCATTCATTCTAGCGCTGCACCATCTGCGATTCTGCAATTAAACAATTAGACATCTATCTGCCTTAAACATAGAACCAAACCAATCACACATTCATTTAGACTTTGACTAATGCAGATTAGCCGCATACAAAACTTCATTCATGATTCGATCCATAATTTTACTGCGCCCTCTTGGAATCGACCTTTAAAATTACAACATCTCTGATGTAGTGGATTTATTCTACGATTTTATTTACAGATAGATTGATTTAACAACATTAACCACACACAGCTTCTTCATTCTGCGTTCCCCTTTGAAATTGATGCTACAGATCAAAACATTCACGCATTTGCAATCTTCTGGCAAACTCAATTATAAAGAACTCAATCTTCCGGCAAACCCAATTTACTTACAGGTTGACTTAGTGCGAATGCATACCTTTTTTAACAATGATACGCACAGTACTCCTACCAGCCATTCCATTTTAAAAATCTGTATTCATCTCTATCCAATGCAACAGTAAACCTTCTCATCGCTTGCCAATTCTACTCTTCAGATTACTTACACTCCATCGAATGTAGTCAAACATTCATCTTAAATAATAGTGTTTCAGACTCTGCGTTTCAACTGACCATGGTTTCAACATAGTGCGGGTCTTTAGCGCTACTCGAACCTTCTTTGATCCACATTTTTTTCCTTGCCTAATCGAATTCTATTCGATTATACATTATCAAATCTTCAACGATGTTGAAGTTCTTCAAAGCGCTCTTCCTGCATTCTTTAATGCTATAATTCGACTTTTGCCAGAGTGTAATTCAGCTCTTTCAATTTAATGACTTTGCCAGCTCGTTGACTGGTATTCCTCTTCTGCAATTCCAATGTCAACTCACTATATATAGAAATCACATTATTAAACTGATCACCTTCGTATCAATTATTGTGACTATCAGACATAAATCGATTCAATCGATTTGACTTCAAGAATAGGTCTGCTTATATATTGCTGCTCTTATTCACACAGCTATGACCCACATTCTATTTGATATTGACTTATAAAACTGATATCACCCTACATCACCGCGCAGTCAATACAACAATTGGATTTGCATTTAAAAGTAATTGTTCACACATATTCAAACTCAGCTCAGCGCTTTTACCATTCGATTAGTGTTGTATTGTATTATTTTAACAAAATTGCATCGATTGAACATTCAAACCCATACAAAATTCGAGTCTTTCAACTGTCTTTGAATCCAATAACACATCCAATTCAAATGCACATAATTCATTCCCAGTTTCATAATTTAACAAGAAACAACCAATATATATAATATGAAATAAACCAAGTTTACTTACAAACTCCTGATTTGGCCAAATATTCGATTTCTATGGCCCTTTACAAATTGCCCGAAGGCTTGCAAGTAGAAACCTACTTTCTACTCACACCCTCACTCTCTCTTCAACCATTCAAGTCTATTTTCCTCACAAAACCCACTCATATTTATACATAAAAAATGCATTTAATTCACTCCAAAAATCACTCCACCTAATCCTCAACAAAATCCCATACATAGAATTCCTAATCTCTAATTTTGCTCCTAAAATATTTCTCTCATATCCTTTTATTTAATAAAAGAATATTTACAAAATCCTCACTTCTCATAATTATCTCCTATTTTATTAAAAATAACAAATTAATTAATAAAATATTAAAATTGTCACACCCCCCCTTTATCACATATTTACAAATGAAAAAATGGTCTTGATGCTCCTGCATCAGACTCCCAACGTTGAAATTAAACATGATCGCCTGATCATGTGTTCGGATCTGTGTATGCCTGGATCCCATATCTTGTGCTGTAAATTTTCATTTTTCGCTGCTTCTTTCTGATGTTCTTCTCGAGGTGTCCACACTTTATGTTGCATCGCTCCACTGGCTGTGCTCTCGCAATCTTTTGCTTTCTTTCTTTTGCTGCTTCTCCTTTGTTTTACTGCTGTTGGCCTCTTCCGAGATTCTTTCATCATCATCCACCTCATCAGTTCAATTTCTCTGTCTAACAGATTTTCTCCAGCATCTTCAATAAAACCTGTACTCACAAAACAATTGTTAGAATAAAAACCATAAGGCTTCAGTGCCCCCATAGATGTTGCTTCAGCTGCCATCATAAATGTCGCTAACATTGGTTTTACTCCTGCAAATGCTACCCCACATGTTGTTCTAGCTTCCACTACGGATGTTGCTGCCTCCCAAACTTCCTTTCCCTCTGCAACATTCTTTTGTTCATCACCTACAATTTCATCTGCAACTTCTTTCTCTGGTTCAAATGTCTCCAGCAAACATTTCAGCCATTTCTCCTCATGCTGCAAATTAACTCCAGCATAACCTCCATCTTCTCTTTCGACAATCTTCAGTAATTTTCCATCATCATCTTGATTGATTCTAGCAATCAAATCAAGTTCTTCCAACACTGTAGCCTCATCCTCTATCACTGTAGCAGTTTCAAAATTTTGTCCACCAGTCTTCTCTTGGCTATACAGACAAGCCAACTCTTTCTTGTCACCCATAGAAACAAGCCTCTGCTTATGAGACATGATTGTCTCATCTTCTTCCTGTAACAGTTCTTCTTCTCTCGAGACAATTCCAAATGATGGACTGTCTTCTACATCTCCTGTAACCACAATCAAATTGTCAGCTTCAAAATCACAAGACCTAGTTTTGTATTACTTCTTCTCTGTTTGATTCAAAAATCCTGAACTCCAAGTTCTTTCAGACCTGTAAAATCTTCACTACTTTCCTCAAATTTCTCTGCATGATTTCGTATGTTGTTCGAGTTCCTTTCCAACTCTTTAGTCAAGACATAAGTATTCTAATTTGCATTCATCATGTGAGCAGATCGTCAGCTAGTCTCGCCTTCTTACCATCCTCTGCTCCAGGACTGTCATTCATGAAAACTTCCTTGCCTTGCTTCCTTAGTAAATTATCCTGCACATAAGTCCTCTGTTTCTCCAATTCTCTTCTCTGAAGATCTAGTTTCCTATACAATTCAACAATTTCATTAGGAGTAGAACTCAGAAACTTCAAATAATTTTCCATACCTTCACCAGCTCTTAACCAATCATCAGTTGGTCCTTCTCTCTCTGCACCAACATTTTGATTAGACTCCTTTGTCTTCATTTCCTCCTGAGATCTTGCTATCTCAGCATCGATCTGAACAGCCTTCAGATTCAACTCTTCTTGAACAAACTCTAAAGCTTTCTCATTGCCCTATACTGTACCTGCAAACATACACAACTCATCAGTTTTAAAACCACAAGACTTTTCAGTCTTGACTGCTTCCTCTAGCACTTCCCTTTGATCAGATCTGCATGTGGAATCTTCAAATTCCATCTCTGGCTCAAGAACTCTAAGTCATTTCTTCAATAAGGCAATCACACTTTGCCTCAACTTCACCTGCAATGGTTTCCAAATTACTCTCTTTCCCTTCAGTGGAAAGATCCATCCTCCTTTCTGATTTTCCTGCTCCTGCAGCCATTCTTCTAGTACCTGCAATTGTACCTTCATTACTGCAATCTCTCTTTCTCTGAATTCATCAGTCATCTTACCTCTGTGGCATTCTTTTGAACCTCTTCTCTGATCCTCCATGATCACCTTCTCCATGAGTTGTTCACTCACCATGAGTTGCACTAGCCTCTACGACAGCAATCTCTTCTGCTGCCACTTACCTCACCAAGCTCTCCTCACTCAGTCTTTTGGTAAATATTGGTTCACTGCCTCTGGAACCTCTTTGAGCACTCTCCTCTACTCATTGTCTAGGCTATCTCTTCAACTCACCTTCTTCTTCAGGACACTGCAATTGTCCTTCATATCCAGCCTTCAACTGAATGTCAGGTTCACTGCCATCTTCTCTGCAACCATAAACTTCAATCACAAATTTCAAATCAGAAAATCATCTCACCTGTAAGATCCTGCATGATCTTGTCCCCTTTTCACTTCTGCAATCCTATTCAATTGTGTATTTTGCATATCAGATTTAGAAATCTGATCTTCCTTTCAATAATTCATCACACATTCAAAGAAAACACACTTTAGTTTTCAACAAAACCTTCCTACACTCATTCAGAAAAAAACAAACATTTTCCATTTCAACAGAGCCTTCCTGCTTTGATACCAAAAATGATGCAGGGCTAGCCTGCAATACCCAGGATCTCCATGAGACTGTACATGAAAAAATACATCTCAGTAAATGCCCAATAAAAACCTCCAATTTAAGACAATTTTCACCCATAGGCAATCTCAACTAATATGTGGAAGCTTATCTTTCAATTCCTGGCAAATTCAACAACTTAAATTCCCTTTTCTAACTCAATACAATCTCAATTTCTAATTTCATGCAAAAGTGTATCAAACACTACTCAATCCAATAATTTCATTCACATATGGCTGGATTTTAATTCAAATAAAATAATGTGCTTATGTTTTTCAACCGGAAAATTCACACCACTGCCCAATCGATTTCATGCATTCTGATATGAAATCTCATACTTCTACCATCATTTCAAATAACAATTGACACCACATTAATTTTGGACCAAAGTATTTGGATTTCCCAATCGGACTCTCACCTTACTGTCGCTGGATTTTAAAGTCACCAATATGAATATTTGTAACAATCATTTCACGTTCCATTTATTATGTGCACCCTTGCAAGCTTACCCAAACATGGACATTTGTTTATAATCAAATTCTAGTGTTTCTCTCAGTGCTGAATTCTCAGTTATAACTTACCATTTTCCCGTGCATTCATTCCAGCGCTGCACGATCTGCAATTCTGCAATTAAACAATTAGACATATATCTGCCTTAAACACAGAACCAAATCGATCACACATTCATTTAGAATTTGACTAATGCAGATTAGCCGCATACAAAACTTCATTCATGATTCGATCCATAATTTTACTGCGCCCTCTTGGAATCGACCTTTAAAATTACACCACCTCTGATGTGGTGGATTTATTCTACAATTTTATTTACAGATAGTCTGATCTAACAACATTAACCACACGCAGCTTCTTCGTTCTGCGTTCCCCTTTGAAATTGATGCTACAGATCAAAACATTCACGCATTTGCAATCTTCCGGCAAACTCAATTATAAAGAACTCAATCTTCCGGCAAACCCAATTTACTTACAGGTTGACTTAGTGCGAATGCATACCTTTTTTAACAATGATACGCACAATACTCCTACCAGCCATTCGATTTTAAAGATCTGTATTCATCTCTATCCAATGCAATAGTAAACCTTCTCATCACTTGCCAATTCTGCTCTTCAGATTACTTACACTCCATCGAATGTAGTCAAACATTCATCTTAAATAATAGTGTTTCAGACTCTGTGTTTCAACTGACCATGGTTTCAACATAGTGCGGGTCTTCAGCGCTACTCGAACCTTCTTCGATCCACATTTTTTTCCTTGCCTAATCGAATTATATTCAATTATACATTATCAAATCTTCAACGATGTTGAAGTTCTTCAAAGCGCTCTTCCTGCATTCTTTAATGCTATAATTCGACTTTTGCCAGAGCGTAATTCAGCTCTTTCAATTTAATGACTTTGCCAGCTCGTTGACTGGTATTCCTCTTCTGCAATTCCAATGTCAATTCACTGTATATAGAAATCACATTATTAAACTGATCACCTTCGTATCAATTATTGTGACTGTCAGACATAAATCGATTCAATCGATTTGACTTCAGGAACAGGTCTGCTTATATATTGCTGCTCTTATTCACACAGCTATGAGCCACATTCTATTTGATATTGACTTATAAAACTGACATCACCCTACATCACCGCGCAGTCGATACAACAATTGGATTTGCATTTAAAAGTAACTGTTCGCACATATTCAAACTCAGCTCAGCACTTTTACCATTCGATTAGTGTTGTATTGTATTATTTTAACAAAATTGCATCGATTGAACATTCAAACCCATACAAAATTCGAGTCTTTCAACTGTCTTTGAATCCAATAACACATCCAATTCAAATGCACATAATTCATTCCCAGTTTTAGAATTTAACAAGAAACAACCAATATATATAATATGAAATAAACCAATTTTACTTACAAACTCCTGATTTGGCCAGATATTCGAGTTCTATGGCCCTTTACAAACTTCCCGAAGGCTTGCAAGTAGAAACCTGCTTTCTACTCACACCCTCACTTTCTCTTCAACCATTCAAGTCTATTTTCCTCACAAAACCCACTCATATTTATACATAAAAAAAATCATTTAATTCACTCCAAAAATCACTCCACCTAATCCTCAACAAAATCCCATACATAGAATTCCTAATCTCTAATTTTGCTCCTAAACTATTTCTCTCATATCCTTTTATTTAATAAAAGAATATTTACAAAATCCTCACTTCTCATAATTATCTCCTATTTTATTAAAAATAACAAATTAATTAATAAAATATTAAAATTGTCACACCCCCCCCCCCTTTATCACATATTTACAAATGAAAAAATGGTCTTGATGCTCCTGCATCAAAATTCATTCAAAAGTCAGGTTTCTAGTTCAAAAGGTCGAGACAGAGGTCGATTGAGAAGCAGAGGTAAAGGTGAGAGCTATGGTGGTCACAGAGATCGCTGAGAAGAGCATGAATATCAAAGTGGAAGCAACAACAGCAGAAGCTTCAACAATAATAAAAGGTTTGACAAATAAAAGGTGAAATGTTATTATTGCAATAAATTTGGTCACTATGCTCATGATTGCAGGAAGAAGATAGCTGATCAAGGAAACCAGAGAGCCAATGTTATTACAAATAATACTAACTTCATGTTCCTAACATGCAACAACATGCATGAACCGTCTGATAAGGTGTGGCTATTAGAGAGTGGGTGTAGTAACCACATGACAGGCAACAAGAATTTGGTTTTAGATTTGGATCAATCTTTGAAGGCAGAGGAAAATTTGGGGACTGACACGACTGTGGATGTAGATGGAAAAGGAGTGGTCAAAATTCTGACCAAGCAGGGGGAGCCAAAGACAATCTCAGAGTTATATTATGTTCTTGGTCTCAAAGACAATTTTATAAGTGTTGGTAAATTGACGCAAAAAGGATACAGAGTTATCTTTCAGGAGCAAGTGTAGGTTATTTATGACAAACCCCCAAGCAAGCAGCTGATAGTAAAGGTGCAGATGACGAGGAACAAACTCTTTCCTATAATTATGAACTACAATGATCATGTTAGTTCTGTTACAATTGCATGTTCTAATGAGTAATGGTTATATCACTTTCAGTTTGGACACTTGCAATATTTTGTTTTAAGATTATTGTAGCAGAAACATATGGTGAGAGGATTACCTCCCATCAAATAACCTGCTAGTACTTGTGAGTGTTGCATCTTAGGAAAGAAACACAGTGAAAGTTTTCCGAAGGGATTTTCATACAGAGCAAAGAAACCACTTGAGTTGGTGCATACAGACTTGTGTGGACCTATGAGGACACAGTTGATTGGTGGAAGTTGTTACTTCCTCACTTTTATTGATGGCTATAGTAGAAAGACTTGGGTTTACTTCTTGAAGCAGAAGTCTAAAACCTTTGCAAAGTTAAAAGTATTCAAAGACTTAGAAGAGAACCAAAGTGATCGATAGATCAAGGTATTGAGATCATATCGTGGTGGAGAATATGATTTAAAATCATTCCATGGGTACTGCAAACAACATGGAATCATAAGAAAATTTACAACCAGATACACACCACAGCAAAATGGTGTAGTAGAGAGAAAGAATAGAACAATCATGAACATGACAAGGAGCATGTTGAAAGCAAGAAACGTGTCTAATGAGTATTGGGCAGAAGTAGTTGCGTGTGTTGTTCATGTGATAAACAGATCTCCTACAAAGAGTATGATGAGAAAAGTACCAGAAGAAGCATGGTCAGGTATGTCATGTAGCGTAGCTCATTTCAGAGTTTTTTGATGTGTATCCTATGCACATGTGCCTAAGCAGATAAGAGGAAAATTGGTTAATCAAAGTGAAAAATGCATATTTACTAGTTATAATGAGCAGTCAAAAACTTACAAATTGTATAACCCTGTCACCAAGAAGACAATAATTAGCATAGATGTTGTGTTCAAAGAACAAGAGTCATGGAATGGGACTGTAGACAAAATAGTCGATGCACAAGCACCATTGATGGAAAAGGATGATGTAGCAAAAAAGGAGAAGTAAGAATCAAAAGAGAAGACACCAAACAGATTCACACCAACATTGACTCCAAGATTTTCAAAGCAGCATGGATCTTCAAGCAGATCCACAGACCAGAATTCTCCAAGCAACCAATTAGGTGATGAATCAAGCAATGGTAAGAAAAATATGAGAAGTTTAAAAGATATTTATGATTATTTGGATGTTAGTTCAATTTTTTCATTGTTGTAATTCTAACCTTCTTCATTTGAAGAAGCAATCAGAGATGAAAATTGGGTGCAAGCTATGATGAAGGGATTGATTCTATTGAAAAGAATGATACATGGGATTTGGTTAATTTCCCAAAGGATAAAAGCGTCATTGGTGTGAAGTGGGTGTACAAGACTAAGTTGAATGAGAAGTGAAATTGATAGATTTAAAGCAAGAGTTGTAGCAAAAGGATTCTCGTGGCAATCGAAAATAGACTTTGGAGAAAAATTTGCTTCGGTAGCTAGATTGGATACTGTAAGGTTAGTTCTAGTGACAACAGTTCAAAACAAGTGGAAATTATATCAAATATATGTCAAATCAACCTTCTTGAATGGAATTCTAGAAGAAGAAATTTATGTGCAACAACCTCTAGGTTATGAAGTTGAAGCTAAAAAAGATAAAGTTTATATGTTGAAGAAAGCGTTCTATGGACTTAAGCAAACACCTAGAGCATGGTATATTAGAATTGAGAGCTACATGATCAAGAATGGATTTGGTAGAAGCCACATTCAGCCTATCTTGTACACAAAGGTAAATGAGCATGGACATATTTTGATTGTTTGCTTATATGTTGATGACATGATTTTTGCAGGTGATCTTGAGCTAAATGAATTTAAAGAACCATGATGGAAGAATTTGAGATGACAGATCTTGGTCTAATGAAATATTTTCTTGGCATAGAAGTTCAACAATATGAAAAAGGAATTTTTATTTGCCACAATAAATATGCTAGAGATTTGTTAAAAATATTCAGGATGGATAATTGCAAACTTGTACCTACACTAGTTGTAACAGATATAAAGTTAAGCAAAGATGATGAAGGATCAGATGTCAATCCAACTCTATCCAAAAGATTGGTTGGCAGCCTCATGTATCTCACAGTTACAAGACCATATATTATGCAAGGAGTGAGTTTGATTTCCAGATTTTTGGAGACTCCAAAAGACACACATTGGAGTGTAGGAAAAATAATTCTGAGATACATAGCACGAACCAGAGATTGTGGCATAATTTATACAAGTATAGAAAATAAATATTTTTTTGGATTTACAGATAGTGATTTTATAGGTAGTTTCTATGATAGGAAGAGCACATCCGATTGTGTGTTCTATTTTGGTTTAGGTGTGATTTCATGGGCATCTAAGAAGCAACCTATTGTGACACTATTATCAACAGAAGCAGAATATGTAGCAACAACATCAACATCATGTCAAGCAATATGGTTAAGAAGAGTATTGGATGGATTCAAGCAGAAACAACAAGGATCAACAACAATATACTGCGACAATACATCAACAATTGCACTATTCAAGAATAGTGTGTTTCATCAAAAGAGCAAGCATATTGATACTAAATATCGTTTTATTAGAGAACTTGTGAGCAGTGGAGTTCACTTGAAGCCTTGTAAATCGAGTGATCAATTGGTTGATATATTTACAAAGCCATTAGCAATAGATGTGTTTGAGTTTCACAAAAGAAACTTGGGTGTTGTAAGGCTAGTTAAGACATAGACTAACAAGCATGTTTGAGTTTTCATGAGTTAATGTTTTAGTTTAGTGGTCGTAATTAAGGGGGAGTTTTAAATAGTTAATTAACTCCTGCATGTAGAGTTAGACAATCAGTTAAGTAAGCGTTGAGTAAATCGAGTTATGTGATAGATGAATTTGGTAAAGTGAGTTAGAGAGTGAGTTAAGTGAGTGATGGTCAAGTAGAGTTATGTAAGTGTGTGCATGTCAAGCGAGTCAGGATAAATACCCTTCACCGGGTTCATTTTATTCACTGAGGTAAGTGTGTGCACGACAAGCGAGTCAAGATAAATACCCTTCACCAGATTCATTGTATTCACTGAGCTAAATTGAAGTTCGTATGATCAATAGAACAGCCACAATTCATGTGTATTTCATGTGTCAAATACCTGTGTTATTTGTACCTTCACTCTTGTGCCTTTCCAACAAATTCACCTCCCCTATCAATCACATGAAACTGATCGATAGTTACAAATCAATATTTACAAAAACATTTATTAAAACATATAATTATCAAGTTTTGTTAATAATTAACAATATTTAAATAGCGTAGAAGGGATATTACATTTAAAGTCATTGCTACGTTATTTGGTAACTACAATGAAGCCACTGAAGCTTCAATTTATAATGGGTCATTCCATATTTGAAAATAATATTACCTCCAGAACCAAGCGATTCGTTGATAAATACTGACCGCTAAACTGAGAATTTTCACTTAAGGGGAGTACAAGTAACAAAGACCATATATATATATATATATATATGCACTTCAACAACAACAACATCGATATTTACTTAGACCATGAAAAAGTTAAACTATTAATTTGTTTTATAGGCAAATATTTCCAAAATATTCTTCAAATCTACGATCATTTGTAAAAGAAAAAGTTTGAAAATGTACATCAAGCTCCTTTGCGAACTAGAAAAGAAACAATCAGGTCAAGTGTCTTGTTCAGGTACTCTCGATATTTCACAGCGGCTCTCTTTGCATACCTTGAGAAAAACTTATCTACCAGATATTCATCCGACCCCAAGTGAGTCTTCACAATATTCTCAAGAATTGCTCTGTAAAAATTTCCTACAACTCTTCCAAACATCGCCGCTTCCCCTTCTCTAACGTCCCACGATGGATGCAAAGGAAACCCCTTTAGAACCCTCATGCTCTCTATTTCAAACGAGTTCTCTGTTTCCACCAAGTCCTGCAACAACTCTACACATGGGTAGTAGTAAGGAATGTTGAAGGAGTCCAATTTTTCCTTTTCAATCCAACACTGCCAGTTCAACTCGATTACAGATCGAATATATTCAAACCTAATCCTGAGATATTATATTGAATTATAGAAATTACCTCGTTTACCAGCTCCTCAAATGCAGCTTCCACGTAATGAGCGCAAGCTGAAAACCCCCCTTTGTCCCCTGCATCTTCAGAATCGTGTCCCACCAGAGCTATGAACATGCATCCTCCGGGAATAATCTCTTCTGCTCTGGCTTCTAAGAATGCTGTGAAGTCTTGTCTGAATTGGTTGCGATAGGCCTCGGCCACTGCATCGCTGGATATATAGACATGCCCACCGTTCCAAGCAACAGAATTTCGGTCCTCAATGCTAGCAGGAATCTGAAATTAAAATCCATTTCATTAATGATTACGTATTATGTAAATGATTATAAATTTTGGAAATATTTTGAAATCCTTAAAAAAAACCAACATTTCCTTGTCACTCAACTAGTGTCCGCTGCGACAAGAGTATTAATCCCCGTCCCACACCCCATGTCTGCAATATGAAACACTGCAGCTTCAATCTTCGTGATAGATCTGAGGTTCTGGGAGATCCCATGCTCTATGATGGGTTTAATGGCCGCAAACACCTTTGACTGCGCCATGGAGAAATGGGTTGTTTTGGTAATTAATAACTAGAAACTATGAATTGCACCGAGTAAGATTCAAGATCATGAAACCGAAACAACTGAATCCTTCAAACGAAAACCTAAAAATTCAACTATGAACACAGACAGGACTACGTAGTTACCTGGACAAATGGAGAATTGTATGCATAACTTGAATCTCCGTTTCCGCCTTTCATGGTGAGCAATTTCCCGAGGGCTTTCACCATCTCGACTGGATACAGTACAGAATATGGTTTCCTGGGAGGAAAAGTACTCTTAGCCTCCAACCTCCTTCCAAACTTTCAATCCAAGCCTTTGACAGGTCGGGCTGCAGTGCAGGATGTTTGACTCACGGTCAAATTAAAAGGGTGTTTCAGATTTTAACATTTCGTTTTGGAAGAGTTAAAATAAACAAAGCAAGTTGATATTGATTATTATTATTATTTTTTAAATAATTATTAAAAAATTATGATATATATGGTTTTTTAATATAATTAGAAATTTATAATAAGGTTTAACTTTTTACAAAATAAATTAAGAATATTGATATGGTATAGTTATTGGTCATAAGTTTTTTCTAATTTATGTTGTAATATATAATATTTGATATTTTTTCCAATCACAGTCACATATAATTATTCTCGAAATTTGAATGGAATCACATCATTGGATCAAATTGATTCGAATCACAATGATGGATCAGTGTTTTCTAATTTTAGGCAAAATCTAAACAAACCATCTCTAAAATTCTTCTCTCTCAACTACATGCTAAATAAGAAAATGACATTCCAACTAGGGAAAACTAGCCACTTTGTTCGTAAAGAAATATACATCTTCTAGAAGCCATTATAAATTTAACTTTTCCTTTTGAAATCACCTTCTATATATAAAAAAATAACTAATACAATTTTTATATTTCTAATTCACATTCAACTTTTTACTATTTTTATAAAATGGTTATATTATTATTATTTTTAATAAACTTTCTTTTAGATCATTAACCAACTATTGTCTACTTTTAGATATACATTTTATTACTTGTACTCTAACATTCCTATATGGTTATGGAAATAATGACTATGGTCTTGTTTTTGGGATACCATGAAGCAGTCCTCATCCAACTATTATCTACTTTTATATATACATTTTATTACTTGTACTCTAACATACATATATGGCTATGGAAACACTATGGTCTTGTTTTTGGGACACCATGGAGCAGTCCTCATGCTCGTGGGTAGTTGGCATTGGTATATGTGCAACGTTTTTCTGAATTAAGATGGGTGAGTTTTAAATTTTGGTAATGTTCGTAACGTTTTAGTTTTTTTTTGAAATGTTAATGTTTATTTGGACAAAATGTGGTGGCGCTCACTAAAAGTGTTATAAGGTAGTATTTTGGCTTATTAATTTCAATTGCTGATTATACTATGTGTGTATTGAGGTTTTTCAATCTTAGTTATTTTTTTTTTAATCGTTGGTTTCCAATGTTACTAGAAAGTTAATGAGGAGTGGAAGTTTAGTTGGTGTGACTGTGATGCCTTGTGATAATTTGTTTCTTTTTATGGTGTATTGTCTGTAAGCAATCCCGGTAATTCCCGTTGTGCAGAATGAAAAGAGTAATAATCCATGTGAGTCTTGAGGTCTAGTATACAGGAAATAAATTTGGTTGCTCTTGAGCCAATATTATATATATATATATATATATATATATATATATATATATATACACCAACCATTTGCACTATATACACGGTATTCTATACATTATTTATCTAGAGATGTTATCACTTCAAAACTTTGAGTTTTATTAACAATTAATTTGCCATTACTTATGAGCATAACCACATTAGTAAATTTCATAATTTTCCATCATTTATATGCCAATCAACTTCTATAAATGAGGCCAATCAATATAATCTAATACTTAAAATAAATCTAAATTTACATCAGACTACTTTTCACTGAACAACCTCCCTATTGAAAATAGTATAAAAAGAAGTTATGTCCAAATCCACTAATGAACTAAGAAAATAAACTAAACCATTCAATGGAAAATATAAAATCTCTCCATATTATATTGTAAAAGGTCTCTTGACATAAAAAAATAAAAAATAAAAAATACTATATTAGATATTAAAATATAAACTTATATTAAACTATAAATTTTGAAAAGAAAATATTTTTAAAAACTTAATAAGTTACTACTAAAGAAATAGGAAGACAAATGTTAACAGAATGAAACTCTCAACTCTCAAGTGAGGAGCACTTGAGGCTGCCACAAAGCTGCATTCATTGAATCAAAAAATCACACATACAAAAATATAATGGTTATATTCTATTCACAAGATCACAACAATATCCTAGAAAATAGGATCTAAATCTAATCTTAGAAAACAATCAAAAAAACCTTTCTCCATTATTTATAAGTTCCCCCTTTAATGGTGAAAGGATTAATCTCCACACCTAAGATCTCCCTAAACAATTCAAATTTCATCTTCCTAGGGGGCTTGTGAAAATATCAGCAACATTTTCACAAGTATTACAATATTCAATAAAAATTTCATTATACTATATCCTCTCTCTAATAAAGTGAAACTGAGCATCAACATGCTTTTTCCTTGCATGAAGTATTGGATTATTTTCCAACTTGATTGAGCTCTGGTTGCCACATTTGATAATTGTAGACTTATTTTTTTCTTCTCCAACATCTTGAAGAATTATCCTCAACCAAACAACTTCACAAGTTGATGCAAACAAAGCTTTATACTCCACCTCTGTAGATGACAAAGATATAACAGGTTGCTTCTTGTTTCTCCATGAAACAATCCCGGATCCAATACTAAATGCATAACCTGTTGTGGATCTTTTATCATCCAGATTACCAGCCCAATCTGAATTTGAGTAACCTGTGAGCTCAAAATCAAATGAATTAGTATACTTAAGACCAAAATTAATTGCTCCTTAAGATACTTGAGTACTCCTTTTGCTATTTTACAATGGCTTTCTAGAGGTCTCGCCATAAATTGACTTAACACACTAACAGAGTATGCTAAATCCGGTTTGGTTGTAGTAAGATAATTCAAGCTTCCCACCAGTTGTCTATACAATTTTCCATCTACCTCCTTTGAGCCATCATCAAAATGCAGTTTCACAGTCTGTTGCATTGGAAAAAAAGCAGTGTTGCACTGATCCATATTAAACCTTTTAAGTACTTATCTAACATACTTGCCATGAGTAACAAAATTTTGGCCAACATCACTCCACATTTCAAGACCTAAACAATAATGTAACTCACCAATATTTTTCATCTCAAATACTTGTGAAATTTGCACCTTAATTTCATCAATTAGTTTGACTAAATTTGCTGTAATAATTAGGGTATCAACATACAAAGAAACCAATACTACATTATGCTTTGCATCAAACTTGGTATACATATTTGGATCTCTTTGACTCCTCATAAAACTCTTGTAAAGAAAGAAAGAATCTATCTTTTCATACCATGACCTAGGTTCCTATTTTAGCCCATACATTTTTATTTTTTAATTTGAAAACTAAATGTTCCTGCCCATTTTTCACAAACCATTTAGGTTGTGTCAAATACACTTCCTCCTTTAAATCGCCATTCAAAAAAGAAGATTTTACATCTAATTGGTGCAAAATCCAATGGTACTTTGTAGCTAATGCAATAAAAAATCTAATGGTATTTAATTTAGCTACAGTTGCAAAAAAATTTGCATAATCAATGCCCTCCTTTTGTGAGTACCCTTTTGCCACCAATCTAAATTTATATTTATCTATATTTCCATATGCTTTAAATTTTGGTTTATACAACCATTTACATCCCATGGGTTCTTTTCCTTTAGGCAATTGAGTCCATTCCAATTTTTTTTTTTTTAATTATAGATTCATATTCTTCCTCCATTTCTTTTCTCCACTCTTCATGTTCATTAGCTTCATTAAAACTCTTGGGTTCTATATGTAGACTAGATCTCCTTCTCACTTCACTAATTTCACCTCTGTTCTCAGAAATTACTTATCCACTTCTGATCGGGATATGATTTCTAGGGATGTCCATATCGTTGGATTCTTCCTCAAGCTTTTGTTGATCACTATTTTGTGCTCCTGCTTCTTCATTATTATCTTCAACTTCAGAAAGTATATGCAAATTTTCATAGTTGTTTTCCTTGTTTCCTTCATCTGCATGTTCATAGAAAATTACATCTATACTCGCAAATACATTGTGAGTAGATGAATCAATCAATTTATATGCTTTAAATTATGAACAATATCCTACAAAAATACATTTGATACCTTTAGCATAAAGTTTATTTTTGTTCTCCTTCAGAATATGTTCAAAGGCCTTAGACCCAAATACCCTCAATTAATGAATTGTTGGTTTAAAACCATACAAAGCTTCGAATGGGGTCTTAAGATTAAGATACCATGTTGGATTTCTATTCCTTAAATAAAAAAAAATACTAATGGCTTTTGACCAAAAGAATTTGAAAGGTTCTTACCTTTGATCATACTCTGTGTACACTCCACCAATGTTCTATTTTTCCTTTATGTAACACCATTTTGATGTGGAGTATAGGGCACTGTAAATTGTTGCACTATTCCATGATCCTTGCAATACTTGATGAAGTTCCCCAACCTGTATTCTCCCCCTTGATTTGAATGCATGATCTTTATGAACTTCCCTGTTTGCTTCTCTACCATGTTTTTTAATTCTTTGAAATACTCAAAAACATCACTCTTTTTCCTAAGGAAGTATACCCAAGTGTACCTTTTTCAATCATCAATATACAACAAAAAATAATAGGTACCTCCTGAAGATCTAGTCTCCATGGGTCCACAAACATCAGAATGCACAAGTTCTAATACATATCTTATTCTTCTATCAAAATTAGAGGGGAAATCATCTCTGTGAATTTCTCCTAATGCAAAACCTTCACAAGAAGCATATTCATTATTTAACATAGGGAGTCCTTCAACCATGATTTATTTTTGCAGCAACAATAAATCATGATAATTAGTGTGACCATACCTATGATGCCAAAGAATTGTGTTGAAATATTTTTAGAAGTCAATGTTTGATGACTTTTTATAGTAACATCAATCTTGTACAAGCCTCCAACTTTGACTCCTAAAGTAACAGGTTTGTAGTAATCCAAAAAATCTTTCACTATGCAATGTGTTTTGAAGAATTCAACCTTCATATTATCATCTGTAATTGAATACACATATATCAAATTTGACTTGATCTCGGGCACATACATAACATTATGGATGCACCTAATACTACCATTTGGTAAATTCACAAGTATATCTCCATATCCCATGATCTTATACGCACGATCATCTCCAAGGCAGATTTTAATTCCGTTTCTTATTTCCTTGAAGTTTACGTACCAGTCCTTATTTCATGTCATATGAATCGAATCTAATGAAAAGCTAAAACTACTATAGGGTAGTTTAACTTTCATTTTATCAATATAAACCTTCAATCCTGGGACCTATGGGTTATGGGACCACCATGCTTCCGCTGCGCCACTTCGATGCCTACGTATAAATATATATATCGGAAGCAATAAAACAAAAAAAACAATGATTTCCATAGTCTTTAACCAACAAACGCTTTCCCACTTTATAGCTTAAAGTCGGAACTCAAAAAGATTCAAACACAAATTATAATCATTCGGGTCCATTAAAGGTTTAAACCCCGAGCATCTTCTATTTGCGAGAACCGTCAATCATAGATCAGATGGTTGTCGGTCCACAAAAATCACATAAATGTTAATCAGAATAAACTGTGGGCTCCATCGTTAATGCTAGCAAATCTTACACCGATGATCCACTCCTGTCGTTCATCCGACGGATATCGCATCACGACTCCCACTCCGGCAACTATCGCACAACAAAGGTTCACAATCTTTAATGCTTCAACCTCACGTGAAAAAAGTGGTTTTGTGATGCCACGCGTCACTCACTGGTGTGTATTGCGTTCATTTTAGTAATTACCTCTTACCCTCCAAAAGTGGTACGAACGACCCTTCAACAGTTTTCTAAAACCACTCTATCCATCCAACAGCTGTGCGATAATACCATTCACTGTATTGAATACCATTGCTGTTAAAATATTATGCTGCCAGGTTTCATCTCCAGGTTCCAACTGTATGCGGTTCCGCCAATGTGCATCCGACATTCTCGTTCGGACCTTCTTTAAACTTCGCCAAATTCCATACTACTCCATGCCACAAATACCTACTACTAACCCTTCATCTTGCCTGGTAAGCATATGTTGTAGTTCATGACCAAATACATGAAATACAGTCTCAACACAGTTTTAATTCTGTCATACTCTGAAACCATGTGTATTCTCCATACAACAACACATTCAACGATATCGTATTATCACTGGATCGCCATCGATCTTTACAGTGATCGATGGTGATCAACACAATCGTAATTCAATTTAACTCACATACAATAAAATAACCTCACAAATCGAAACTGTAATTAACTAATACGCATACAAAGAAATCCATATAACAATATTTCTATTATATAAAAAATTCACTTACAAGCTAAGGCATTTCAGCCTTAGTCATAATTTCTCATGCCACTACATTGTATTTTCTCATGCACACCCCGTCTTCCTCACACAATAAGGATTCTTTATCTAGAATTTACAAGAGCGTGGATCATCTAAGATCCACGATTTTTCTCCCTCAATTTCTCAAACAAACCCTTAATCTCTCGTTATGCATACATTACATTTAATTAGTTCCAGCAATTTAGCTCTGTTTTAACTAATTTTGCCCCAATTTACATTGACTGTCCACATTTTTCTTTCCACAGCTTCGGATTCCAATTCTAATGAAAGTTTGCTTGGATGCCCCTGCATCAAAATCTCTAGATTCCACAAGCCATGTATTAGCATCATTTGTTTCAGCATTCAACACAACATTAGACACAAAAAACTTAAGATTTTTGAGATCATAATTCAGGGCTTCCCCTGCAAAATTTCCTAACTGTATTCTATGTTTATGCCTAGATTCATCACTTTTCTTCTTATAACAATCTCTAGAAATATTTAAAGTTCTACCACAATAGAAAAATTTTATTTCAAAATCATTTCTGACATATTCCATACCTTGATTTGGTTTTGGAAATGGCATTTTGTGAGATAGACTTCCACCTTTACTTTCTCCTCCTTCTTTCCCTTTGAAGAACATCTTCTTTTCCATAAGTGCCAAGTCTAGATTCTGAGGCCTAAAATTATTGTGTCTCTATTCTTCTTGCATCAATATACATGTCAATTCCTCAAAATATGGTGCTTTCTCTCTTGCTGCAAGAACTGTAATAAAAATTTGGTAGTATTTTGAAATTCCATTTAATGTAATTGTTACAAGATCAATACTAGGTACTGATTCTCCTATATCTCCCAACTTATTTTTAAAATATTTAATCCTTGAAACAAAGGCACCAAAAGATTCATTTTCTTCCATTTTAATATAAAAAAAATTAGTTTTCAAAAAGAGGACTTGATTTGTATTTTTGGTTTCATATAATTCCTTCAATGCATTAAAGGTTTCACTAGATCTCTTGCAGTCACAAATATGAGGGATTATATTATCTTTAACAAAAATTCTTAGTAATACCTTTGATTTTTTCTCCCACTTCTACCAGTCTTAAACAGATGTAGTTGTTGCCGCTACAACAGGATTTGATTATTATCCCTTTGAGATGGTCCAAGCGCCATAACCTTCCAACAACGTCTGCAACTTTAATTTAAAATTAAAATTTTGGATCCATCTAATTTATTGGCCTCATTCAGGTATGTATCTACAAGGGGATTAACCATCTTGACAAAAAATCCCAATTTCCAATAACGCCCAATTGCTTACTTCACGAGCACCACTAGTAGCTCCACAAATCCCTAATCGACAGATCGACAACTCCAACATTGACAAAAATTAATGATCCAGGTGGATATTGGTGGCCACTCACCTATTCCACTCGGGCCCCACCATTATCTCTTTCATTTTTTCAGTTTCGGTATAACTTACTATTTTTAGCAGTTTTTCGAGTCCTGAACTTCTGGAGCTATTTTGAGGCCCTAAACGAAGTTTTTTTGGGAATCACGCCTCTGATGAATATGATTTCAATGTAGAATCAATATTCATAGTCAACAATTGTATTCCTTGGATAGATCTTTCTAACAATGTATCATGTGCATCAAACGGAGATAGTATGCCAAAGTTACGACCCGAGGAAGTTGAAACACCAATTTACCCAAACGAGGCCTATAGTTTTGGCGCTTCATCTCCTAGGGTTAGGTTTGTGGATGTTTAGGGTTTTCCATTGTTTCTCTATAATAAATAGGCCCTTGAGCCTCATTGTAACACAGTTTGGAGGCCTGTAGCTGCCACATCTCTTCTCAGAGATAAGCTACAAGCGTTGTAGTTAGTTTATTTCCATTCTATTTGTAAGCAAATTTCAGTTCTTTGATATTAATAAAATGAAGCATTATTTCCACTGAATCTCTCTGTCTATGGTTATATGTGTATTCTATTGTGTTCCTGTATAAATTTGGATTAGTATCAGAGCGGTCTGCTTTTTCTCAATCCTTATTTGCATTTCCCCAACGAGGTCGAGGTATAAAGATTTAGGGCTCAATCTGGTTGAACCTTTTCAAGATCAGCCTCACAAACCCCAACGACCACCCATGGGGGACGAAAAGAAAGATGAGGGAGCAGGAGATCCTATCAAAATATTGCTCAAGTAGGCCCTCGAAAAAAAAAGGAACGTGATGATGGATAACTTTGGCTAGATCCTTCAACGACTGCCCACCGATGGCACATCTGCATCCAACAACCACTCTGAAGGCGTGACTCCCTTTAAGGTACAAGTAAAATTTGACATTCCCATATTTGATAGGTCAAATAGATGCAGATGCCGTAGATAGATGGTTGAATCTATTAGAATGATATTTCTCGGTTCATGACTTTTCCGACCAGGAGAAGACTATTTTTGCACTCCTTAAAGCTACCCCCAATGTCAAGGACTGGTGGGAAACCTACCATGAGAAAAAGGAAGAGACAAAACCCTCTCTATTCTCAGCCATACCCACTTGGAATTATTTCTATACTATCCTGTGGGGAACTATGAGGACAATTACATACAATGGACCACACTGCGGCAACAAATGGATCAAGATGTGCATGATCTGATGAATCTGTTCCATACCCTGCACACAAAGTAGGGTATCAAAGATTCAAAGGTGCTAAATTATCACAGTTGTCTTCACAGATACATTCAGGAGGAAATGCAGTTCCTCGAAATCTCCTCGCTTGGTATGACATACTGATATGCTGCCAAGAATGAGCAGAAATTCAAACAGAAGAAGCGAGACTTTGGATCTGTGAATCAAAAGTAAGGGAAAGGTGCCCCCAAACCACAGAACAAAGGAAAAATTCAAGGCATAGAGGCCCAAGACAACCTGCCAAAGCCACAGGCAAATAACAACATCGTGAAGCCAAATAAGGACATGGGAAAGTGGTGTGAGTTCCATAAGAGCTCCACTCACAACACAAGTGAGTGTCAGGCCAAGCAGTCGCTGGTGGCTGAGATGAGGGCCTTTGAATCAGATGCATGCTCTGACTCTGAATCATAACTTGAAAAGGGGAATGATAAAGGGAAACAAATTATTGATGCAGAGCCCAACGCCACTGTTGCCACTACGAAGATCCAGATGAGGAGGAGCATCTCTTCCACTCCCAGATGTGGGTAAAGGGTTCCCCGCTACAGTTCATTGTCGAAAATGGGAGCCAAAAGAATCTAATTTCAACAGACGCCATGAAGAATTTGAGCTTTATGACCACAACACAACCACACCCATACACCATTGGGTGGCTTCACTAAGGACAGGATATCTACGTCAGCCAGCAGTGCCGCCTTCCTTATAGAATCAAGCCCTTCATGGATGAGGTGTTATGTGACATTGCTCCTCTTGATGTTTGTGATGTATTATTAGGCCAACCATACTTGTGGAAGCGACATGCTGTGTATGAGTCCCGGCCTTGCATTGTTATTGTTACTTTGGGAAATAAGTTGTACAAGACACCAGAGGTACCACTGCCTACTGCTATCTCTTTGGTTACTGCAAAAAAATGAAGTAAGCTCGTTTCCAAAACCAGGAAATTTATTTTTCTGATGATCTACCCCGAGGGAAAGAAAAATTTTGTGGCCACAACCTCCAGATAGGGCTCCTCTGCATGACAACAACAAATGGACAAGGTTGTGGAGGAGTACAAGGACATTTTCACCTCACCCATAGGGGTTCCTTTCCACTGTCAGGTTAAGCACCCCATTGATTTGACCCCAGGTGCACCGCTAGCCAATGGACCGATCTATCAGCGCTCTAGTATGGAGAATGATGAAATCAAGAGGCAGATTCAGGAGTTGTTGCAGAAAGGTCACATTCAGCCAAGTTCATCACTCGGTGGGAGCCTGATTGTGTTGGTACAAAAGAAGGATGGGACTTGGAGACTCTTTATTGACTATTGGGCGTTGAACAATATTACTGTCCGGAATAGGTATCCGATCCCATGGATTGATGAACTTTTGGACCAAATCAAAGGGGTGAAATATTTCAGCAAGATCGACTTGAAGTCTAGGTATCACTAGGTACCAATCGAACCCTCTGATATGTGGAAGACTACCTTCAAAGCCAATGAGGGCATTTTTGAATGGCTGGTCACGCCTTTCAGGTTGACGAATGCTCCCGCAACTTTCATGAGGTTGATGGATGACATCTTGTGGCCATTCACCAACTCATTTGTAGTGGTGTACTTGGATGACATTCTAATCTTCAGCCAGACTTGGGAAGAGAGCCTCCACCACATCCGAGAAGTCTTCCAAACGCTGCGGCAACACAAGTTGTGTGCCAATTTGGAGAAGTACACTTTTGGCATGACCCAGGTTCAATATCTAGGATACATTATTGATGAAAGGGGGGTGCATGCGGATCCAAAAAATATCCAAGTCATTCGAGATTGGATACTCCTAACCACTCTAATAGAGCTTCGCAACTTTCTGGGTCTTGCTAATTTCTATCGCAGGTTCATGTTGGGATTCTCTCATATCACTAGGCCCTTGAGTTAAGTCACCAAGGTAGGAGTGAAAGAAAAATTGTTTTGGTCAGAATCTCAATAGAAGGCATTCGTAGAATTGAAACATCGCCTCTGTTCTACCCCAGTGCTCACATTACCAAACTTGCAACAACCATTTGAGATCGAGGCAAATGCTTCTGACTATGTTATTGGGGTAGTTCTTACTCAACAGGGGCATAGAATGGCATATCACAGTGAGAAATTGTCTGATACAGTTCACAAGTATCCCACTTATGACAAAGAAATTTATTCCATTTTTCAAGCTTGTCGACAATGGAAGCATCACATTTTGGGGAAGGAAACAATAATCCACACAGACCACCGACCCCTGCAGTTCATACAGACACAAGGGAAGTTGCAGAACGATCACCATTAGAAGTGGCCCACATATCTACAACAATTTCATTTTAAAATCAAGTACAAGAAGGGTAGCACCAATAATGTTGCTGACAGCCTCAGCTGACCACCGATCGTGGTGCTAACCACCGTTCTCAACTCTTGTGGGCACGAGACTTCTAATTGGCTACTTCTCTATAAGATTGATCTAGAATTCGGCCACAGATACAAGGCACGCTTAGGGGGTACATAAGTTCCAAATTTTCACCTCTAAGATGTAGTGTTATGTCACCTGGGATACCTTTATGTTCCTTCAAGCGAGAATGTCAAGATGATATGGGAAGCACACTACAGTCGAGTCGCTAGGAATTTCGGGGTTGAGAAAACAATGGCAGTATTACAGAAGTAGATCTACTAGCCGAACCTTTGACAGGATGTCGGGAAGTACATCTGATCCTGCACTACTTGCACCATTGCCAAACTGACCATCAAGAAGCAAGGCCTCTATACTCCACTACCTACCCCTAGTTGACCTTGGGAATCCATCTCAATGGATTACATGTTAGGCATTCCTTCTACTAAGCATGGAAATGATTGTGTTTTCATGGTCATCGACAGATTCTCGAAGATGGCCATTATGGCGGCCTGCAAGAAGAATATCACAACAGAAGCCACTGCTAAACTCTTCTTTGAACAATTATGGGTGCAGTTTTGGATCCCAGATTATATCATATCAGATTAGGATATGAGGTTCCTCAGCACATTTTGGTCCAGCCTCTGGTCAATGCTGGACACCAAGCTCACCAAGTCCACAACTTTCCATCCCCAAACTGATGGCTAGATAGAGGTCATCAACAGGATGATTGTACACATTCTACGCATGTACAATTCAAAGCATACACGTACATGGGATGAGAGCCTCCCCTATGTACAACACAATTATATTGGGCTCTCCACATCTCAACCAACCACAGCCCCTTTCAGGTGGGTTTAGGATTCCAACCGCTATGTCACATTGATGTAGCCATGCCATTTGCGGCTACTCAGGAAAATTCGGCTCATTTCCAGTCTGAAGCTAACGAAGCGAACATATTCATCGAGTGCATTCAACACATCTACCAATAGGTTCATGAAATATTGGACAGAGCCAATGCTAAGTACAAGCAATGACATGATCAACATCGGGTGCCACACAACTTCCAGGTGGGCGACAAAGTGTGGCTACATTTGCAGAAGGAGCTCCTCACTGGACCCCACCGCAAGCTTCTACCACTTTGATATGGGCTATACACCATCATCAAGGCTATCGAGCTCAGTATTCCACCATTCCTTGGTCTGCCCCCAGTATTCAATGTGGACCACCTTCGTCCCTACTTCCCACCTCTACTAGACACCTCTGACATTGCAGAACAACACACACCAATAGAGTTAAACACAAACTGCATGGAAAAGGCCTCCACAGATTGTATCATGTACATACAAATGCAGAACACTTGCCAAAAAAAGATCCAACTGTATCGGGTTGTCAAAGATGGCCAACTCTTGGACCAAGGCAAGTGGTTCATCAAGGACCAAGTTCAGCAGAAGTTTCCTCATCTCATGGAGGAACTCAATGCAATGGGGACCATTTCTTCCTAAGGGGGGAGGAATGATCTGGTGGATATTGGTGTCCACTCGCCTATTCCACTTGGGGCCCAACCATTGTCTCTTTCAGTTTTTCAGTTTTGGCACAACTTACTATTTTTAGTAGTTTTTCGGGTCCTGAACTTCCGGAGCTGTTTTGAGGCCCTAAATGATGTTTTTTGGGAATCACGCCTTCGAAAAATATGATTTTGTTTCAAAACTTATATTCACAATTAGTAGTTGTATTCCTCAGATAGATCTTTCTAACGATGTATCATGTGCGTCAAATGAATATCGTATGCCAAAGTTACGACCTCAGGAAGTTGAAACGCCAATTTACCCAAATGGGGCCCATAGTTTCGGAACTTCATCTCCTAGGATTAGTTTTTTGGATGTTTAGGGTTTTCCATTATTTCTATATAATAAATAGGCCCTCGAGCCTTATTGTAACACAGTTCATAGGCCTGTAGCCACCACATCTCTTCTCAGAGATAAGTTACCAATGCCCTAGCTAGTTTATTTCCATTATGTCTGTAAGCAAATTTCAGTTCTTTGATATTAATAAAATGAAGCATTAGTTCCGCTGAATCTCTCTGTATATGGTTATATGTGTATTATTTTGCATTCCTGCATAAATTTGGTTCAATCAACAACTTCAAACAAAAAACAAATGAAGCTCAACCAATTTATAAATTACACAAAAGATGGATTTGTGCACTTTTCCCATAGACACACTGCGCAGGAGAAAAATTCTTACTTTTCCTTAATAAAGGTCACAGAAATATGTGCACTTTTTCTTCATAAAACTATGTGATTACACACTCTTCCTTAATAGAGAACCTGTGCAGATCTGCTAACTTTTTTTTAAGAAAAGCTACACAATCTACCAAATATGTGCACTGCATAATTAATTGAGGGTGCACAGGGCGGATTTGACCTTTCTTTTCCTGAAAAAATCCAACTCAACTTTCCTCCACTGATCCAAACCAATATCCACTGCGCTCTATACAGTGATTCAATCCTCAAACGAGCAATGCATCCTTCCAATCTGATCACTCTGCTCCGGGCATAAATATGGCAGATCTTGATTCTGCCAACAAATATTCACACTTTCTCTCACTAGTTGAGGAGCCTCCATGCTCACGAGTCTCTCTTAACCACAAAGGCTCACTACATCAATCTCATCCACAAGGGCTCAACTCAACCCTGTCGCTCTGATACCAACTAAAATAATAGGAAGAAAAATTGAATTGAGAATGAAACCCACAACTCAAAGAAACTGGAAAACCATTCAGATACCTTCTATATTATCCATTGGATCATATATTAGACTAAGAATATTCCCAAATTATCTTGGTCATTCGTACTTTAAAAATTTCAAACTCCTCAAGCCTAACTCCAATATAGTCTCACATCACTCCACATCATTAATACACTTTTGATATAATGTTTACATCACAATTAAGTGTCTAAATGAACTCATATGAAATATAACAAAATTTATACATGTTTTCTTTCGCATATTAATATATTTTTTCTTTTCTTTCACATATTAAATTAGATAAATGTAAAATATGAACACATGTCAAGCTTGTAATGTAAATGGCCAGTTTGATGAACTTGGAATTAGGTTTAGCTGGACGAGCATAATAGTTTTGAGAAACAGAAAAATGGTTAATAGTTTTCTTCCAAATACTTCTCAATATAGTTTGATTCTGATACTATTTTTAATTATTAAAAATATAATAAATTTTAAAAAATAAAAATAGCTTATAAAATATATTTTATAATTAAATATATAATTTTATTTAAAAAGAAATGATTATAATATTCTTTTATTTTCTAATTAAATATATCAAAATTACGTTGTAAGGTGTTCTTTTGGGAAGAAATCTCCCATATGTAACTCTACACCACTTTGTACCATCATATCCATTGTTAAATGATTGAGTGATCATTTTCCCTCAGATTGATTCCTCTCAAACAGTTAGAGAAATTGTGTATTGCCTTTTTAGGGATTTTCTCTATGATAGTTGAGCATAGTTGATAGTCCATGCCAGATAGCGAAGATTTCTTCTTGGTTGTCTATTTTGGAAAAAAATGTTCCATGTTTCTTGTTTGAGGGGTCCTGGCCCCTTTGATTTATTTTCTATTAATCATTTAAGCATCTTCTTGTCAATGGTATTACAATGTTTGCTTGGATTTCATTATCGAATTTTATATTGTTGGATTCTTAGGTAAAATGTTGGATTTCTTTGTTTTTTTAGAGGGTGAAGTATAATTCTTGTTCAGGTATATTATAGAAATATTTTATACCATAATTCGCTATGGATTAATTTAGTTTTTTTACTTTTGCATTTTTTTGGGGTTGTAGCTTAAGGGTTTCAACTTAGTTTCCTTCTGCTTTTGGGGTTTTTGTCATTTGGAAAGGAATTATTTTGAATAATTTCAGTCATATTCAAAAAATGGTGGAAGCAAGAACTCAAGAGTTGTAATCTTTCTTAATAAGACAAAAATTTCTTTTAGAAAACATGGTATGTATGGTTTAAGAACTAAGAAGAAACTTGTTAGAAATCTAGCCATGGAGCAAGTTAACATTTTGGAAAGGGGCGAGACAATTCAGAATGTTGTAGAAACAAGAGCTAAAACGGGCGCCCTTCTTATTGGAATATATGGAATACTATTAAAATATGTGGTTGCTTGAATAATGTGGGTAAAACAATGTGAGTAGTGCCAAAAAAAATCAATGGTATTGGAGCTTCTAAAGTTGTGTTGAAGGTTGATTTTATATTTCTAGTGGTGATGTCAAAGTAAGTTTCTAGCATATATTTGAAGGTGCTGGATCAACTTAAAAGGCTTCCATTTATAGTTGTTACACTTATGACATAGAAAATGGTAATTAGTGGCTGAATTTGGAAGTCTACTCTGAAACTTATCGAAGGTTTCTTGGATGGGAACAGGTGGGTGTTTTATTTGGGATGGGATAGAAATGTATAAATTTTGTTTGGTGAAAATCGTAGCTGGTGCATAAATTTTGGAACCTAGTCTGAAACATATTAATTTTTTTTTGGATGGGAGCAGTTGAGATTTTTATTTGGGATGGAAATATATAAATTTTGTTTGGTGGAAGCCATAGTTGTTGGGAACAGGCAGGTGAGAATTTTTTTTGTGAGTAAAATTGGGCAAACAATTTACAAGATTTATATTAGACCTTGTTGTGCAGGGTCCCCCTAGGTCTAATTTTTGGTCAAAAGTACGCATTTTGAGGAGCATAGCTCGCTTCGCATAGATTTTTAAGAGTCGTAAGGGGTTTGAGGTGGGTCAAAGCTCCTTATTTTGTAAAGCGATGGGATTTTTTTGAGTATTTTGAGCCCTACCCATGGTTTGCAGACCATGGTATTGTAAGAAGGGAAAGCTATATAAAGAGTTATCTTAGTGTGTCCGAGAGATTGAAATGTAATTCCTATGAATGAATTGAGTTTGTAATTGAATTATCTTTCAGTGTTTTGTGGAAAGGGGAAGGCTCTTGTAGCTGTGTGTGTGGAGACCTTGGTAAGTTTGTAGTTGTCTGTGCAGGGCAAGAAGGATTGTAAGAGAAGGATATTTCTTAATAAAGAAGGACTTGAAGGCATATCTGTGTATTTTTCATGTATTTCCACATTATGTGTTTATGAGTTGTTTGTGCATGATTAGGGTTTTTTTTTGTATATTTACTCAATAAATGCATAACGAATATTAGATTATCGTGTTATGTGACAAACACTGAATGTTAAAGTAGAAAGGCACAGTGTGCATGAAGAATCACTAAGTGATAAAACAACGTCTCTTGCAGTAATTTTACTGATTCAACGAAGCTCTAATTGAGCCCTAAGTAGAAATAAGCCATAAATCCACACTCCATAGTCCCACTGGATGTAGAAACTTAGTTCTAGCATCCCCTAATATTGCCTCGAGTGAGACTGTCGTCTGCGCAACATATTTTTGCTAAAAAAGCTGGTAATAGAGGGGTTTGTTAGTTTGCGCAACCATCTTTTGAACCTGCATGTAGACATCCTCAAGCCAACAAATGGTTCCATTTATGGGACTGAGATCTGAAGACTGAGGGATATGTGGATGTGGCATCAAACAAGAAAAGTGATTCAATACTGGGTAGATCTAAAGGAGAAATAATTTTCAATTCAAGAAAACAAAAATCCTTGGTTGTCAACCGAAAAGTGGTTGTAGAAATATATTTTTACAGATATGCAAAATATTTTCTTCTTATCATTCGTGAATGAAAAACATGAATGGTTGTCGAGTTTAGCTGAAAATAAGACATTTTTTAAGCATGACGAGCCTACTGCGTGGAATAATGAATTATTGTAGCAACTCAAGGAAAATTATAAGAATATATCAAGAGTTGTTGATTTATGGATCGATAGCATTCTGGAAGGATTTATAACTAATATCACCATAGACACATACATATCCTGCAACGAATCTGAAAGAATATTTTTAAAGGGTCTGCAAGGAAAGTACATGAATTATTTAAAGCTATGGATTAAGATGATTTTATGTGAAAAGGGTTTATTGCGCATGAAATCAGATTGATGTTTGGAAGGGGTAAATATGAGTCTATGCGAAGTGGTAAAATATTTAGGGTATATTGTGACAACTACGTTGAGACTCATTACAGTCAGTTGATTGGATCTAAAAGTGAAGGAGGAGAAAATAACCCCACAACCACTATAAGTGCGTCACAATTAGAATTTGGACATCATCAGGGCACCTATGGGATTCTGCATCATGCTACTCCCATCACCCCTCATCCCCATCCCCATACTGTCCCTCCACCTCCACCTCCCCCTCTCGTGGGAGATATGGGTAACGAAGCTAGAATGCCTATGTTAAAAGGTTTGGGATTAGAGGATCTTGAAAAATTTTGGTTTGTCGCTGAAGCAGTATGGAGACCGCGACAGGCCGCAAATGATGATATGAAGAAGGCTCAGCTTGTCACAGCGTTGCAGGAAACAACATTGTCTTGTTATATGAAGTAATATACGATGCATCTAACTGCGACATTGGATGAGACAAACATAGTGATAAATTCAAAATTTAAGAAGCCAAAATCGCAGTCACAGTGTATTACAGAGATAAAAGAGATCAAGAAATTGGTAACTGAATCTGTTTGGGAAGTATCTCAAAGGTTCAAGATGCTACTAAGCCAAGTGGACTTCCATATATCTGATGAGAAACACAAGTATTGGTTTATAGCTACACTATTGCAACATATTAGACTGAATTTAACACAACATAAGATAACAACGCAGGCCGAGGCTCTAGAAATTGCTATGAAGTTGGAGGCTTCACCAGTCGAAGACACCCAAGTAGGAGTTCAACAGATTCAAAGCCAATTGGCAGAAATGCATTTGGATTTGCAAGAGTTGAAGAAGGTCAAGGAAGTTCGCCCAGAAGTATGGTGTATCAAATGTAAGGCATAAAGCCATTAGAAAGATCAATGCCCTATATTTAGAGATTACATCAACTGTGGCGGGCCTAACCCATTGATCCCAGGAACAAGTGTATGGTGTTACTTATGTAAATTATCTGGTTGACATTGCATGGAAGAATGATATTTACTGCAGAATAATGTGCAGATGTAGAAGAAATTATTTTGTAACTTATGTAGCTCAGTGGGACATGATGACAAGAACTATCGCAACTCTGATTTGATGATACGAAAACCTATTGGGGCGTAGGAAATTCAAAGTGAAGGTCACAAGCATGAAGATAAGGGTCCCCTATAGGGCACAGAGGATTTCGAGGATGAGGACAGGAGGAGCCATTGGGTGAGGTCGAGGTCATATTATATGTTATAATTGTGGAGAAGTTGGACATTTTTTAAGGGATTGTCATAATACCACTACACCTTCCTGTAAGTATTGTATAAAATTCAACCACGTAATAGAATATTGTCTCGTTTTGATGGATAAGATGCAAGAAAAGAGAAATCGGCATCCTACGCAAAAGTTGCAGATGATGACTGCAGAGCTGCAAGAAGAAGAGCCTAGTGTCAAATAGCAACCCGAAGTGGCACAGCTACAGGAGAAGAAAAATAAGAAGGAAAGAAGCCTATGGAGGATGCATGGGTCCAAAAGGCTGGAGATAAGAACACTAGATTCAATATGGAAAGAGAAAAGGAGAAAATTTTAGAGGCGAAGAAGAGTTTCATGGACCTTGGAGCTTATACATCTATGGCACATCTATAGCCTCAACATAAGCTTACACCTTAGAAGAGAAATGATGAAGTTGTAGCTATGACAAAGGAGTTTGATCCAGCCATATTGAAATAATTTCTGCACACCTGCATGAAGTTACCACAAGATGAGAAGGTTGTAGCAAGTCTCCGGGAGCTGATAGACTCCTAAAATATAAGAGAAGAATTTTGTAGTGAGACGTGTGCAGTAAATAAATTGCATCGACATAAGAAAAGGACAGGTTGAGAAATGATGTTAACTGCAAAATTTGGGGACTACGACATGGATCAGCTAATTCTTGACATGGGATCATATGCCAATGTATTTCCAAATAAAACATGGGAATGAATGGGAAGATCGAAGATGAAATGGTCGTCGATTAAGTTGAGAATAGATAATCAAAAAAATATTATTCCTATGGGAAAATTGGTTGGGATAGTAGTAGGCATTGAAGGGGTGCATGTGATGATATATTTTGAAGTTATTGAGATTGTAGATGATAACAATCCATATCCATCGTTGCTTGGATTGGACTGGGCTTTTGATATTGATGCAATAAATGATCTAAAGAGGATAAAGATGATGCTTGAGCAAGGTGATTTGAGGGTCATTGTCCCTCTATACCCATCATAAGGAGCATAGTATACAGAGCCAGTTCGGGATGAATACTGTAATGGGGATATCGATAATATATATAAGCTAAAATTCTAGGATGAAGTATGGATCAATCCCACTGCAAATGGAAGGCTTATTTGGGAGAAGAACATTTCATGCATTTCATATTTTGATGAAGAACTTGAGCATTGGAAAAATACACTGCTTGAAGTTTCTACTAGGTGATGTAACAACATTACAAGATCACTTCACTGCGTCACTACAGAGTTATGTAATTTTCATTACTATGATCAGTTATGAGATGTCAATATGTTTCTTGATGAATTTGAAAGAGTAGTACCCAAAGAACAAAGGTTCTAAGCCTTGGATGTAGCGTTAATATATACACCTACTAGATGGTGGGGTACGCAAAAGGGAAATATTGGAAGTTGGAGAGAATATCGTAGATTTATAAAGATCATATTTGGTCAAATAAATACTATACTTGAAGTGAAATATGATGGCAAGGATGAAGCTAGAGGACATATTTTCCAATGGACTACAATGTGGGGCAAAGATCCAGCCCCAAAATTGGAACACACATTCATTCACAAATTACAAGGGATACCTATGAATTGGTACCTTGAAACTGAGCTATGACATGGCACAACGAATTGGGAATACTTGGTTGAGGGATTCCTAATGACTTTTATCTTTGAAGATGAATGTGAGTACATAAGTGAAGCTCTTCAAGTAGTCTGCATGAAAATTTTCAGGACTCCAATTCAACCAACCTAGACACAACCTACTTGGGTTGTGCAGTTGGAACTTGCAGTAGAATGTTATAATATGACAACGGAAGAATATGATGAAAATCCACGCAATATTAATATTCCAGAGTTAGAAGGAAAATGCAAGGTTGTTTGATCGAAACCTAAGATAATTTACATAGTGCAGTTAGTGAAGACACATAAGTTGAATATAGGGACAAAAGAGGAACCAAATTTCGCGATGATTGGAGACTACTGAGATGTAGATACATTTAGCAAGGTTGTAGAGTTTTCATGAATACCAAGAGATATTTCCCATAAATTCATCTGAATTTAAGGGAATAGTAGGAGACCTTGAAGTTATGAGAATCAATCTAAATCTAGATGCAAAGATTGTAAAACAATTGTTAGTGTCCAATGTTCAGTGATCAAAATGTACTCTTTGAAATTTTTTTAGTAGTGGTCCTTGGTAAAAATTATATATTTCAAAGTCAGTTTTCAAATAAAATTCTGATCACTGGATATGTCTAGGTTTTTAAAATCTACTCCCTCCATTTTATTCATGGTTATTTACATTTCATGGTTCATGTCATTCATGATCATCTAGAGTCTTAGGTCAAGTCACCCTGCTTTCACCTAGGCCAGTCTCTAGGTGTCTTTCATTTCACCACCATAAATGTCCAAATTATGTCATAAATAAGGCGAAAGAAGGCTTATTTCTATCATACAAAGTTATCTTTAAAAGGGAGTTAGCTTAGGTAGGAAAATAAAGTTGTGCTGAAACTTAAAAATGGAAAGAACTGATGGCAGGGGTTCAAATGGAATAGATGGGTGGCCACCAATATCCACCTGGATCATTAATGCCCCAAAACGGCTTTGGGGGCGCATGACTCGGAAACCTGCTAAAAATAGTAAGTTGCTGGAAGTGAAAATATACAAGAATTGATGTTGCAGGTCCAAATGAAATAGGTGGCTGGCCACCAATATCCACCTGGATCATTCCTCCCTCCTTAGGAAGAAATGTTCTCCATTACATTAAGTTCCTCCATTGGGGGGGAGGGGGGTGAATTCTGTTGAACTTGGTATTGGATTTGTCCAGGATGTTGCAGGCCTGTTGGTGGATGTGATGGATGTAGATGTGCTGCCGATGGCAGCCCTTGAAGGATCTGGGAAAATTTATCCATCATCGCATTCCTCTATTTCTCAAGGGCCTCCTCACACAATATTTTGATAGGATCTTTTGCTCCCTTGTCTTTCTTTCCTTCCACCATGGGGGGCTGGTCGTCGATGTTCGCGAGGCTGATCTTGGAAGGGTGCAAGTAGATCGAGCCCAAACTCCTTATACCTTGACCACGTTGGGGACATGCAAAGAAAAACAAAGAAAGAGTAGACCCGCTCTAATACCACTAATCCAGATTATGAAGGAACGCAACAGAATACACATATAACCATAATCACAGAGATGCAATAGAAATAATGCTTCATTTTATTAATAAAAGAATGACTAAAATAATCTTACAAACATAATGGAAACAAACTAGGGCACTCTTAGTGTATCTCTAAGAAGATATGTGGCTTACGTAGGCCTTTGAACTGTGTTACATTGAGGCTCGAAGGCCTATTACAGACATAATGGAAATATATGAGCTAGGGTACTGGCAGTGTATCCCTGAGACGAGATGTGATGACTACCAGCCCCTGAACTATGTTAAAATGAGGCTCAAAGCCATATTTATTGTTGAGAAACAATTTAAAACCCGAAACGTCCAAAAACTAACACTAGGAGATGAAGCGCCAAAACTGTGGGCCCCATTTGGGTAAATTAGTGTTTTAACTTCCCGGGGACATAACTTTGGCATCCGATTTCCGTTTGACGCACTCAATAGCTCGTTATAAATATCTTTCCGAGGAATACAATCAGTCCATATGCTCATGTTGCTCCTGATTTTCCCAAAAGACACCGTTTAGGTCCTCAAAATGGCTCTAGAAGTTCAGGATCCAAAAAACTGCTAGAAATAGTAAGTTGCGCTGAAACTTAAAAACGGAAAGCATTGATGGCAGGGGTTCAAATGGAATAGATGGTTTGCCACCAATATCCACCTGGATCATTAATGCCCCGAAACGGCTCCGGGAGTGCATGACTTGAAAACCTGCAAAAAATAGTAAGTTGTTGGAAGTGAAAAGCTGCGATAATTGATGTTGCGGGTCCAAATGGAATAGGTGGGTGGCCACCGATATCCACCTGGATCACCCATTGTGCAGAATGGGAAGAGTAATAATCCATGTGAGTCTTGGGGTTTGGTATAGAAGGAAATAAATTTGGTTTTGTTTGAGCCAATATTCATCATATATATCTATATATATACCAACCATTTGCACCATATACACGGTATTCTATACATTACTTATCTACACATGTTATCACTTCAAAACTCTTCGCTTTATTAATAGTTAATTTGGTATTACTTATGAGGATAACCACATTGGTAAATGTCATCATTTTCCATCATTTATATGCCAATAAAATTTTATAAATGAGGCCAATCAATATAATCTAATACTTAAAATAAATCTAAATTTACATATGACTACATTTCATTGAACAACCTCCCTATTTAAAATAGTATAAAAAGAAGTTATGTCCAAATCCACTAATGAACTAAGAAAATAAACTAAACCATTGAAAATAGTATAAAAATAAGTTATATCCAAATCAACTAATGAACTAAGAAAAAAAAACTAAACCATTCAGTGGACAATATAAAATCTCTCCATATTAGATTGTAAAAGGTCTCTTGACATTAAAAAAAATAAAAATAAAAAAATAAAATAAAATAAAATAAAATAAATAAATAAAAATAAATAAATAAATACTATATTAGATATTAAAATATAAACTTATATTAAACTATAAATTTGAAAAGAAAATATTTTTAAAAACTTAATAAGTTACTACTAAAGCAATAGGAAGACAAATGTGATTCAGAATGAAACTCTCAACTCTCAAGTGAGGAGAATGAAAATCTCAACTCTGAAGTGAGGAGCACCTGAGGCTGCCACAACGCTGCATTCATTGAATCAAACAATCAAACATACAAAAATATAATGGTTATATTCTATTCACAACATCACAACAATATCCTAGAAAATAGGATCTAAATATAATCTTAGAAAACAATCAAAACAACCTTTCTCCATTATTTATAAGTTCCCCCCTTAATAGTGAAATAATTAATCTCCACACCTATGATCTCCCTAAACAATTCAAATTTCATCTTCCCAGGGGGCTTGCGAAAATATCAACAACATTTTCACAAGTATTACAATATTCAATAAAAATTTCCTTATACTATATCTTCTCTCTAATAAAGTGAAACTAGGCATCAACAAGATTTTTCCTTGCATGAAATATTGGATTATTTTCCAACTTGATCGAGCTTTGGTCGCCACATTTGATTATTGTAGCCTTATTTTTTTCTTCTCCAACATCTTGAAGAATTATCCTCAACCAAACAACTTCACAAGTTGATACACACAAAGCTTTATACTCTGCCTCTGTAGATGAAAAATATATAATAGGCTTCTTCTTGTTGCTCCATGAAACAATCCCAGATCCAATGCTAAATGCATAACCTGTTGTAGATCTTCTGTCATCCAGATTACCAGCCCAATCTGAATTTGAGTAACCTGTGAGCTCAAAATCAAATGAATTAGTATACTTAAGACCAAAATTAATTGTTCCTTAAGATACCTAAGCACTCCTTTTTCTATTTTCCAATGGTTTTCTAGAGGTCTCGCCATAAAATTGCTTAACACACTAACAGAGTATGCTAAATTTGCTCTAGTTGTAGTAAGATAATTCAAGCTTCCCACCAGTTGTCTATACAATTTTCCATCTACCTTCTTTGAGCCATCATCAAAATGCAGTTTCCCATTCTGCTGCATTGGAAAAAAAACAGTGTTGCACTGATGCATATTAAAACTTTTAAGTACTTATCTAACATACTTACCATGAGTAACAAAAGTTTGGCCAACATCTCTTCACATTTCAAGACCTAAACAATAATGTAACTCACCAATATTTTTCATGTCAAATACTTGTGAAATTTGCACCTTAATTTCATCAATCAGTTTGACTAAATTTCCTGTAATAATTAGGGTATCAACATACAAAGAAACCAATACTACATTCCCCTTTCCATCAAACTTGGTATACATATTTGGATCTCTTTGACTCCTCATAAAACCATGGTGAAGAAAGAAGGAATCTATCTTTCAATACCATGACCTAGGTTCCTGTTTTAGCCCATATAAAGGTTTTTTTTAATTTGCAAACTAAATGTTCCTGCCAATTTTTCACAAACCATTTAGGTTGTGTCAAATACACTTCCTCCTTTAAATCACCATTCAAAAAAGAAGATTTTACATCTAATTGGTGCAAAATCCAATGGTACTTTGTAGCTAATGCAATAAAAAATATAATGGTATTTAATTTAGCTACAGTTGCAATTTTTTTGCATAATCAATGCCCTCCTTTTGTGAATACCCTTTTGCCACCAATCTAGATTTATATTTATCTATATTTCCATATTCTTTAAATTTGGGTTTATACAACCATTTACATCCTATGGATTCTTTTCCTTTAGGCAATTGAGTCCATTCCCATTTTTTTATTTATTATAGATTCATATTGTTCCTCCATTTCTTTTCTCCACTCTTCATGTTCATTATCTTCATTAAAACTCTTGGGTTCTATATGTAGACTAGATCTCCTTTTCACTTTGGTATTTTCACCTCTGTTCTCAGAAAGTACTTCTCCACTTCTGATCAGGATATGATTGCTAGGGATGTCCATATCATTGGATTCTTCCTCAAGCTTTTGTTGATCACTATTTTCTGCTCCTTCTTCATTATTATCTTCAACTTCAGAAAGTATATGCAAATTTTCATAGTTGTTGTCCTTGTTTCCTTCATCTACATGTTCACAGAAAATTACATCTATACTCATAAATAATTTGTGAGTAGATGAATCAAACATTTTATATGCTTTAAATTCTAAACAATATCCTACAAAAATACATTTGATACCTTTAGCATAAAGTTTCTTTTTGTTCTCCTTCAGAATATGTGCAAAGGCCTTACACCCAAATACCCTCAAATGATGAACTGCTGGTTTAAAACCATACAAGGCTTCGAATGGGATCTTAAGATCAAGATTCCATGTTGGACTTCTATTCTTTAAATAAACAACAATACTAATGGATTTTTAACAAAATAATTTGAAAGGTTCTTACCTTTGATCATACTCTGTGTGAACTCCACCAATGTTATATTTTTCCTTTATGTAACACCATTTTGATGTGGAGTGTAGGGTACTGTAAATTGTTGCACTATTCCATGATCCTTGCATTACTTGATGAAGTTACCCAACCTGTATTCTCCCCCTTGATCTGAACGCAGGATCTTTATGAACTTCCATGTTTTCTTCTCTACCATGTTTTTTAATTCTTTGAAATACTAAAAACCATCACTCTTTTTCCTAAGGAAGTACACCCAAGTGTACCTTTTTCAATCATTAATATACAACAAAAAATAATAGGTACCTCCTAGGGATCTAGTCTCCATGGGTCCACAAACATCAGAATGCACAAGTTCTAATACATATCTTATGCTTCTATCAAAATTAGAGGGGAAATCATCTCTATGAATTTTTCCTAATGCACGACCTTCAAAAGAAGCATATTCATTCTTTAACATAGGGATTCCTTCAACCATGATTTATTTTTGCAACAATAATAAATCACGATAATTGGTATGACCATACCTCTGATGCCAAAGTATTTTTTTGAAATAGTTGTAGAATTCAATGTTTGATGACTCTTGCTAGTAACATCAAGCTTGTACAAGCCTCCAACTTTGACTCCTGAAGCAACAGGTTTGTAGTGATCCAAAAATATTTCACTATGCAATGTCTTTTGAAGAATTAAACTTCATATCATCATCTGTAATTGTATACACATATATCAAATTTGACTTGATCATGGGCACATACATAACATTATGGATGCACCTGATACTATCATTTGGTAAATTCACAAGTATATCTCCATATCCCGTGATCTTATATGCACGATCATCTCCAAGGTAGATTTTTAGGCCATTTCTTATTTATGTGAAGTTTACGTACCAATCCTTATTTCATGTCATATGAATTGAATCTCCAAAGTCCACAAACCATGTATTAGCATCATTTGTTTCAGTACTCAACACAACATTAGACACAAACAATTTAGGATTTTTGAGATCGTAATTTAGGGCTTCTCCTGCAAAATTTCCTAACTGTCTTCTATGTTTATGCCTAGATTCATCACAATAGAAAAATTTCATTTTAGAATAATTTTTGACATATTCCATACCTTGATTTGGTTTTGGCAATGGCATTTTGTGAGATATACTTCCACCTTTACTTTCTCCTCCTTCTTTCCCTTTGAAGAACATCTTCTTTTCCATAAGTGCCAAGTCTAGATTCTGAGGCCTAAAATTATTGTGTCTCTATTCGTCTTGCATCAATATACATGTCAATTCCTCAAAATATGGTGCTTTCTCTCTTGCTACAAGACCTGTAGTAAAAAATTGATAGTACTCTGAAATTCCATTTAATGTAATTTTTACAAGATCAGTACTAGGTACTGATTCTCCTATATCTCCCAACTTATCTTTGAAATATTTAATTCTTGAAACAAAGGCACCAACAGATTCATTTTCTTCCATTTTAATATACAAAAGCTTACTTTTCAAAAAGAGGACTCGATTTGTATGTTTGGTTTCATATAATTCCTTTAGTGCATTCAAGGTTTCACTCGATCTCTTATAGTCACGAATATGAGGGATTATATTATCTTTAACAGAAATTATTAGTAATACCATTGATTTTTCTCCCACTTCTACCAGTCTTAAATAGATGTAGTTTTTTCCCTACAATTTTTTTTATTATTATCCCTTTGTGATGGTCGAAGCGCCATAACCTTCCAACAATGTCTGCAAGTTTAATTCCAAATTAAAATTTTGGATCCATATAATTTATTGGCCTCATTCAGGTATGTATCTACAAGGGGATTAGCCATCTTGACAAAAGATCCCAATTTCCAATAATGCCCAATTGCTTACTTCATGAGCACCGATAGTAGCTCCACAAATCCCTGATTGACAGATCCAAAACTCCAAAAATGACCAACATCAATGATCCAGGTGGATATTGGTGGCCACTCGCATATTCCACTTGGGGCCCCACCATTGTCTCTTTCATTTTTTCAGTTTCAGTACAACTTACTATTTTTAGCAGTTTTTCGGGTCCTGAACTTCTGGAGCTATTTTGAGACCCCAAACGACGTTTTTTGGAATCAGGCCTCTGAAAAATATCATTCCATTCTAGAATTGATATTTTTGGTCAGCAATTGTAGTCCTCGAATAAATCTTTCTAATGATGTATCATGTGCATCAAATAGAGATAGTATGCCAAAGTTACAACCCCGAGAAGTTGAAACACCGATTTACCCAAACGGGGCCCATAGTTTTGGCGCTTCATCTCCTAAGGTTAGGTTTGGTCTTTAGATCCATTGTTTATATATAATAAATAGGCCCTCGAGCCTCATTGTAACACATTTCAAAGGCCAGTAGCCGCCACATCTCTTCTTAGAGATAAGCTACAAGTGCCCTAGCTAGTTTATTTCCATTATGTCTGTAAGAAAATTTCAGTTCTTTGATATTAATAAAATGAAGCATTATTTCTACTGCATCTCTCTGTCTATGGTTATATGTGTATTTTTTTATGTTTGTGCATAAATTTGGATCAATGGTATCAGAGTGGTCTGATTTTTCTCGATCCTTCTTTGCATGTCCCCAACGAGGTAGGGGTATAAGGATTTAGGGTTCAATCTGGTTGAACCTTTGCAAGATCAGCCTCGAAAACCCCAACGTCAGCCCATGGGGGACGAAAATAAAGATGAGAGAGCAAGAGATACTATCAAAATATTGATTGAGGAGGCCCTCGAAAAAAAAAGGAATGTGATGATGGATAACTTTGCCCAAATCCTTCAACGACTACCCACTGACGGCGCATCTGCATCCAACAGCCACTCTGGAGGCACGAATCCCTTTAAGGTACAAGTAAACTTTGACATTCCCGTATTTGACGGTAAAATAGATGCAGATGCCATAGATAGATGGTTGAATATATTTGAAGGATATTTATCGGTTCATGACTTCTCTGACCAAGAGAAGATTATTTTTGCACTCCTCAAAGCTACCCCCCATGTCAAGGACTGGTGGGAAACCTACTGTGAGAAAAAGGACGAGACAAAACCCTCTCTATTATCAGCCATACCCACTTTGAATTCTTTCCGACATTCCATCAAGGAACAATACTATCCCGTGGGGAGCTATGAGTAAAATTACATACAATGGACCGTGTTGCAGTAACAAAGGGATCAAGATGTGCATGAGCTGATGAATTTGTTCCATACCCTGTGCACAAAGTAGGGTATCAAAGATTCAAAGAAACATTTGGTGCTAAATTATTGCAGTTTTCTGCACATATACATTCAGAAGGAAATGGAGTTCCTTGACATATCCTCGCTTGGTACGACATACTGATATGCTGCCAAGATTGAGCATAAATTCAAACAGAAGAAGCGAGACTTTGGATCTATGAATCAAAAGCAAGGGAAAGGTGCCCCCAAACCATAGAACAAAGGACAAAGCTAAGGCATAGTGGCCCAAGACAAATTTCCAAAGCCACAAGCAAAGAACAACGTCGTGAAGCTAAAGAAGGACATGGGAAAGTGGTGGGAGTTCCATAAGAGCTCCACTCACAACACAAGTGAGTGTCGGGCCAAACAATTGCTGGTGGCCGAGATGAGGGATTCCGAATTAGATGCATGCTCCGATTTTGAATCATAACCTAAAAATTGGAATGAAACAGGGAAACAGATTATTGATGCAGAGCCGAATGCCACTGTTTCCATTGCGAAGATCCAGAGGAGGAGGAGTGTCTCTTCCACTCCCAGATCTGGGTAAAGGGTTCCCCGCTACAGTTCATTATCGACAATGGGAGCGAAAATAATCTCATTTCGGCAAACATTGTGAAGCGTTTGGGCTTTCCAACCATAGCACACCCACATCCATACACCATCAGGTGGCTTCACCAAGGATGGGATCTTTGCATCAGCCAACAATGCCACCTTCTATATAACATCAAGCCCTTCACATATGAGGTAGTATGTGAAATTTCTCCTCTTGATGTTTATGATGTATTATTAGGCCAACCATACTTGTGGAATCAACATGCTTTGTATGAGTCCCATCCTTGCGTTGTTATTGTTACTTTAGGAAATAAGTTGTACAAGATACCAGAGGTACCACCGCCTGCTACTATCTATTTGATTACTACAAAAAAATGTAGCAAGCTCATTTCCTAAAAAAAGAAATTTGTTTTTCTGATGATCCACCCCCATGGAAAGAAGAACACTATGGCCACGACCTCCAGACAAGGCTCCTCTACATGAAAACGACAAATGGACAAGGTTGTGGAGGAGTACGAGGACATCTTCACCTCACCCATAGGGGTTCCTCTGCACTATCAAGTCAAGCACCCCATTAATCTGAGCCCAGGTGCATCACTACCCAATGGACCGAACTATCAGCGATCTGTTATGGAGAACGATGAAATCAAGAGGCAGATTTAGGAGCTATTGCAGAAAGGTCACATCTAGCCATGTTCATCGCCCTATGGGAGCCCGATCGTGTTGGTACAAAATAAGGATGGGACTTGGAGACTCTATATTGAGTATCGGGCGTTGAACAATATCACTGTCCAGAATAGGTACCCGATCCCACGGACTGATGACCTTCTGGACCAACTCAAATGGGTGAAATATTTCAGCAATATCTACTTGAAGTCTAGGTATCACCAATTACCAATCGAACCCTTAAATGTGTGGAAGACTGCCTTCAAAGCCAAGGAGGGCCTTTTCGAATGGTTGGTCATGCATTTTTGGTTGACGAATGCTCCTGCAACCTTCATGAGGTTGATGGATGACATCTTGCAGCCATTCACCAACTCATTTGTAGTGGTGTACTTGGATGACATTTTGATCTTCATCCAATCTTGGGAAGAGCACCTCCACCACATCCGACAAGTCCTCCAAACACTGCGGTAACACAATTTGTCTGCCAATTTGGAGATGTGCACTTTTGGCATGACCCAGGTTCAATATCTGGGATACATTATTAATGAAAGGAGGGTGCATGTGGATCCAAACAAGTTCTAAGTCATCCAGGATTGGCCAGCCCCAACCACTATAACATAGCTTCGTATCATTTTGGGTATTGCTAATTTCTACCATAGGTTCATGTTGGGATTCTATCATATCACTAGGCCCTTTAGTCAAGTCACCAAGGCAGGAGCAAAATTATTTTGGTCGAAATCTCAATAGAAGGCGTTCGTAGAATTGAAACATCGCCTCTATTCTGCCCCAGTGCTCACATTACCAGACTTGCAAGAACCATTTGAGATCGAGATAGATTCCTCTGACTATGCTATTGGGTCAGTTCTTACTCAACAGGGGCATCTAGTGGCATATCACAGTGAGACATTGTTCGAAATAGTTCATAATTATCCCACTTATGACAAAGAAATTTATTCCATTTTGCAAGCTTGTCAAAAATGGAAGCATTAAATTTTTGTGAAGGAAACAGTCATCCACACAAACCACTGACCCCTTTGAGTTCATACAGACACAAGGGAATTTGAAGAACAATTTCCATCAGAAGTGGTCCACATATCTGCAACAGTTTGATTTGAACATCAAGTAAAAGAAGGGTAGCACCAATAATGTTGTAGATTGCCTCAGCCGACCATCGATCATGGTGCTAACCATCATTCTCCACTCATGTGGGCATGAGGTTTCTGAATGGCCACTTCTCTAGAAGAACGATCCATAATTTGGCCACAGATACAAGGGACTCTTGGGGGGTACACAAGTTCCAAATTTTCACCTCCAAGTTGCATTGTTATTTCACCTGGGACACCTTTGTGTTCCTTCAAGCGAGTGTGACAAGAAGATATGGGAAGCACACTACAGTCGAATCGTTGGGCATTTCGTGGTCGAGAAAACAGTGGCAGTATTGTAGAAGTATTTCTACTGGCTGAAACTTTGACAAGATGTCGATAAGTAAATCTAATCCTACACTGCTTGTGCCATTTCCAAATTGACCATCAAGAAGCAAGGCCTCTATACTCTGCTACCTACCCCTAGTCGGCCTTGGGAATCCATCTCAATGGATTACATGTCAGGCCTTCCTTCTACTAAGCATGGAAATGATTATGTTTTCGTGGTCATCAACATATTCTTGAAGATGGCCATTATGGTGGCCTGCAAGAAGAATATCACAACAGAAGCCACTGCTAAACTCTTCTTTGAACGAGTGTGGGTGCACTTTGGGATCCCACATTCTATCATATCAAATCATTACAACAGGTTCCTCAGCACATTTTTGTCCAGCCTCTGGTCAATGTTGGACACCAAGCTCACCAAGTCCACAACTTTCCATCCCCACACTAATGGCTAGACATAGGTCATCAACAGGATGATTGTACACATTCTACACATGTACAATTCAAATCATCCACACACATGGGATGAGAGCCTCCCCTATATACAACACAATTATAACTGGGCTCTCCACAACTCAACTGGTTGCAGCTCCTTTCAGGTAGGCTTAGGATTCCAGCTACTATGTCGCATTGACATAGCCATGCCATTTGTGGCTACTTAGGCCAATTCGGCTCATGTCTAGTCTGAAGTTGACAAATTGAACATCTTCATTGAGCACATTCATAAAATCTACCAATAGGTTCATGAAATCTTGGATAGATCCAATGCTAAGTACAAGCAACGACATGATCAACATCGGGTGCCACACAACTTCTAGGTGGGCGACAAAGTGTGGCTACATTTGCAGAAGGAGTGCCTCACTGAACCCCACCGCAAGCTTCGCCCACTTCGATATGGGCTGTACACCATCACCAAGGTTTTCAAGCTCAGTATTCCACCATTCCTTGGTTTGCACCTAGTATTCATGTGGACTGCCTTTGTCCCTACTTCCCACCTCTACTCGACACCTCTGACATTGCAGAACAACACACATCAATAGAGTTAAACCCAGACTGCACAGAACAGGTCACCATAGATTGTATCATGGACATGCAAATCAATAAAAATCACCAACATAATATCCAACTGTATCAGGTTGTTAAAGATGTCCAAATACTACACCAAGGCAAGTGGTTCACCAGGGACCAAGTTCAGCAGAAGTTTCCTCATCTCATGGAGGAACTCAATGCAATGGGGGCCATTTCTTCCTAAGGGGGGAGGAATGATCTAGGTGGATATTGGTGGCCACCTGCCTATTCCACTTGGGGCCCCACCATTGTCTCTTTTAGTTTTTCAGTTTTGGCACAACTTACTATTTTTAGTATCTTTTCAGGTCCTGAACTTCTGGAACCGTTTTGAGGCCCTAAACGATGTTTTTTGGGAATCACACCTCTGAAAAATAGTACTCCATTTTGGAATTGATATTTGTAGTCAGTAGTTGTATTCCTCGGATAGATATTTCTAATGATGTATCATGTGTGTCAAACGGAGATTGTATGCCAAAGTTACAACCCCGAGAAGTTGAAACGCCAATTTACCCAAACAGGGCCCATTGTTTTGGCGCTTCATCTCCTAGGGTTAGGTTTTTGGATGTTTAGGTTTTTCTATTGTTTCTCTATAATAAATAGGCCCTCGAGCCTCATTTTAACATAGGTAAGAGGCTTGTAGGCGACACATATCTTCTTAGAGATAAGCTACCAGTGCCCTAGCTAGTTTATTTCCATTCTGTCTATAAGAAAATTTCAGTTCTTTGATATTAATAAAATGAAGCATTATTTCCGTTGCATCTCTCTATCTATGGTTATATGTATATTTTATTTAGTTCCTGCATAAATTCAGATCAATCAAAAACTTCAAACAAAAAACAAATGAATCTCAGCCAATTTATAAATTACACAAAAAATGGATTTGTACACTTTTCCCAGAGACAGTGCGCAGGAGAAAAATCCGCAATTTTCCTTAATAAAGGTTGCACAAATTTGTGCACTTTTTCTTCATAAAAATATGCGATTACACACTCTTCCTTAATAGAACCCGTGCAAATTTGCTAACTTTTTCTTAAGAAAAGCTACACAATCTACCAAATATGTGCACTGCATAATTAATTGAGGGTGCGCAGGGCAGATTTGACCTTTATTTTCCTGAAAAGATCCAACTCAACTTTCCTCCACTGATCCACACGAATATCCACTACGCTCTATACAGTGACTCAATCCTCAAACAAACAATGCATCCTTCCAATGTGATCACTCTGCTCCATGCATAAATATGGTAGATCTTGATTCTTCCAACAAATATTCACACCTTCACTCACTAGCCGAGGAGCCTCCATGCTCACAAGTCTCTCTCAACCACAAAGGTTCACTGAATCAATCTCATCCACAAGGGCTCAACTCAACCCTGTTGCTCTGATACCAACTAAAACAATAGGAAGAAAAATTGAATTGAGAATGAAACCCACAACTCAGAAGTGAGTAGCACATGAGGCCGCCACAACGATGCATTTATTGAATCAAATAATCACACATAAAAAAATATAATGGTTACATTCTATTCGGGAGATCACAACATTATTCTAAAAATTAGGATCTAAATCTAATCTTAGAAAACAATCAAAATAACCTTTCTCCATTATTTCTAAGTTTACTTGTGCACATCAAATAAAAAACATTACCCATGAAATAAAATAATTTGAAATGTTCTAGTGGATTACGAAGTCGAAAACAAAATTAGAACCTCATAGAGAAGCATTGAAAATTCAACTTTATTAAAAAATATTTTTCAAGTTGTGTATCGCTCATATGTCAATTTTGATTCTTGAAAAAACCCTATGCTTCTTGTAGGTTTTGGTATGTTTTCTATTATAGAAGAATCTTAGGGTTTTTTCAAGAATCACAATTCACATCTGAGCGATAGGAAACTTGACAAGAATCTTAGGGTTATTATAAATATTTTCTTTTTCAAAATTTATTGTTTTACATAACTTTATATTTTAATGTCTAATATAGTATTTATTTTTATTTATTCGTATGTCAAGAGGATTTCTACAATCTAATATCATGAGATGTTGTATCATCTAGTGAATGGTTTAGTTTATTTTCTTAGTTCATTAGTGGATTTGGACATAGCTTATTTTTATACTATTTCTAATAAGAAATTTGTTGTATGAAAAGTATCCTTGAGAAAATTTAGATTTATTTTAAGTATCAAATTATGCTAATTGGCCTCATTTATAAAATTTGATTTTATATAAATGATGGAAAATGATGCCTTATGCATATATCAACCACATTTACTAATTCAGTTGTGCTAGTTTAATAACTTATTATGCCAACCGTGTTTCATTAATCATTTTTTAATAAATTAAATATAAGATTGAAACAAAGAAACTGGAAAACCATTCAGATACCTTCTATATTATCCATTGGATCATATATTAGACTAAAAATATTCCCAAATTATCTTGTTCGTTCATACTTTAAAAATTTCAAACCCCTCAAGCCTAATTACAATATAGTCTCACATCACTCCCCATCATTAATACACTTTTGATATAATTTTTACATCACAATTAAGTGTCTAAATGAACTCATATGCAATATAAAAAAAATTATACATGTTTTCTTTGGCATATTAATACATTTTTTCCTATCTTTCACATATTAAATTAGATAAATGTAAAATATGAACACACGTCAAGCTTGTAATGTACATGGCCAGTTTGACGAACCTGGAATTAGGTTTAGCTGGACGAGCATAATAGTTTTGAGAAACATAAAATGGTTAATAGTTTTCTTCCAAAGATTTCTCAATGTAGTTCTATTTTGATACTATTTTTAATTATTAAAAATATAATAAATTTTTAAAATAAAACAAGCTTATAAAATATATTTTATAATTAAATATATAATTTTCTTTAAAAAATGATGATTATAATATTCTTTTATTTTCTAATTAAATATATCAAAATTACATCGTAAGGTGTTCTTTTGGGAAGAACTCTCCCATATGCAACTCTACACCACTCTGTACCATCATATCCATTGTTAAATGATTGAATGATCATTTTCCCTTGGATTGATTCCTCTCAAACAGTTAGAGAAATTATGTATTGCTGTTTTAGGGATTTTCTCTATGATAGTTGAGCATAGTTGATAATCCATGCCAGATAGCGAATATTTCTTCTTGGTTGTCTATTTTGGAAAAAATTGTTCCATATTTCTTGTTTGAGGGGTCCTGACCCCTTTGATTTATTTTCTATTAATCATTTAAGCGTCTTCTCGTCAATGGTATTACAATGTTTGCTTGGATTTCATTATTGAATTTTATACTGTTGGATTCTTAGGTAAAATGTTGGATTGCTTTGCATTTTGAAAGGGTGAAGTATGATCCTTGTTTAGGTATATTATAGAAATATTTTATACCAAAATTCGCTATGGATTAATTTATTTTTTTTACTTTTCATTTTTTTAGGGTTGTAGCTTGAGGGTTTCAACTTAGTCTCCTTCTCCTTTTGGGGTTTTTGTCATTTGGAAAGGAATTATTTCGAATAGTTTCAGTCATATTCAAGAAAAGGTGGAAACAAGAACTCAAGAGTTGTAATCTTGCTTAATAAGACATAAATTTCTTTTAGAAATCATGGTATGTATGGTTGAAGAACTGAGAAGAAACTTGTTAGAAATCTAGCCATGGAGCAAGTTACCATTTTGTAAAGGGGTGAGACAATTTAGAATGTTGTAGAAACAAGAGCTGAAATGGGCGCCCTTCTTATTGGAATATAGGGAATACTTGAAAGATGTGTTTTCTTGAATAATGTGGGTAAAACAATGCGAGTAGTGCCACAAAAAATCAATGGTATTGTAGCTTCTAAAGTTGTGTTGAAGGTTGATTTTTATATTTCTAGTGGTGATGTAAAAGTAAGTTTCTAGCATATATTTGAAGGTGTTGGATCAACTTAAAATGTTTTATAGTTGTTACACTTATGGCATAGAAAATGGTAATCAGTGGATGAATTTGGAAGTCTACTCTGAAACTTATCGAAGGTTTCTTGGATGGGAACAGGTGTGTGTTTTATTTGGGATGGGATAGAAATCTATTCATTTTGTTTGGTGAAAATCGTAGCTGGTGCATAAATTTTGGAACCTATTTTGAAACATATTAAAGGTTTTTTGGATGGGAGCAGTTGTGCTTTTTATTTGGGATGGAAATATATAAATTTTGTTTGGTGGAAGCCATAGTTGTTGGCAACATGCAGGTGAGAATTTTTTTTGTGAGTAAAAGTTGGGCAAACAATCAAAAATTATATTAGACCTTTTTGTGCAAGGTCCCCTTAGGTCTACGTTTTGGTCAAAAGTACGCATTTTAAGGAGCGTAGCTCACTTCGCATAGATTTTTAGGAGTCGTAGGGGGTTTGGGGTGGGTCAAAGCTCCTTATTTTGTAAAGCGATGGGATTTTTTTGAGTATTTTGAGGCCCACCCATGGTTTTCGGACCATGGTATTGTAAGAAGGGAAAGCCATATAAAGAGCTATCTTAGTGAGTCTAAGAGATTGATATGTAAGTCCTATGAATGAATTGAGTCTGTAATTGCATTATCTTTTAGTGTTTTGGGGAAAGGAGAAGGCTCTTGTTGCTGTGTGTGTGGAGAGCTTGGTAAGTTTGTAGTTGTATGCGTAGCGCAAGAAGGATTGTAAGAGAAGGATATTACTTAATAAAGAAGGACTTGAAGGCATATCTGTGTATTTTTTTATGGATTTCCACATTATATGTTTACGATTTTTTTGTGCATGATTAGGGTTTGTTTTTGTATATTTACTCAATAAATGCATAACGAAGATTAGATTTTCATGTTATGTGACAAATACTGGATGTTAAAGTAGAAAGGCGCAGTGTGCATGAAGAATTGCTAAGTGATTAAACAATGTCTCTTGCAGTAATTTTACTGATCCGAAGAGGCTCTGATTGAGCCTAAGTATAAATAAGCCATAAATCCACACTCCATAGTTCCTCTAGATGCAGAAAATTAGTTCTAACATCCCATAATATTGCCTCAGGTGAGACTGCGGTCTGTGCAACATATCATTATTAGAAGGGCCAGTAATAGAGGGGTTTTTTGGATCGCACAACCATCTTTGAACATGGGTCTAGACCTCTTAAAGCCAAAAAATGTTTATTTTTCTGGGACCAAGATTTGAAGACTGAGGGATATGTGGATGTGGCATCCAACTAGAAAAGGGATTCAAGACTGGGTAGATCTGAAGGAGCGAGAATTTGCAGTTCAAGAAAACTTAAATATGTGACCGTCAACTGAAAAGTGGTTGTAGAAATATATTTTTAAAAATCAGCATAATATTTTCTTCTTATCGTTCATGAATGAACAACATGAATGGTTGTCAAGTCACTAGAAAATTTGGTGGAAATTCCGACAGCCAATTCGTCGCTATTCCGACACATAATCGTCGCAAGAGCGACAGTTCGAGGGCGGGAAAAACGTGGTTTACCATGCCGTCGCAGTTCCGACGCAATTAAAAAGTGTCGCACTATCGACACTTTTTCCGTCGCTTCCAAACAAGCGTCACTCTTTTGACGTTTCCCAAACCGTCACACTTCCGACCTTTGTAAACTATCGCACTTCCGACGAAATGTGGTCCGACGTTTTGAACGTCGCTCTTCCGACGTTTGTAAACTGTCACAATTACGACAAAATGTGGTCCGACATTTTGAACATCGCTCTTCCGACGTTTGTAAACTGTCGCAATTCCGACGCAATGTGGTCCGACGTTTTGGACGTCGCTCTTCCGACGTTTGTAAACGGTCGCAATTTCGACAAAATGTAGTCCAACGTTTTTATACGGTCGCTCTTCCGACGTTTCTAATCTGTCGCAATTCCGATGCTTACAAGGCGTCGGTATAGCGACGACAGGTTCAATTTAAAAAAAAAAAATGAAACTTTAAAAGAGGAAAAACGTTGTTTTGAATATATTATATGAAGTAAAACAGTCCATGAAGTCATTACATTTTCACATCTGAAGATTGGAACCCAAATATCCATATAGAAAAGTGGAAGTCCCACCCCAGACAATGATAGAAAAATACCCCATGTCACATACGGGGACATGATATAAAACCCAGTAACGGTCCACATGGAGATTATCGACAATCTGAGAAAGCATCCAAATATTCCCAAGGCATCTATAAGAAAGTGAAATAGCAGTATGTAGAATAGTAAAGCAATAGATAGAGTACCGACGTCCATTGTTCCAAATACAAATTAAAGTACCCAAAATCCTTGAACAGAGAAAAAAGCTAATCATGTGAGGAGTGTGATATGTCCAAAATATAAAAATACCATCAGACCATATCAATAAACCGACAACATAGACCAGCATAAGCTAAGTTTGTGAGTGATAAACATTAATCATTTTTTTTCACAAGAGAAAAAAGTTGTTTTGAATACTAGTATATGGTAAAGCAGTCCATGAGTGTTAAATTTTCAAAAGAGTTAGGACCAAATATCCATCCAGAAAAGTGGAAGTCCCACCCCAGACAGTGATAGAAAAATACCCCATGTCACATACAGGGACATGATATAAAACCCAGTAACGGTCCACATGGAGATTATCGACAAATCTGAGAAAGCATCCAAATATGCCCGAGGCATCTATAAGCAAGTGAAATAGCAGTATGTATAACAGTAAAGCAACAGATAGAGTACCGACGTCATTGTTCCAAATACAAATTAAAGTACCCAAAATCCTTGAACAGAGAAAAACGCTAATCATGTGAGGAGTGTGATATGTCCAAAATATAAAAGGACCATCAGACCATATCAATAAACCAACAACATAGACCAGCATCGCTAGTTTTGAAGGCAGAGTGATAAACATTAATAATTTTTTTTTCACAAGAGAAAAAACGATGTTTTGAATATATTATATGAAGTAAAACAGTCCATGAAGTCATTACATTTTCACATCTGAAGATTGGAACCCAAATATCCATCCAGAAAAGTGGAAGTCCCACCCCAGACAATGATAGAAAAATACCCCATGTCACATACGGGGACTTGATATAAAACCCAGTAACGGTCCACATGGAGATTATCGACAATTTGAGAAAGCATCCAAATATGTCCGAGGCATCTATAAGAAATTGAAATAGAAGTATGTAGAATAGTAAAGCAACAGATAGAGTACCGACGTCCATTGTTCCAAATACAAATTAAAGTACCCAAAATCCTTGAACAGAGAAAAATGCTAATCATGTGAGGAGTGTGATATGTCCCAAATATAAAAATACCATGAGACCATATCAATAAACTAGCAACATAGACCAGCATCGCTAGTTTTGAAGGCAGAGTGATAAACATTAATCATTTTTTTTCACAAGAGAAAAAACGTTGTTTTGAATATATTATATGAAATAAAACAGTCCATGAAGTCATTACATTTTCACATCTGAAGATTGGAACCCAAATATCCATCTAGAAAAGTGGAAGTCCCACCCCAGACAATGATAGAAAAATACCCCATGTCACATACGGGGACATGATATAAAATCCAGTAACGGTCCACATGGAGATTATCGACAATCTGAGAAAGCATTCAAATATGCCCGAGGCATCTATAAGAAAGTGAAATAGCAGTATGTAGAATAGTAAAGCAATAGATAGAGTATCGACGTCCATTGTTCCAAATACAAATTAAAGTACCCAAAATCCTTGAACAGAGAAAAACGCTAATCATGTGAGGAGTGTGATAACCATCTGCAGAAACCTAGGCTCGCTTGTAAGATCAGGCTCGCTTGATTCCAAAATTGGTAACCATCTGTTCCATCCGAGATGTAAGGTTCAGGCTCGCTTGTTTCCATTAGTAGCCCGCTACAACATCCACCCTGTTCATAGCAAAAAGGTTCCTGTACTAGATATATAGAGAAAGAGTATAATACGTAGACCATATAAACATGGCTTTGTATTTCAAAAAACAGGTTTAAAATAGAAACAGGGCAACATTTTTTTTCTAAGTAAAGTTAATCTATTAACAGTGGGAATAAAATTACACCGAAGTCAAAATCATTGCCCAGACTCATGGAAAATTTGTCATCAAAAAATATCAAAAAATTAAGAAGACTGCCCTCATACAGGGAAACCAGTCTTGAACGTTTAATTTATATAATTCAAAAATATTACAAAGGTCCAGCATAGTAAAATAATCTAAAAGCATCCAAATTAAGTGGGCCACGAAGCAAGAAAAATAAATTAACCAAACTACTCCTCCGGCTCCTCGACGATTCGGCACCATCCTTCGGAAGGTCCAGGATCGCTAGGTGCTACCTCCACATTCATGCCACGGCTCCCCTCCTGAAGGCTCGAATGCTGGCCGAATTTTTTCGAGCTTAGACCCGTCGGACGGGTGCATTCTTCCTCCGTTTGGGCCTCGTCGCGGAAAACCACAGTGACTGAAGCTGTAATTCGTGGGCGGTTGAGAGAGCAATTAAAGGAAAATTTTGCAGTGCGCGTCGTGGGAGAAGGTGAACTAGCGGTGGGGAAACGAGGAGCAGGGAAATCCATATGGTGGCCAGATCCTACAACCCGACCCGCCCACTCCTAGTATTTGGATAGCGACCTACATAATCACTGGACTGGCCGGAAGACAACTCGGTTGAGGGGCTGGAGGGAGCGCACAGGAGTTGACCTCTAGTGCTCCCCCTGCGACAACACATCCTTTGACGCACGCGAGGCATGGGTGCAGTCTCACTAGCAGTGGGCACAAGAGGAGACGGAGAAGCAGAATTCCAAGAAACAGAGGAAGACAGACAAGGACCAGACCGAGAGAAATGAAGATATGCGGCAAGGTCTACGCAGCAGTTCAGCTGGCCACTTCTCCTTCTCGTCACAGTGAGAAGGCAGTGTAACCCAGCAACCGGCTCGTCTGAAAAACCATAGCGAAATGCCATTTTATCAATGCAACGCAATCAAAGGACGCTCGTCATAATTAATCTCTGATCATTAATGAGAGCCGAAGGCCGGATCATATTGGAGCATGTAGAATTGCTAACGGGAGTGGAGGTACGATCTTGAACAGTGTTAAAATTTAATGTGATTTGATGTGAAAACCTTGGAACTTAATTGAACAACGTTAAATCTTAATGCGATTGATATGAAATCGCCACATCCATGTCCCATCGCCTTAAACGCCATCGAATGCACCCGCAGCCAGGAGCAGGGCAAGTTTGTGGCAGAAATTGATTAGAGTGGATATTTGTTTGGGCCGCTCGCGTAGTGGAAAGCCAGACCCGAAAAAGATTAGGGCGAATTTGATCAGAAATTCACGTCACAACTCTCCCTCCGTACGCCAGCCCAACTTCGGACCCGAAAAAGATTAGGGCGGAATTCATTTAGTTTTCGCGTCACAAAATTGGTCGACGTCAGCAGGCTATTTTGGAACACGAATTTGGTTTGAATTATGGTTTATCGTCGTTTGAAGTGCGGCGGGCTCGACTTAAGAACAATTTTGTTTGATCCCATCTTATAAAATTTGTGTTGGTTTTCTTTGATAATACACATATTTATAATAAATCATGGGAATACCACACTAAACATGTGGAAAATTTATATAAATTATTGAGAACAATCATTTTTTATGTAAAAATATCCAAATGTGCTTTTGGGAAATAAGAATTCGAGTATTTGGTTCATATTGTTTTAAAGGAAGGAGTGAAGTTGGAGCCTCAAAAGATGCAAGCTATTACAAAATGACCTATTCCTAAGAAAATCAAGGTTCTTAGAAGATTTTTTTAGACTTACATGATATTATTGATAATTTGTTAAGAATTATGCATGCATTTCAAGTCCACTCACATATCTCTTGAAGAAAATATCATTTATATGGAATGATGAGGCTACTTTTGCATTCTCTCTTTTAATGGATGCCATGTCTTCTACACCAACATCGGTTGCACCTACTTTTGGTAAAACATTCATAGTAGAGTGTGAGGCACTAGGACAAGGAATTTACGTAACATTAACACAATAAGGGATATCATTGGTTTTTAAAAGCAAGGAATTCAAAGAAAATATTTGGTGAAATCTACGTATGAAAAATAAATGGAAGCAATATTACATGCAATAAAAAATGGGGATAGTATATCATTGGGAGGTACTTTAAAGTCAAGATATACCAAGATAGCATAAAGTATTTTTTGAAGCTATGATTTTCATTAGAAGATTAACAAAAATGAGGAGAAAAAATGCAAAGTTTTAATTTTGAGATAATCTGCAAAAAGGGTAAGGAAAATTTAATACATGATGCTCTTTCTAAAATAGAAGAGGCCTCAAATTTATATCCAATTACATTTTCTATTCCTAGGTGGCTAGAAGAAGCTTGCCATAATGGAAAAATGACAATAGTACTAAACAAAAACTAAATTTATAAAGGATGGGATGAACTCTATGGAGCATTGGGAGTGAAAGAGAGATATACTTTGGTGCAAATGTAGAATATTTTTATGCACGCAAGCATATTTGAATAAAAAAATATTAAGGGAGTCCCATGTCTCTTTGATGGTAGGACGTAGGGTTCCTTAAAACATCTCAAAGGATCAAAAAATATATTTTTGGAAGGAATGAAGAAAGACATTCAAAATTTTGTAAGAGAAGGTCAGGTTTGCATAATAAATAAAAGAGAGATAGTAAAATCTCTAGGATTACTTCAACCATTCCACATACATATTCAAAGACTAGAAGATATATCAATAGACTTTATTACAGGGTTACTGAAATATAAAGGTAAGTATTACATTTTTGTGGTCATTTATATAGACAAATTTTGTATATTTTTTTGTAGAGCTCAAAGTACATAAACAACAAGCCAAGTGGCAGAAGTGTCCGTGAAAGAAATTCATAGTCTTCATGGTTTTCCTAAAGTAATAGTAACAAGAAAATTTTGTAAATAATTATTTAATATGAGTGGAGAAACACTAGCTGCCATGAGTTCTACATATCAAACACAATCAAATGGTCAAACAAAAATAGTTAACAAATGTTTTTAAGGTTATCTACAATGTTACTCTTTAGAAAAGCAACTTAGTATGCCATAATTAATAATCATTCCCCGTTCACTTTTGTTAATAGGTTTATGTCAGACGATGATGCAGGGGCATTAGGCACTAGCACGCATTGTAGGAGGTTTTGTCCACATGTTGTGGCTAGGAGGGTTCGAAAACATTTGAGTTGTAACAGCTAGGTGTTAATACCTCAACTGAATGTATTACTTAGACTAGTTAGAGTTGTAGGAGTCGAACAATTTTAGTTAGTTGAATTATTATAATTAGACCTTTTGATTTCTAGAATGGTCCTCTTAGAGGAACCGAAGAGCCATATGTTATGTATATAAATTGTAATTCCTCAGATGAATAAAAGTAGAGAGGGAAGAGGAGAGTAGAGAGGGGATTTCTGCAATAAACCTCTGTGTGTGAACAATTGTTTCCAGTTAAATGATTTTCAAGCTTAGTTGCCATTGAATTATCTCGAACTGCTAATTGTGAAGAATTTTTTAACTGTGGGGCGATTGGGTACTGATAATTCCATTCTTCTGTCTTTGAATTCCTCAGAACTCACCCCCACCGAAGGCGAGGTCTGCAGTAGAGAATCTGCCGCAGTTAACGTTCAAAATATAAAAATCCCGCTTAATAAAGAGACAAAATTGTTGTGTCAGAACTCGACTCGAGGATTGACATGAGTTAACAAAAGGATAGCTTAAACCAGACCAGAATTCAGCAATGCTTCTCCTCGTACCAAAACCACGAGCAGAATCACAAAAGCGGGTTGCCCATATCGCACCGCTTTTGCGGAGTAGGCGGTATTTCCTATTCGCGAGCGATTCCATAGGGAATGCGACACGTGGCGAAGTGACCCCCCGAAAACCACCGTTTAACCCGTGCCATCACACGTTAAAGCCCGACGTTGGAAGCCGAGCGAAATTGCCAAGAGTCGTTGATTTGGAGAAGGGCCATCGGACGGTGGTCGCACGTTGAACTTGCCCGGAGGTTAACTAAGGTGTGCGGAGGATAGCCAGGTACGATACGAGTGTTTGATTGGTTATTGAGATATATAGGTAGGGCCAGAGTATAATGAAATTGTTTAATTAAACAATTGGCGGATAATTAGCATAAGTCTGGAGCGTGATTTTTGTAAGGCTGGGTGGTGAAATATAGAGCCGAAAGTTCATTACAAGTTATTTATTTAAAAAGAAACGTGGAGTATAAATACAAAGTGTTGAAAGTTAAACATTGGTTATAAGGCTTGGAGATAATATAAATTCGGGAATATAAATTAAAGTCCAAGCATTGTGGATAGTATTTATTTATCAAATTTTACGAATTTCTACGAATTTGATAAATAAACCCGAAGAAAGAAGAAGTCAATTAAGACTTAGGCTGGAGGAAAAGAATGGGGTAAACCAAGGGAAAATGCTGACAGAGCGATTGTAGACACACCAGCTCTCCTTAGGGGTCTAATTTCAGTTTTGTTGTGTCACACGATGATCTCTCTTCTCTGGCATTTACTTGTATTGAAGATCACTATTCTAGGAATAAGGAGTTATTTTCTCCAAAAATGACCCTAGCCAAACATTGACAATGCATCAAGGATATCTTTCTATGCTTCATAAGTACATATGTTCTACTTCTAAATCATGTCTTGGAAGTGGTTGTTTTGCTGGAAATTATTCACTAGTTGGTTTCATACCAAAGTCTTTTTCTCATTTTCAGCATCCAATACATGAAAAAGATAATGGTTTAAAACAACATAAATATTTGAAATTTTGCAAGAATTTTCTGGCACACTTTGAATATGAATTGTGAAGTCAAGTGCATGATGTTGTATAGGATCAAGTGTCATTTTGAATACCAAATGTTTCACAAGAAACTTCTCAACATGCTACCCTGCAGTAAGGATTAAATGACAATATTGCATCAACTATTTCCATAATAAAAGTGCACCTCGACCATAAGACTAAACAACTACAAATGTTGTAGATCTAACAAGACCATACAATCAATTGTATTCCACAAGGTCAATACTGTATGAAAAATGAAAAGGATTTTGCAACCAAAAATACCTTAGGCAACTAATTCAATTAGATACACCAAACCATCAGTAAAAAGGAAAACCAGCCTACTTGGCCCCAATATTTTCAACTGGGTCCTCTAATTCAACCAATAAAAAGGCCAAAACCATAGCATTGAGATAAATTTCATTACACTGTCAATAACAATAAAATTTGACTCAGCCATAACCCTTTCCTTTTATTGTTGTGAAAAGCTTTATGCATTACTCTAATGTGGCTAGTCCATAGCCCAAGTAGACCACTGGGTAACAAATATGTTTCCTTTCACCTTTGAGTTTTCAAATTATGCCTACCAAATATAAGACATTTAAGAGGGGGAACTAATACAATGTTAAAAGGAAAACCAGAGCACACATCTACAAATTACCTCCTTAGCTACTGTCACACCATCATTAACTATTTTCGGAGAAACATGCTTGCTCTCCAAGACAACATTTTGCCCTTCGCCCCAAGGGTGACTCCAACAAGATCAGCAAGTTTGTTCACACCGCCTACAAGAAAAATTGACAATGCTTTCAGTAGGTGTGCAATTGAATGCTAGACCATATGCCAAAACAACCCTCCATGAAAAATTAAAATAACGCATTAAAATCAAATATAAATGGACAAGGAAAGATCCACCGCAGTGAAGTTTCACGTGCAGGTGAACTTCCTTTAAACACAATTTTTTCTCTGCCCTGCGATTTTTTTTTCACTGAGCCATCCTTGTTGAAGTACAACTCCTTTTCCATAGCTCTTGTATTAACTACATTCTCTCTGTCACGTAATCTCAGAGTCCCTCTTCTGCTTGAGCGATTAAAGGAAATGGGTGAAAAAACTGAAAGAGAAGACAATTGTCTGCCATAATTATCAAACATTGCACCCAACTTCTTCCCCTTTCCATTGTTACCTAATGAGGTAGATGTGGCAATTGTTGTCATACTGCCCAAAGCAGAGGCCATCTTCTCTTATGCTGAATATAGAATTACAAGATCTTCATATTACTATGAACCTTAAAAAACATGACTCCCATTGCTAAAAACCACTTTTAAGTTGTAACAGGAAAACTAAACAACTATCGCAACTTTTGGCAACTTCTGGAGCATTAAGAGAGAAACAACCAAAGATAAATACAACCACAATCCTCATTTTAATGAGACTGGACTATATATTTGCATTAAGATAATAGAAAGAAATCACGACTATATTAAGGCCACCACAAAACAATCTTTAACCAGTGTCTCTCGCGGCCTTCAAGTTGCCATGCTAGAGGTTGCATATTTTTAATTTAAATTATTGACCTCTCGTGCCCATATATGAATGCATACAATGGGATATCTACATCAAATGCTCCTTTATATCCCCAAAAACAAATTCCCTACTACAAGAGCACCAGTATTGATGGATCACCCCACACCATCCCACCCACTAGAAACGGTGAAAAAGGAAACCCGAAAACTTCTGAAATATCTCAAGATGACTATATGGGTGGTTCTTATGAATCAACCAACCATTCAGAACATGCTCATCAATCCAAACCATGAGTATTATGTGACAATATTCAAGTAGGCACTGAATCGAATTTCTGAAGCTATGTTAGAGAAACCCTAAACTCTCACTGAAAATAGGTGAAATGTGGCACCACTCAGAGATTGACATGTGCCAATTGGTACAAGTGATAGAAAATTGGCATGCTCAAACAACGAGGTGATGCAGGAATGACATGAGGGAGAAAATATCAGAAAAGCCCCAAATCTGGAGAACTAAATCTCATCACCAACCTGAGATTGACAACTTTACATGATGTAACCTATGAAATCGTAAATGGAGAAATCATAGTAACAATAAAGTAACCTATGTAACAATAAATTCTGATTCATCCTGGGAGTGGTAATGGGAGAAATCATAGTGAACAACAGGAAACATGCAGAGTTGCTTACAATCAAATAGATGAAAAAACACATACAAAAAACCTAGATAATAATCATGAACAAGTTTAATATTGAATTATGAACTGTAAAGGAACTTACAAAATGTGACATTATGAACTTGGTCAAGCGCACAAGCAAAAATATCCTGGACATGACCCTGGTTGACAAGTTGCATTGCTCATGATGCAAGAGGATTTGTACCTGCACTGCCAAGTCAATCAAAATCCATCATTATCTATAAAATAAATACAAGTAATTGATGTAGTATTTTTACTCTAAGATGCATTCTTATGATAATATTAGAACATATGTTGAAAATGTCAAAACATACTTGAATAAGCTCCTCTTCGTTTCAAGAACAATTTATTGGAGTCGCATGAACTTGGAACAAGCCTCCCACGATCTGAAAGAGTAGCAACTAAGTCAACAGTGACTTTTTTGTTGCTACGCTGGATCAAGGGAGGTTTGTTCCAAGATTAAATCGCTCCAATAAATTATTCTCTACTAAACAGGGCCAACCACGTGAAGGTGGAAGCTCTTATGGCCCCTCCCCCCCCCCCTCACATCACTCTCAATTCTCTAATACCCAATCTATATTTCATTTTTTACTTTCATGAGCATAAAAAAAATATTCAATAACTAATAAAAAAACAATTCAACAAAAAGTACGCAAGGAAACATTGCAATTAATGCTTGACATAAAAATAGTATGATAAATGATTTTTTTATATAACGCAAAAAACGTTCCAAGTATGGTAACGTTTGTCTTATAATAATACAATATTTTACATTATCAAATTTTCTTTTTCTTCTTCCTATTTCTAAAGCTCCTAATTACATCATCAATATCATCGCGCTCTGCTCCTGTTTCGTGCCTTTCAACCCGCACTGCTGACCTAGTTGCGTATTCACGATGTCTGGTCTCATCCAGTGACGAGGCATCGCTTACAAAAACAAATAATATTAAATTTTAATTGTCAGTTTTTAAATATCATTGAACTAGTTCGGTAATATTAGTAAAAAAAATTGCAATGAGATTATTTACTCGGTGCACCAGTTGTCGCCGCTGACCTCATTGCGTAGTCACGATGTCTGGTCTCATCCAGTGACGGGGCATCGCCTACAAAAATAGATAATATTAAATTTTAATTGTCAGTTTTTAAATATCATTGAACTAGTTCGGTAATATTAATAAAAAAAATTGCAATGAGATTATTTACTTGGTGCACCAGTTGTCGGCGCTGACCTAGTTGGGTAGTCACGATGTCTAGTCTCATCCAGTGACGGGGCATCGCCTACAAAAACAGATAATATTAAATTTTAATTGTCAGTTTTTAAATATCATTGAACTAGTTCGGTAATATTAATAAAAAAAATTGCAATGAGATTATTTACCTGGTGGACCAATTTTCGCCGTTGGGACTGTTGCCCTGTCTTCCTCTCTGGTGGTAAGATCCTCAAGGGAAACATTCTTTGTCATTTAAACAAAAATTTTTATAAGGACAACCATCAAGGTATAATTAGAAAAAATTATAAGTGGAAATTAATTACCGTCACAGCCCTCACTGATAGTAGCATTGTCGGCCTGGTCCCGACTACAATGATTAGGTTCCACGTGAGGATCATCTACATCTGGCTCTAAAACTGGGTTATTTGCCTCGTCGGTAGTGCTGCTCCCCTGATTTAAACAAAGTTGTTAGAAATTAAATTTATGGACGAAAAAAAACATATTTAAAGGTTAATGTTTTACCTTATCAGGCATTCTGGATCTTGGGACCTGCCCCAAGCTTCTGCGACATTCAACTACAGCTTGATAGCCGAAATGGAAAGCGATATTTTTATCTTCCTCTGTAGTTTATGTTCCGAAGTCATCACCCTACATTACATATGATTGTGTATTTTTAATAATATTTGATAGGATTACAAAAACGTTGGAAGGCGATACAATTAATTATAAGATGTTTAGCTACTTAATTACAATTCTTGCAGCTAATTTCAAGTAGCCACCCTGGCCGAGCTTGTGATGGCCCTTTTTCTCTATCCTAGCTTTGGTTGCCTTTGAGGTATCAGGCAACCTAGCATCAAAAGATTGAAGTCAGATATGACGTAGCACACTTTTATTTTAGACATAAAGAAAATTAAAGCTATTGAATTAAAGTTGTAATTTACCTTGCGGGTCCAGCTGGCATTTTTCCTTCTTTCTTTGCCCTTTTCTCTTTTCCGTCATGGATGAGTGCTCTCCACTCACTCTCTGAAACTGCGAGAGGACGCTCATATCTAGGGTTAAATTTAAATTGCGTCCTATAGGTGTCCCTGGTATATTTCAAATATTTGCCGGCTACCTGAGCCACCGCTGTTCTGTCAAATGTGCCGACCCCAAAAAGGGCTTCTAGATAATCTAGAAGTTCTTTTTTTAGGTTGGAATTCTGGGAATTCCACCCTGTACGTATGGTTGGGCCAAAAATTACCAACGCATGGCTCTCCAGAATCCTGTAGAACTCATTGTTTCCTACACAGAATAAAACCAAAAAAAAGAAAGATATTATCATTAATTTAAAAATAAAAATCATGATAAATATGTTTTAGATAAAGTACATGAAATAGTTAAAATATTAAAATTTACCCGAGAGTTGTACATGCTTTATAGGGACACCCTCATCGTTCACCAACAACGTGCCATTAATGGTCCCTGTGGAGTTGACACGTGTAGCTCCAGGAAACGCAATAATGTAGTTGGCCATATCAGCCTCATCATTGCCAACACGTTCAACGGTTGGCTGGGTGTCTGCTTGGGCAGGGTGTGTTTCTTGGCTGGCACCTAAAGGAGTAGAAGGTGTACGAGAGGGTTGTTGGGAAATATCTTGCCCTTGTGTCCCACTACCACCAACACCGGGTTCAGCAAGTGCCAGAAAACGCTACATACAAAAGAACTTTTTGTTAGTTTAGTCAATGTAAAAATTAAAAATCAAACTATCACAATTCATCTCACGCAGAACAAAAAAAATATCCTTTTGACTTTTTATTATTACCTGATATGTTTCTAGCTGGGTCATAATTTGTTTTATCCTCTCTTCTGTTTCAGGTGTTTGAGGCGCGTCTATCAAAGTATTAAATTCCGACCTTGCATCTCGTGCCTTTTTTCGCAACAAGAACACTCGAGATAGGGATGAAGAAAGCTCTTCCTCAAAGAGGGAATCATCAGGCATACCATGGCTAGGTGTCTGCATATTTGAACAAAATTAATATTATTTCAATTATGTAAATAACTAAAATACCTGAAGATAGAGCAATGTTGGCACTTTACATGTTCTTCCGCTGGCCTCTTTCCGCAATCATCCCGTCTCGGGGTTGTTCCTGCACTGCTCTGATCAGTCTGCCACATTGCAATAAAATTATAAATGTAAAAACTTGAAAACAATATCTAACTTGAAAACACAAAATGAAACTGAAATAATTTCTAATAAGACACCGGAAGACAGAGTTAGAGTTTCAAATATGCCTTGCATTGAATTCAGTCCTGGAAACATGTCATTGCACATTAAGGCACCCAAACAAGAGACGAGTTGACAATTAAGACCTTATTGAATATATTGTTGGAGCAACTTCTAGTAAACTTGTTGTGAAGACCTTGAGGACATTTTTGGAGCAACATTGTTGAAGCTGATGGTATAGCATTGTTGGAGACGATCTTGAAGGGCCTTGAAGTGAAGCTTTGGAGCAACTATTGAAAAATCCTTAGAGCATTTAAGTAAGGCACTTTCTATCTTCCATCACCTTTTTCCTTTCAATATCCTTTAAATGATTTTGTTGATATTTAATGTTTGAAATCACGTTATAATTCCTTGATTATATGTGTTTGGGGACTTTTCCTTTGAAATTACCCAAAAATACCCTGGCAATTTTATCTTCGGGATGCATGTCTGACCCTATCGTTCAATATTTTGATTGATAGTAGTAAACATAGAGAGTTAGGGGGCTCTTGACTTGGTTTGGTTGGGCCATTAGATCCCTAACATCTACTAGGGAGAACCCCCTTGAGTTGGAGGAGAGCTAGCCCGAAGTGAAAAGAGGTTGGTGAGGTGACAATGGGGCTATTGAATTACACATGGTATCACACTTTAGCTTTAGGACTTTATCTTCAGAAGTGCGAGATTTTGCTATATCAATTCTCAAATTGTTTACAACACTATTGTTAAGAACTAATAAGAAGTGATGTTGAGGGTTTTTTGGGTATAAGAAACAATACCATTTAAAAACTAGGGTTCTCAGTCCTTGGCATTCCTTCACTTGGGCCTAGGGGCACACTAGAATAATTTAACACTAAACCATGCAAACTCAAAAGTAACTTAACAGATCCATAAAGTAATAATAATCATAATTCCTAATTTCCTATTGTACGATATGATGCAAATTATTCAAACATGAAGCAATGAAGACATGCAATGTCTGAATTTCAATATTGATGAACCAATACAAGAAGTTAGAAACTACAACTTTGATTCAATACTCTGTGTCCTAACTCTAGGAAGGAATCTAGTTTGTAGGAATGAAGAGGTTGTTATCTTTACAATCCCATCGCAACATCAAATTCAGTGAGAAGTTTCTATGAGGTTCTGGGTCAAGGAAAAATTCACTCCACGAATGATATATTTAAGTAGGCTTCTCCTATTCTGGGAAAACACCATACCTATAATGCATTCACTTGCATGTATAAAGGGAAAGGAAAACATGTTTTCATACAACGGTGACAAAGGCATCTTGGGGAAAGGTATCTTCACTTTTTATTTGTGTTGTTCACCCACACCAGTCTCGTGTTTTCACTAATCCTGTTTTGTCATTTTTGGATTCAAATTAAGTTAAGGCCTTAAGTATTATTTGACCTTTCGGTGTAGTTTTTATAAGTGGCATGTATGGATTTTCCATTAATTCTGCACTTTTTCTCTTCATGCGCATGTTTCCCTGGAAATCAAATGCATGATTTAGTCTCATACATTTAACAAGTTGTTGGATCAACTCCATAGGAAATATCATGTTTCCTATTCAATCAAAATTTATCTCAGTTAGGGTAGGTAGGAAGGTTTTCCCTTTGTATTAATAGGCACTTCTAGCTTGCATTTTTATTATATCTTTCAAATTTAGTGTCGTTTCAATTAGGGCATGATTTTTTGCAACTTTCAAGGTGAGAATGAACAAAGACAAATTTTTGTGATGGATGACTGTATATGACTCCATGGCCAGAGGAAAATGCACTAATCTACTTCTTCAAATATCTATAGTTCTCATTCACCTCATACGAAGATGGTCCCTGATTTTGAGCCAAATGTTGCAGCAAAAAGTTCCCCCCCTCCATAATTTGATATTCAATGGAAATTTCTTAAATTGATGATGGGGCATGATTATGGAACATTGGAACATACATATGTAATGGAATTCCAAGATCATGATATATGTTTGCATATGTTTATGGAGGTGGTGGAGAAAAAAAGAGCTCAAATAGAGCTGAATTTTTTCACATAAAAAGGACTGTGGGCTTGACTAATGGTTCCATTTAAAAAATGATATCTAGACAGAGAATAAGTGTAGCATGCAAACATGCATTGAAAATCCATCTGAGTTTGCATTGTATTATTTATGATGGATTCAAATTTGGGTTTCAAAATGCCAGGTTATGGCATGATTTTGTCGAGAAACCCTTAGTTGGATTCTCATGTTGGTTTAATTTATATTTTAAGTTTGTTTTGTAATCTTTGGGTGATAGTAACTCATGAACTAGGTTACCAATGTGTAACAATCATATTTCAAGAATAAAGTTGTGATTTTTTTATATTATTATTATTATCTATTAGCTACAAGTATTGACACCTAATGCCTGGAATTTTGACATCTTGATAGCATGGATAATTTCGAAAATGTTTCTAGTAATGTTAACATAATAACTATTATTACGTGTCTTCACTTTTGTCACCATAATAGACCTGTGATATGGACTCATCACACAACTTCATATGCTATGTCCCAACAAGTTCAAACTGGTTGAACCTACCTCATAGTGTGGTTATTAAGGACAAGTTGCTTGGTATATAACTCGATAGCATAGACTGCGTTGCAGTTCTAAAAAGAATCCTCAAGTGTCAAAAAAACTTCACAATATGTTCTACTATAAAGCCTTTTGGGATACCTGAAATAATATATGTATCATTGATGAATTTTAAAGTATGACAAGATCCAGAGGGAAAGGAAATCAATGGAAGAGTGATCCGCCAATGAGAACCTAGAATTTAGCATCAGATGAGTTAGAGTCTAGGAAATTGAAAGCCTATAATTTTAATTAGTGATGAAGGACATCACATAGGTAATTATATTTTCATGTAGAATAATCTGTTAATTCAAATTTAAACTACATAATATGAAAGGAATACCATAAATTTTTCCACGTAAGTCCAAACAACCTATAAAAATGGAAAACCTTCTTTTTCCATGGGAAATAATTTACCTTTCCTTTTTCAAGGCAATCTAAATCACAAAAAATATGAACTATACCGCACACATTCTTGGATAATGTGAAAGTGGAAAAGGAATACCCTACACAAGTGATGCACACATGTACATTTGAACACTAATAGATTTTTGTAGTTGAAATTCAATGTTTGTTTTCATTTAAATGTAGGGTTTTTAAAGCAGGGAGAAATAATGGCTGCCAAATTAATAAGCGTTTCTTTGGGAAAAATTTAAATCTTGTATTGGGTGATGAAGATAATAGAGGGTATTGAATCTTGATTCTTGACAGAGAACCCTACAGCCTAACACAATCCAATGGAATTGACCAAAAAAACCCAAATAGAGTCAACCCTACTATAGGAGGAAGGGCCTGTAGTAAGAACTTACCATTTTGCAGGGCGAATGTTGTTCTGCAAGAGCTCAGGGCGAATGCTATTCTGTAAGAGCTCAGGGCGAATGCTGAGGGCGAATGCTAAGGGCGAATGTTGTTCTGCAAGAGCGGAGGGCGAATGCGCGCATGATATTAGACGTTAATGTAGCACACATGTACATTTGAACACTAATAGATTTTTGTAGCTGAAATGCAATGCTTGTTTTCATTTAAATGTAGGGTTTTTAAAGCAGGGAGAAATAATGGCTGCCAAATTAATAAGCGTTTCTTTGGGAAAAATTTAAATCTTGTATTGGGTGATGAAGATAATAGAGGGTATTGAATCTTGATTTTTGACATCTAGAGAGAACCCTACAGCCTAACACAATCCAATGGAATTGACCAAAAAAACCCAAATAGAGTCAACCCTACTATAGGAGGAAGGGCCTGCAGTAAGAACTTACCATTTTGCAAGAGCTGAGGACGAATGCTGTTCTACAAGAGCTGAGGGAGAATGCTGAGGACAAATGCTGTTCTGCAAGAGCTGAGGGCAAATGCTGAGGGCGAATGCTGTTCTGCAAGGGCGGAGGGCGAATGCATGCATGATATCAAACGTTAATGTAGTTATTGCAATGGATACAAAACAATAAAATCATTTTTATGTAGCGCGCATATAAGTTTTGTATTTTTATGTAGCACGCATATAAGTTTCATATTTTTATGTAGCGCGCATATAATTTTCATATTTTTATGTAGCGCGCATATAAGTGTTGTTATACCAATGGCGGAAAAAGCATCGCTACTGGGACGACTGCCTCCAAACGTCGCAATTGCGACACTTAGACGTTGTGTCGTACTTGCGACGTTTGGAGGCAGTCGTCGCAATAGCGACGCTTTGGGCCATAATGTCGCAATTGCGACACCTTCCTCCAAACGTCGCAATTGCGACACTTTGTCTAAGTGTCGGTATTGCGACACTTTTCTATAAACGTCGGTATAGCGACGGTTTCAGGCGGGATGGAAAAAATTTGGGGAAATTTCCGACATTTGGTCAAAAGCGTCGGAACCAAGTGTCGGAATTTCTGCCAAATGTAGTAGTGAGTTTAGCTAAAAATAAGACATTTTTTTAAGCATGAAGAGCCTAGTGCGTGGAGTCCTAAATTGTTGAAGCAACTCAAGGAGAATGACAAAAATATCTCAAGATTTTTTGATTTATGGATTGATAGCATTCTGGGAGGATTTATAACTAATTTCGCCACAGACACATATGTATCCTATAATGAATCTGAGAGAATATTTTTCAAGGGTTCACAAGGAAAGTACTTGAATTATTTAAATCTATGGATTAATATGATTTTATGTGAAAAGGGTGTACTGCGCATGCAATCAGATTGATGTTTGGAAGGGGTAAATCTAGGTCTACGCGAAGTGGTAAAATATTTAGGGTATATTGTGACAACTACGTTGAGACTTATTATAGTCCGTTTATTGGATCTAAAAGCGAAGGAGGAGAAAATAATCCCACAACCACTATAAGTGCGTCGCAATTAGAATTTGGACATCATCAGGGCACCTCTGGGATTCCCCATGATGCTACTCCCATCACCCCTCATCCCCATCCCCATACTGTCCCTCCACCTCCACCTCCCCCTCCCATGGGAGATATGGCTAATGAAGCTAGAATGCCTATGTTCAAAGGTCTGGGATCAGAGGAACTTGAACAATTTTGGTTTGTCACTGAAGTAGTATGGAGATCGCGACAGGTTGAAAATGATGATATGAAGAAGGCTCAGTTTGTCACAGTGTTGTAGGAAACAACAATGTATTGGTATATGAAGTAATTTGCGATGCATCCAACTACCACATTGGATGAGACAAATACAGTGATAAATTCCAAATTTAAGAAGCCAAAATCACAGTCACAATGTATTACAAAGATAAAAGAGATCAAGAAATTGGTAACTGAATCTATTTGGGAAGTAGATCAAAGGTTCAAGATGCTACTAAGCCAAGTGGACTTCCATATTTATGATGAGAAACACATGGATTGGTTTATAGCTACACTATTTCCGCATATTAGACTGCCTTTAACACAACAGAAGATAACAAGTAGGACGGGGCTCTAGAAATTTCTATGAAGTTGGAGGCTTCACCAGTTAAAGACACCCAAGTAGGATTTCAATAGATTCAAAACCAATTGGCAGCAATGCATTTGGAGTTGCAAGAGTTAAAGAAGGTCAAGGAAGTTCACCCAAAAGTATGGTGTATCAAATGTAAGGAAGAAGGCTATTACAAATATCAATGCGTCGTATTTAGAGATTACATCAACAGTGGCGGGCCTAACCCATTGAGCCCAGGAACAAATGTATGGTGTTACTTATGTAAATTATCTAGTTGACATTGCACAGAAGAATGTGCAGATGTCGAAGAAATTGTTTTGTAACTTCTGTAGCTCAGTGGGACATCATGACAAGAACTGCCGCAACTCTGATTTGATGATACAAAAACCTGTTGGGGTGTACCAAATGCAAGTTGAAGGTCACAAACATGAATATCATGGGTCCCCTATAGGGCGCGGAGGATTTCGAGGACGAGGAAAAGGAGGAGGTGTTGGGCGAGGTCGAGGTCATATTATATGTTATAATTGTGGAGAAGTTGGAAATTTTTTAAGGGATTGTCATAATCACACTACACCTTCCTGTAAGTATTGTATAAAATTCAACCACGTAATAGAAAACTGTCCCATTTTGATGGCTAAGATGAAGGAAAAGAGAGATCAGCATCCTACGCAGAACTTGCAGATGATGACTATAGAGCTGCAAGAAAAATATCCTAGTTTCAAATAGTAACCTGAACTGGCATAGCTACAGGAGAAGACAAAGCAGAAGGAAAGAAGCCTATGGAGGATGCATGGGTCCAAAATGCTGGAGATAAGAACACTAGATTCAATATGGAAAGAGAAAAGAAGAATATTTTAGAGGTGAAGAGGAGTTTCATGTACCTTGGAGCTTCGACATCTAGGGCACATCCACAACCTCAACAGAAGCTAACACCTTAGAAGAAAAATGATGAAGTTATAGCTATGACAAAGATGTTTGATCCAGCCATATTGAAATAATTTCTGCAGACCTGCATGAAGTTACCGTGAGATGAGAAGGCTGTAGCAAGTCTCTGGGAGCTGATAGACTCCTGCAATAGAAGAGAAGAATAATGCAGTGAGATGTGTGCAGTAAATAAATTGCATCTACATAAGAAAGGGATAGGCTGAGAAATGAGGTTAACTACACAAATTGGGGACTACGACATGGATAAAGTAATTCTTGACATGGGATCAGATGCCAATGTATTCCAAAGAAAACATGGGAATGAATGGGAATATCGAAGCTACAATGGTCTTCGATTAAGTTGAGAATGGATAATCAACAAAATATTATTCCTATGGGAATATTGGTTGGGATAGTAGTAGGCTATAAAGGGTTGCACGCGATGGTAGGTTTTGAAGTTATTAATATTGTAGATGGTAGCAATCCATTTCCAACGTTTCTTGGATTGGAATGAGATTTTGATATTTATGCAATAATTGATCTAAAGAGGATAAAGATGATGTTTGAGCAAGGTGATCTGAGGGTCATTGTCCCTTTATACCCATCATAAGGAGCATTGTACATAGAGCCTATTCGGGATGAATATTGCAATGGGGATATCAATAATATATATAAGATAAACATGTAGCATGAAGTATGGATCAATCCCACTACCAATGGAAGGCTCAATTGGGAGAAGGAAATTTCATGCATTTCATATTCTGATGAAGAACTTGAGCATTGGAAAAATACGCTACTTGAAGTTTCTACTAGGTGATGTAACAACATTATAAGATCACTTCATTGCATCACTACAAAGGTATGTAATTTTCATTACTATGATCGGTTATGAGATTTCAATATGTTTCTTGATGAATTTGAAAGAGTAGTACTCGAATAAAAAAGGTTATAAGCCTTGGATGTAGTGTTAAGATATAGGCCTACTAGATGGTGGGGTACGCAAAAGGGAAATATTGGAAGTTGGAGAGAATATCGCAGATCTATGAAGATCATATTTGTTCAAGTAAATACTAGACTTGAAGTGAAATATGATGGCAAGGTGGACCCTAGAGGACATATTTTCTAATGGACTACAATTTGGGGCGAAGATCCAGCCCTAGAATTAGAACACACATTCATTCACACACTACAAGGGATACCTATGAATTGGTACCTTGAAACTGAGCTACGACATGGCACAAGGAATTGGGAAGACTTGGTTGAGGGATTCCTAATGAATTTTAGCTTTGAAGATGACTGTCATTACATAAGTGAAGCTCTTCAAATAGTCCACTTGAAGATTTTCAAGACTCCAACTGAGTCAACCTAGACACAACCTACTTGGGTCGTGTAGTTGGAACTTGCAGTAGAATGTTATAATATGACAGTGGAAGAAGATGAGGAAGATCCACGCAATATTAATATTCCAGAGTTAGAATGACAACGCGAGGTTGTTTGATTGAAACCTAAGATAATTTACATAGTGCAGTCAGTGAAGACACATAAGTTGAATATAGGGACAAAAGAGGAGCCAAATTTCACGCTGATTGGAGACTATTGGGATTCAGATACATTCAGCAAGGTTGTAGAGTTTTTGTATGAATACCAGGAGATATTTCCCATAAATTTCTCTGAATTTAAGGGAATAGTAGGAGACCTAAGAGTTATGGGAATAAATCTAAATCCAGATGCAAAGCCTGTAAGACAACTGTTAGTGTTCAACATTCAGTGATCAAAATGTACTCTTTCAAATTTGTTTAGTAGTGGTCCTAGGTAAAAATTATATATTTCCAAGTAATTTTCAAATAAAATTTTGATTGCTAGATATGTCTAGGTTTTTAAAAGCTACTCCCTCAAGTTTATTCATGGTTATTTTCATTTCATGGTTCATGTCATTCATCATCATCTAGAGTCCTAGGTCAAGTCACCATGCTTTCACCTAGGTCAATGTCTAGGTGTCTTTCATTTTGCCACCATAAATGTCCAAATGATGTTATAAATAAGGCGAAAGAAGGTTCATTTCTATCATATAAAGTTATCTTTAAAAGGGAGTTATCTTAGGTAGGAAAAAAAAAAAAAAACATTTTTTCTTCTTTTAAAGCTTATTACATTGTCAAAATATTGAAAAAATCAAAGTGTTCCTCCAAAAGGTAACGTTTTCACTAAAAGACAAAAAAGGGTGTTTTATTGATGTCATAAAAGGAAAAAAGTGATTTCTTTCACTCAATTTATCCTCTCTTGCTCGATAAAGTTCATATCTCACCTTCAGAATACTCTACCATTGCCAAAGGTGGAAGAAAGCCAGAAAAAATTGCAAGAAAAACCATTCCGCTATGCTTCTGGAGGTAGTGCAACGTTTCTGGGGGTAGTGCGATTTTTCTGGGAGATGGCACTATGTTTTTGCCACAACGCTATGTTTTTGCCCAAAGTGCTACATTTTTTGTTTTCACTTTTCAAATGAGCTATGTAAGCTTCAAAACAACTGTGCAAACCTTCTGTGGCCTCCAAAATCAGTAAGTAGACACTTCAAGTGCTTTTCTTAAGTCAATTCATCAGTGTATCACTTATATCTCTCCTTAGGGTTTTTTCCCCACTACATTTTGGGGTTTCCTTTCTTGATTGGTTTTAGCCATTAAAAAAAAACCCTTAACCGACCATTTAAAAACCTTCACTTATCATCCATAAACCCTACCCTAAATAGCCCCTATCACTCATAGACCTCTCTATCATTGTTCCATCAAAACCCTAAATTCCCACTACATTTCCACAACAAAATTGGAAAATTCTTGTGTTTTCACAATTTGGTCCACCTCCCCATACCTATTTCAAGTAATTCCACATGTATCCTCTAGCTAAAACATCACCCTACTTCTTCAATTTCTTAGGGAATTTTCCGTATCCTCCTTATACCTCATTTATTCCCCTAAAGTCAACCTAGCCCTATCCCATGTTTTCCCAAATTCATTGTCCCTACCCACTCATTTCATCTAGGAGGGTTTCATCATGTTCACAACTACCAGAGAGAGTGAAAAGAAGGCTCACAAAGGAGGTCACCATTCCAAGTTTGAGCCATCCACATTGCAAGAACTCAATGCCTCCACTTATGCCAATATATGTTTTGAAAACACTAGATGTCTGAGATTTTGTGAGAAGATCATGGAGATTGGATGTCATCCCCCATTGAATACCGTTTTTGCCACTAAATTTAGCAAAGATAAGGCCATCATAGCAGAAATTGAAGTCACTCTATCAAGAAAGGCCATCACTTCAGCAACATGGATTCCAAATGAAGGAGAATTCTGGTTCAATGGTATGGAATTGGACCTTGAGAACTACCCAATGTTCGTAAAACCTCATTGCAAATATGAACCTAAACATGTTCTCCCTTTCAAGCATTCAATTGATAAGTATGCCCCATTAATTAAACTAATCATGAAATAATTTACATGCGAGGGAATATTTTCAAGACTGTACCAATACCATGTCAGGTTACTAATGCACTTCACAGCTACCAGATCACTCAATTTGTCTAACTATCTATCAGGAGTTTGGTCAAGAGGGTATAAAAGGTACATGGAAAAGGTGTAAATCCTCATCCTAGTATATTTCATCATGGTTTGGTTAAGTTGATTTTTTTTCACCAGCTCCCAGCAAAAAATATGACCTGGAAAGTTTTCATGGAGAAAGTAGCATCAGCTCCTACTAGTAGTCCACCTATTATTCATAGCACAACATCAATATAGCCAAAAGAGGTTGGCTCTTCAAGCAAGAAGGTAGAGATTTAAAAAGCACCTAGGTTTGAGATCACTCAAACCTATGATAGGGGAAAGAGAATGGTTTTTACTCCTAAGACCATCATAGGTGTATTGGTAGCTGAAACTAGACTTGAGCAAAGACAAACAGTGGATCAACCACCTAGTCATGATGGTGAGTCACCATTGCAACACCATGATGAAAGGGCACCATTAGAAGTTGACATAGAAAAGCAGTTGAAGGATAAGTCAGTTGAGGAAATCATAAAGGAGAAATATGAATAAATAGAAGAGTCGATGGAATTTTTCTCAATTGCAAACTCTCACATCACATTCCTACATCAAGAGAATTTTTAGTTAAAGGTGAAACTACTCCTCCAAGACAAGTGAAAGGTACATGTTGAGGAATATAAAGGAAAAGGAAAAGAAAAAATAGATGATTATCAGATGGAGGATGCAGAAGTTGAAACAAAAAGAAGGAGACCAAGGACAAGAGGCCTCAAGAGGGCATTTCAGAAAGAAAGAGAATCAACTCCTAAATCAGGTTGGAAAACCTTTTATGAACTAATTATTGATGAAATAAATCAGGATAGAGAGTATTGGCTTGAAATATTCAATAGACACCTTGATGATCTTTTGAAGAAAGCTAAAAAGAACAATAACCTCCAGAGACATATTGCCAATCACTATTTCACCTGAAACAAAATTTCCCAAATAAGGCTCAAACAGGTGAAGAAAAAGGTTAAGGAAGCTCAAATGAAGCTCAAGGAGAAGGATAACCTAGACCTCATTGATGAGACATCCATGGCTATTTAGCCTATCAGCCACAAGTGTCACAAAAATATTTTTGTTCAATTTTGAGAATTTTTGGTATTTTTGATGATTTTTGCAAAATTATGTAAATTTTGTCTCCACGGAAGCATCACACAGAGGCACGAAGCTTTCTATCAGGGCATCCAAATGAAGAATTTATTATATGGATGGGTTAATATTGATTATTACATGCCATATGTGGACTTTATTTTCCATGACAATCTCTAGTTTTGTAGAAAAACTCAAAAAACTCCCTTATTTTCATTCTTCTCCCAGTGTTTTTGACCAGGCGCGACACTTCTGGAATGAGGTTGGGAAAATCAACTTTTGGAGGTATTCCTCTAGGTGTTTTCTAAAAATAATCACAGGGCTACTCATCCCAACCTTCATGTTTTCATTTGGATGCTTCTATGTGGGTCAAAATTACCCTTGAACAAGCGCGACGCTTCTGCCATACATGTGCGACGCTTCTGCTAAAGACACTATGTTTCTGCATTAGATTCCTTTCAAATAGATGTCATGCCAGGAAAATTCCATAATTCGATGCTAGTTGTCCCATGAGGTGTCATTTGATGTATTTGAGTTTTTTGTTTCCTCTATGATGAGGAAACATGTAATTTAATGAAGGGGACAAACACTCCTAGTCTTTAGCTAAATTTCAGGGATTAGTTTCTAACTTCCCTAGATTCTTGGAAGTGACTCATCTGACGTAATTATGATGCCTTTTGGATAGGATCTAAAACCTATGAGGTTTCATGAACTCTATTTTCTATAAGTAATCCACCTCAAGTCTTTTTATAGGTTGGATAGTTGTTATTTGTAGTGGAGCTATTGTATAATATTTGTTCTGAATTAAATCAAATACAATGTTGTAGACATAGTGTTAAGACTTCAGTGGTATGCCTTTGAGAATTTTTTTTTCTTTGTAAACTTATCATGTTGAATGTTATTTTATCCATATTTCATCTATATTCTTCTTTATGCTAAGTCTTATAAGCTTATAAACATAAATCATGATTTCTGTTAGGGTCCTATAATAATAGGATTCATAATTTTGAATTGACTGTGTAAAATTTTAGACTATTGTACATACTTTTTCTTTCTGCGAAATGTTTCCCATATTTAAAAATAAAAAGAGGGTGAGTTCTAAAAGATTAATCAAAGGACTAAAGAAACAAGAACAAAAAATAATATAAAGAATGAACCCCACAAAAAGAGATAAAAATAAGATCCTGAAAGTGTTACACATTCAAATGCCACTACTTTTTTACTTTACCTTTCAAAATAAGATTGCGTGAAGCTTGTCAAAATGCCACAATCCATGAGGATCAGACAGTTTAATATTGATTCATTCATGCTTTAAATTTCATGTTGATAGTTAGTGAATAAGATTTGGCCAAACCATTTAATCTTGGCAGATCAGTAGTTAGGTAGAAAATAAAAGAGCTCATTAGTTTAATCTAAGCCTTTGGAAGTTATAAGGTTATAAGTAGTTGTTTTTCTTATTAAAAGAAAATAAAAGGGTTAGCAACCTTAAATACGCCTAATAAAAGAAATTAAAATGTTAGGATAAAAAGGGTAGGTAGATTAATTTCACAAGCATTGGAAAGCATCAATTCGTTTGCTTCTTATCACTAATATCTTACTAATTTTCCCCTTCCTAATTCCAGAAAACCTCTTCCCTATTCATTTTTCCTTATTCTAACACATTTCCCTTGTCAAACATCTTTCCTTTTTGATAAAAACCCTTTCCCTGACCAAAAAACTATTTCCATTATCAAAATTTCCCCTTCCCACTAACACATTAACACCTCTGCATTCATATTACTTGACCTACATCTATTATTAATTCCATCACATATATTAAACCCCCCCACCCCCCCCCCCCATTTTATTTAACTCCTCCATATATTGTATACCACATTAATATTAACACCTGTATACATATTATACAACCCCTTTATATTATTTAACATATAGTTTATACATTATCTTTTAACCTCTTTGCGTTCATAATACCCGACTCTACCACCTCCAAATGTGAAATCCATTCATTTATCCATCGACTGATCTCTACTATCGGATCCAACAACCTATATCCCTTTCGCATCCCCCGACCATCTGAAGTTAAAAACCTTCATATGATTGAGAAATGTGTGGTTTTCATACCCTACTGCCTTGCCACGTGACACTCTCTTGTGCTATAGCATTCCCCAATCCAAAACTTCCAAACCACTTTAACCTGTGCGAAAAACCACATGTCTCCTGTGCCAAGAAGCAAACCACCCTGTGATAGACTATTCAGAAAACTGTCTGTCCGCTCTTCCACTATACTTTAAACTGCCTGTCTAGCCTGCATTGCGGTAAATCACTGTTACATACCATTCCATGCAGTGTAATGAGCCCCACTATTTAAAATCCATTCCTGCATTCAGCAAGAAACCACAGGGTTTTGTGAAAATATGAAATTTTTCTATTTTCAAATTATTTTCCCGTCTCCGTTTAAAATTATGAAAATAAAGCCAGTTCTAAGTAAAATTGATACCCCATTACCGTCTGAAATTCCTTCCACGGTTTTCCCTATTTTCTGAGGCCATTTTTCCCACCTTCAAACATGGGTTTTTATTAACAATTATTTTGTTTTACAGGTGATCATCATGTCAAGAAATTGGATAGAAAATTGATACTAACTAATGTGAAGTTGGGAAACACTTTTTGCTCATTTTTGACGTTGAAAATTGTAAATTTCTATGTTTTTTCAAATTCACCTCCATTAAACTCATATTTTTAATGAAAATTATGCTTTGACATAAAAAAAATATTTGTAGAGAATTGTCTTACCTCCATACTCATATTTAAAAAAAAAATTATTGAAATATAGAGGAGTAAATTTGTTGTTTACTAACTGCATATATTTGAAATTTTGAGGCAAACATAAACAGTCACTTTTTGAACCCTAACTTTTTTAGGGAAGGTTATTCATTTTTTGGAAAAAACAATCTCATCATAATCTACATATATTGCACTAGTGCACTGACTATTTTTCGGTAATTTTCATATTAAATTACTATTTTTTATTATTTTTTGAAATGGACGAAGACAAAAAGATGGTGATGTTTCAGTACATTTTATGAGCCCTAGATTTTATTTTCAATGCGATCGTCAATAAGAAAACTAAGAGTACCTTTTTGAAGTAGACAGCGAGAGGAATTGCAATATGATTTTTCTAAATTTTTTGGTGTTTCCATTTTAAAGTTATTGAATTTTCATTCAGTGCAATTTTCTGAACAATGAAATTCCACAGCGACACAATTTAATACAAAATTAATAAAAAATTGAAATTTTTAATGAAACTGCACAAATCTTACATCATTAGAAACTAGATTCAGAGATGAATCTAATGGTACCTGGTACGAAATATAACATTTTGTTTTTGTAGGTGTTTCGTCCCTCCAAAGTTGCAGGTTCCTGTAAACTGCAGAATTTTCTGGGTTTTTCGTTGACCAGAAACTCTCAGCCGACATAATTTCTCGGACGAGATATTTATTAAACTCTCGACCAAGAGTTTAAACCACCACAAGTTACATTTAACCGTGCGGCTAAACTCTCGGCCGAAAGTTTAAAAAACTCTCAGCCGAGAGTTTATTAAACTCTCGGCCGAGAGTTTAGCCAAGGCCAACTCTCGTCCGAGAGTTTTATATACTCTTTTCTAAGAGTTTATTATAATCTTGAACGAGAATTTTTTAATCTCTAAATTTTAATTCAAAGCAGACGCAATCTTTCGGGCGAGAGTTTTATATAAATATTCTCGTTCGAAAGATTAATTCCACACACCATTCTGAACCAATGAAAATTGTGAAGTTGCGAGGGTACGAAAATTGCGAAGGTGCGAGGGTCCAAATTATTTTTCTATCAAGGTGCGAATATTTTCTATGTGCAAAATTCTTTTTGGCAAAAAAAAAAAATTAAGTTTTTTTGGGTGCGAAATTTTTTTGGAGAATTTTTTTTTGAAAGTTTTTCTGGGTGCAATTTTTTTTTTGAAGTTTTTTTGGGTGCATGGATGCATGAAGTATTTTTGAAAAATGCTCTATGAAGACATGGAGTATTTTTGCAAAATGTCTCTATGAAGGCATGAAGTATTTTTACAAAATGTCTTTATGATTTTAATTATTTATTTTTAATTTTCTCTCTTATTGAAAGCATGAAGTACTTATTCTGAAGTCTGTGTTTTTTTGGGTATTTGGTCCAAATAGAAATGGTTTTTAAGTTTCCAATTTTTTGAACATGGGAAACCAAAGGAATTTCCTATCAAGGCACGATCGAAAAAGAATTGATTCAGCAGATAAAAATGATAGATTACAAAAAAAAGGCGAGAGGAAAGGGAAAGATAAGCCATGAAATAAATGTGGAGGTAGAGCATCGTGAAATAGATGTAGAGGTGCATGAAAATGACGAGGAAATGAGAAATGTTGAGGAACTTGTCAACGAGAATATTGAAAACACAAATGTCCAAGAGAATATTGATATCGATCCCACTGGTGAGTCAATAGTTTCTTCAATTTGAATTTGTATTTTTTTTTAAAACGTTGTAGTTCAAGATAGTTTTAAAATTAAAAGTATGTATATGTCAATTTCAAATTAGAATTTAATACTGTTTTTATGCAGGGACAACATCAGAATCACAAGAAGATACTACCACACCCTGAATTTCGCTCCAATTAATTGGAAGTTCCAAGAACATTGTATACAACTACAAGTTTCTAGAAAATATGGATCCAAATAAAATTGAAGAATTGGGACCACCAATGGCTGAAATGACAGTTCGAGATAAAGTAAATTTTGGATTGAAACATATTTTTGAAGGTAAGTCTATCATAGCAAAAGCTCAGATGTTACGTGGATTTTCAAAGCACAAATCTCTCAAAAATGTTGTGGAATTATTGGGCATTAAAAGTGAGAAAGAGGTTTTAGAAAATGAAATGGTATCAAAAAATGTGACATCGGCGCTTGCCACACTAGCCAAAAATCAATCCCAAGTTGAAAATAATGTTCGTAGAGCATTTTTAACAGATGTAGTCATGAAACGAACTTCATCAAGTCGGTTGATATCAACAACTTCAAAAAAATTTAAAACATCAAGAAAAAGTTTATGGAGGCATACAAAATATAGAATTCACTTAGATCAGAATGATGAAATTGCATGTTGGGCTAATATCTACAGGCGTCCATATCATGATAGACTTCTTGATGGTATGAGGGATAGGGTAAAAGAGTTTTGGGATTTGAATTCTCGTGTGTCGCCAAATGAAAAGGATTATGTGCGATGCCGTATATCTAAGGGAGTTTATGAATCTCATTCCAGCCATATAACACAGGTCAGTCAAGTAGAATTATTCCAGAACTTTATGGAGAGTAATACTTATGTGAAGATTAAACCATGATATGTCAGGCCTATCACTATTCGAGACACATGTTGTTGTCGATACCATGTAGAATTCCAATTATTTTTTGAGACATTTGTAAATTTTGGCATAAAATATTGGTCAAATGACCCCCCTCCTTCAAGTGTTAGTGAATTTTTATTGAAAATACTATGTGCACGAGAGACTAATGAATTATTTTATAAAAAAGTATGTGTTGGTGGAAGAAAATGCGCAAAATTTTCTCATTTGGCACTCTACGATGCAAAGTATCCCATTAATCCTATGATCCGAATGGAAAATGGCATCAACTCATGGTATTCATCTATCCATGTTATCCATCCACCCATGGTATTGTAAATGGCATTGATCCATGGTATTCATCCACCCATGATATTTATTCGCCCATGGTATGTATCCACCCATGGTATTCATCCACACATGGGATTTACCCATGGTATTGTAAGTGGTATCGACCCATGGTATTGGCATATGGTATCTACACATGGTATTGTAACTCAAAAAAGGCTATAAATAAAAATCTTCAGTTTGTAAAAGGACAGATTGGTCCGCCACAATGTAGCTTCTACAGTTATTCTCTGTTTTAATAAAACAAGTTTATTTGTGGTTTTATTTGCAGTATGTTCTCTTTTTTTTTCTAGCATTGTAATTTTGCAGATCTGGTCACATCCATTTCATTTTTTTTTTAGATCTTGGGGGCCTCCCCCCAAGATCTAGATCATTGGTATTAGATTCAGGTTACGAATCCATGGGAATGAGGGTTTGAAGCATATTTCAGTGTCAATTTTTGGCAGCAATCTTCAGCAAACTCCATGAATTTCTTGGGCGGAAATTTTTCAGATCAAATATGAAACTTTTGGTGAAAAATTTACAAACAAAAAGACTATATTTGGATTCCTTACGAAAAATACTCAAATTCAAAAAAAAAAATCGGCCAAATTGGAGTTCGGATGAGAGAGATATCGTTGATTCAAAATCAACAATGTTGAAGCAAATTTTCTGACGACAATTCATGGACGACGGCTCTCCTGTCATTTTCAAAATTTTCAGTGAAAAATTTCAAAAGAATAGATATAGATCTGAGCTCCTCTTGAAAAATCACCTAAGTTCAAAACAAAATTGGTCGAATCAGAGTCCGGATGTGGGAGTTATCGTTGATTTAAAATCAACAAATTTTTCAGAAATTTTGTGACGGCGAGACAATTCCAACACACATATGAGAGTCTAGAGTCTCCAGATAGTGGTTTCAAACACATGAGGAGATTCAGAATGATCATTCCATTTCCAAAAATAGGTTATAATAAATATTCTGATTTATATTGACCGAGTTATGCTCATTTTAAATCTGGAGCAACATTTGGAGCGGGTTCCCTTTGGAGACGTGCCCTCCCACCCCGCTTTAGTAGGCACCTGCTTCACATTCATCAGTTTTAGCATAGTAGCGTTCGATTTGGGTTATTTGGAGACGTGCCCTCCCACCCCAAGCTATGTAGGCGCTTGCTATTTCATCAACAATCAGCATCACGGTTATGGGTCAACTGCACAAAATCATTTTCATCGAAGTCCATTTGCTAAGCCACACACAGTTAGTCACACAGTTGGTCACAAGCATTACAGGGTGTATCTATCCTTGGATCTTCATTTTTCATGGTTTTGGTTAATCCAAAAACCCACACTTCATCGAAGTCCATTTGCTAGGCCACACACTGTCAATATCACAGTTGGTTACAAGCATTACAGGGTATCTCTATCCTCGGATCTTTGTTCATCACGATTATGAGTTAACTACAAAAAACCCTTCTCTTCAGTGGCTCTTCATATTCAACAAAGGCTTCTCGGAGGGAACTTCACGCAACGGGGACCATTGCTTCTTAAGGAGGGAGGAATGATCCGAATGGAAAATGACATCAACCCATGGTATTCATCTACCCATGTTATCCATCCACCCATGGAATTTACCCATGGTATTGTAAATAGCATCGATCCATGGTATTCATCCACTCATGATATTTATTCGCCCATGGTATTGTAAGTGACCCATGGTATGTATCCACCCATGGTATTCATCTACACATGGGATTTACCCATGGTATTGTAAATGGCATCTACCCATGGTATTGAAATATGGTATCTACACATGGTATTGTAACTCAAAAAAGGCTATAAATAACAAGCTTCAGTTTGTAAAAGGACAGATTGGTCCGCCACAATGTAGCTTCTACAGTTATTATCTGCTTTAATAAAACAAGTTTCTTTGTGGTTTTATTTTCTTTGTGTTCTCTTTTTTTTCTAGCATTCTAATTTTTCATATCTTGTCATATTTAGTTCAACTTTTTAGATCTTGGGGGCCTCCCCTCCAAGATCTTTTGTGGTATTCATCCACATATGGGATTTACCCATGTTATTGTAAGTGGTATCTACCCATGGTATTGGCTTATGGTATCTACACATGGTATTGTAACTCAAAAAAGACTATAAATAACAAGCCTCAGTTTGTAAAAGGATAGATGTTCCACCACAACGTAGCTTCTACAGTTATTCTCTGTTTTAATAAAACAAGTTTCTTTGTGGTTTTATTTTCTTTGTGTTCTCTTTTTTTTTTCTGGCATTGTAATTTTACAGATCTTGTCAGATCGATTTCAACTTTTTAGACCTTGAGGGCCTCTCCCCCAAGATCTGGATCAGTGGTATCAGATTCAGGTTATGCCTCCATGGGAATGAGGGTTTGAAACATATTTTAGTTTCAATGTTTTGCAGCAATCTTCGGCAAAATCCATGAATATTTTTTGGGCGGAGAGTGTTCAGATCAGATCTGAAATTTTTGGTGAAAATTTTACAAAAACAAAGACCATATCTGGATTCCTTGTGAAAAAATACTCAAATTCAAAAAAAATTTGGCCAAATTGGAGTTCGGATGAGGGAGATATCGCTGATTCAAAATCAGTAATATTGAAGCAATTTTTCTGACGACAATTCATGGACGGCGGTTCTCCTATAATGTTTCACAATTTTTAGTGAAAAATTTTAGAAGAATGGATATAGATCTGAGCTCCTCTTGAAAAATCACCCAATTTCAAGAAAAAAATCGGTCGAATCGGAGTCTGGATGTGGGAGTTATCGTTGATTTAAAATCAACTATTTTTTTCAGAAATGTTGTGACAGCGAGATAGTTCCAGCACGAATCTGAGAGTCTAGAGTCTCCAGATAGTGGTTTCAAATACATGAGAAGATTCAAAATGACCATTTCATTTCCAAAAATATATTATAATAAATATTCTGAGTTATATCGACCGAGTTATGCTCATTTTAAATCTGGAGCAACATTCGAAGTGGGTTCCCTTTGGAGACGTGCCCTCCCACCCCACTTTAGTAGGCACCTGCCTCACATTCATCAGTTTCATCATAGCAGCATTCGGCTTGGGTTATTTGGAGACATGCCCTTCCACACCAAGCTATGTAGGCACCTACTAATTCATCAACAATCAGCATCACAGTTAGGGGTCAACTGCACAAAATCATTTTCATCAAAGTCCATTTGCTAGGCCGCACACTGTTAGTCACACAGTTGGTCACAAGCATTACATGGTATCTCTATCCTCGGATCTTCGTTTGTCATAGTTTTGGTTCATCCATAAACCCACACTTCATCGAAGTCTATTTTCTAGGCCGCACACTGTCAATATCACAGTTGGTCACAAGCATTACAGGGTATCTCTATCCTCGGATCTTCGTTCATCACGGTTATGGGTTAACTACACAAAACCTTCTTCAAGTGCTCTTTCATATTCAATTGTATGTTTCTGGGGAGAATCCTGAATTGGAATGGGGACCATTGTTTCTTAAGGAGGGAGGAATGATCCGAATGGAAAATGACATCAACTCATGGTATTCATCTACCCATGTTATCCATCCACCCATGGAATTTACCCATGGTATTGTAAATGGCATCGACCCATGGTATTCATCCACCCATGATGTTTATTCACCTATGGGATTATAAGTGACCCATGGTATTCATCCACTTTTTAGATCTTGGGGGCCTCCCCCCCAAGTATTGACCCATGGTGTCCACCTATGGTATCTACACATGGTATTGAAACTCAAAAAAAGCTATAAATAACAAGCATCAGTTTGTAAAAGGACAGATGGGTCCACCACAATGTAGCTTCTATAGTTATTCTCTATTTTAATAAAACAAGTTTCTTTGTGGTTTTATTTTCTTTGTGTTCTCTCTTTTTTCTGGCATTCTAATTTTGCAGATCTGGTCACATCCATTTCATTTTTTTTAGATCTTGGGGGCCTCCCCCCAAGATCCGGATCAGTGGTCTGACACATGCCAAAGTTACGCCCCTAGGAAGTTGAAAATGCTCTGATACCATTGATCCAGATCTTGGGGGAAGACCCCCAAAATCTAAAAATTTGAAATGGATCTGACAAGATCTGCAAAATTAGAATGCCAGAAAAAAAGAGAGAACACAATGAAAATAAAACCACAAAGAAACTTGTTTTATTAAAACAAAGAATAACTATAAAAGCTACATTGTGGCGGACAATCTGTCCTTTTAGAAACTGAGGCTTGTTATTTATAGCCTTTTTTGAGTTACAATACCATGTGTAGATACCATAGGCCAATACCATGGGTAGATACCACTTACAATACCATAGGTAAATCCCATGTGTGGATGAATACCATGGGTCACTTACAATACCATGGGCGAATAAATATCATGGGTGGATGAATACCATGGGTCGATGCCATTTACAATACTATGGGTAAATTCCATGGGTGGGTGGATAACATGGGTAGATGAATACCATGGCTTGATGCCATTTTCCATTCGGATCATTCCTCCCTCCTTAAGAAGCAATGGTCCCCATTGCGTGAAGTTCTCTCATGAGAAGCCTTTTTTGAATATGAAGAGCCACTGAAGAGAAGGGTTTTGTGTAGTTAACCCAAAACTGTGATAAACGAAGATCCGATGATAGAGATACTCTGTAAAGCTTGTGACCAACTGTGATATTGACAGTGTGCGGCCTAGCAAATGGTCTTCGATGAAGTGTGGGTTTTTGGATGAACCAAAACCATGACAAACGAAGATCCGAGGATAGAGATACCCTGTAATGCCTGTGACCAACTGTGTGACTAATAGTGTGCGGCCTAGCAAATGGACTTCGATGAAAAAATATTTTGTGCGGTTGACCCATAACTGTGATGTTGATTGTTGATGAAGTAGCAAGTGCCTACATAGCTTGGGGTGGGAGGGCACGTCTCCAAATAACCCAAGCCGAATGTTTGTAAAAGGACAGATGGGTCCGCCACAATGTAGATTCTATAGTTATTCTCTGTTTTAATAAAACAAGTTTCTTTATGGTTTTATTTTGTTTGTGTTCTCTCTTTTTTCTGGCATTCTAATTTTGCAGATCTGGTCACATCCATTTCATTTTTTTTTAGATCTTGGGGGCCTCCCCCCAAGATTTGGATTATGTGTTCATGGAGATACAACGAAAATAATGCTTCATTTCATTAATATCAAATAACAGAAATATACTTACAAGAATAATGGAAATAAAATAGCTAGGGTGTTGGTAGAGAATCTCTGAGAAGAGATGTGATGGCTACAGACCTCTGAACTCTGTTACAATGAGGCGCGAGGGCCTATTTATTTTTGAGAAACAATGTAGAATCCGAAATGTCCAAAAACCTAGTCGTAGGAGATGAGGCGCCAAAACTGTGGGCGCCCGTTTGGGTAAATTGGTGGTTCAACTTCCCGGGGGCGTAACTTTGGCATCCGATCTCCGTTTGACATGCTCAATAGCTCGTTAGAAAGATCTATCCGAGGAGTACAACTTTTAAATGAGCAATGTTGTTCTCTGTTTTCCCAAAAAACATCGTTTAGGGCCTCAAAACGGCTCCGGAAGTTCAGGACCCAAAAAACTGCTAAAAATAGTAAGTTTTGTTGCAACTTGAAAAATTAAAGAACTGATGGTGGGGGTTCAAATGGACTCGGTGGGTGGCCACCAATATGCACCTAGATTATTAATGCTCCAAAACGGCTCCGAGAGTGGAGGACTTGAAAACCTGCTAAAAATAGTAAGTTGTGCTGAATGTGAAGAGCTGCAAGAATTGATGGTGCTAGTCCAAATTGAAAAGGTGGGTGGCCACCGATATCCACCTGGATCATTCCTCCCTCCTTAGGAAGCAATGGTCCCCATTGCGTTGAGATCCTCCATGAGATGAGGCAAATTCTGTTGAACTGAGTATTAGATGTGTTGAAGATGTCAAGGACCTGCAGGTGGACATGCTGGATGCATTTAGTAAATTTGGTTTCTTTATCAGCCTCAGACAGTACATGTTTGGATTCTGTATGTGTAGTTGCAGGATGTATGGCAACATCAGACGGTAGTGTGTTTGGAGTCAGATCAATGGAGTGCTTGTCCTGACAGTGTAGAGGAACCTCTAAGAGTGAGGGAAAAACTTCCTTGTATTCCTCCATGACTTTGTCCATATGCTACAGTCGTGCAAGGGAGCCATGTTTGGAGGTTGTGGCCACAATATTTTTCTTTCCCTGTGAGTGAGTTGTAAGGAAAATGAATTTCCTGGTTTGGGAAAAAATCCTACTATGTTGTTTTGAAGTAGTTAAAGAGATGACAAGAGGCGGTGCTACCTCCAGTATCCTGTACAAGTTATTTCCCAAAGTAATAATAACAGCACGAGGCCTAGACTCATACACAACATGTCGCCTCCACAAGTATGGTTGGCCCAATAATACATCAGCTACATCAAGAGGAGAAACATCACACAATACCTCATCCATGAATGGCTTGATACTGTACGGAAGGCGGCACTGCTGGAGGATGCGGAGATCTTTCCCTGGGTGGAGCCACCCGATGGTATATGGTTTTGGGTGTGCTATGGTCAGTAGGCTGAGACGCTTCACAAGCTTAGCTAAAATGAGGTTCTTTTGGCTTCCGCTATCGACGAGAAATTGTAGCAGAGAACCCTTCACACACATCTGCGACTAGAAGAGGCGCTCCCCCTCTTCTGGATCCTCTGGACCCTCCCTCTGGATCTTGGTAGTGGCAATAATGGCACTAGGATCCGCATCAATGATCTAATTCCCTTTGATATTGCCTTTTTCTGGTTCTAACTCAGGATCAGAAAATGCATCTGATTCGGGTGCCTTTAGTTCGGCCACCAAAGACTGTTTGGCCCGACATTCGTTTGTGCTGTGAGTGGAGCTGTTATGAAATTCACACCACTTCCCTGTGTCCTTCTTTGGATTTTTGGTGTTGTTCTGAGTCACATTGCTTTGGCCTTGCCCCTTGTTCTTCAGTTCGGGGGCACCTTTTGAATTCGCAGATCCAAAGTCTTGCTTCTTCTGCTTAAATTTCTGCTCGATCTTGGCAGCATAGCGATATTCCGTGCCAAGCGATGTAATGTCGAGGAACTCCATTTCCTCCTAAATGTGTTTGTGTAGACAGCTACAGTACTTGAGCACCAAATGTCTCTCTGAATCTTTAATACCCAACTTTTGGGCAGGGTATGGAACAGATTCGTCAGTTCGTGCACATCTTGATCCTTTTTTTGCCGCAGCGTGGTCCATTGGATGTATTTGTTCTCATAGCTCCCCACAGGGTAATATTGTTCCCTGATGCCATCTCGGAATGAATTCCAAGTGGGTGTGGCCAAGAACAGAGAGGGCTCCCCTTCACCCTCTTTCTCACGGTAGGTTTCCCACCAGTCTTTGACATGGGGGGCGGCTTTGAGGAGTGCAAAAATAATCTTTTCTCGGTCAAAGAAGTCATGGACTGAGAAATACCCTTCCAGCAAATTTAACCATCTGTCTACGGCGTCTGCATCTATTTTTCCTTCAAATATAGGAATGTCAAAGTTTACCTGTACCTTGAAGGGATTGGCGCCTCCAGAGTGGCTGTTGGATGCAGATGCGCCATATGTGGGTAGTCGTTGAAGGATTTGAGCAAAGTTATCCATCATCGCGTTCCTTTGTTTCTCGAGGGCCTCCTCGAGCAGTATTTTGATAGGATCTACTGCTCCCTCGTCTTTCTTTTCTTCCGCCATGGGAGGTCGTCGGGGTTTGCGAGGCTGATCTTGCAAGGGTTCAATCCAGATCGAGCCCTAACTCCTTATATCCTGACCGCGTTGGGGACATGCAAAGAAAAACAAAGAAAGAGTAGACCCGCTCTGATCCGAATGGAAAATGGCATCAACCCATGGTATTCATCTACCTATGTTATCCATCCACCCATGGAATTTACCCATGGTATTGTAAATGGCATCAACCCATGGTATTCATCTACCCGTGATAATTATTCGAGGTTATAATAAATATTTCGAGTTATATTGACTAAGTTATGCTCATTTTAAATCTGGAGCAACATTTGGAGTGGGTTCCCTTTGGCGACGTGCTCTCCCACCCCGCTTTAGTAGGCACTTGCTTCACATTCATCAGTTTCAACATAGTAGCGTTCGGCTTGGGTTATTTGGAGACGTGTCCTCCCACCCCAAGCTATGTAGGCACCTGCTACTTTATCAATAATCAAAATCACAGTTATGGGTCAACCGCACAAAATCATTTTCATCGAAGTCCATTTGCTAGGCTGCACACTGTTAGTCACACAGTTGGTCACAAGTATTACAGGGTATCTCTATCCTCAGATTTTCGTTTGTCATAGTTTTGGTTCATCCACAAACCCACACTTCATCGAAGTCCATTTTCTAGGCTGCACACTGTCAATATCATAGTTGGTCACAAGCATTACAGGGTATCTCTATCCTCGGATCTTCATTCATCACAGTTATGGGTTAACTACACAAAACCCTTCTCTTCAGTGGCTTTTCATATTCAACAAAGGCTTCTTAGGAGGGAACTTCACGCAATGGGGACCATTGCTTCTTAAGGAGGGAGGAATGATCCGAATGGAAAATGGCATCAACCCATGGTATTCATCTACCCATGTTATCTATCCACCCATGGAATTTACCCATGGTATTGTAAATGGCATCAACCCATAGTATTCATCCACCCATGATAATTATTCACTCATGGTATTGTAAGTGACCCATGGTATGTATCCACCCATGGTATTCATCCACACATGGGATTTACCCATGGTATTGTAAGTGGTATTTACCCATGGTATTGGCCTATGGTATCTACACATGGTATTGTAACTCAAAAAATGCTATAAATAATAAGCCTCGGTTTGTAAAATGACAGATGGTCGACCACAATGTAGCTTCTAAAGTTATTCTCTGTTTTAATAAAACAAGTTTTTGTGGTTTTTTTTTTTTTTTTTTTTTTTTTTTTGGCATTATAATTTTGGTAGATATTGTCAGATCCATTTCAATTTTTTTTAGATCTTGCGGGCCTCCCCGCAAGATCTAGATCAATCCATGGACTCCTGTTTCTCTCCGTTTTCCCAAAAAACATCGTTTAGGGCCTCAAAATGGTTCCGGAAGTTCAGGACCCAAAAAACTGCTAAAATAGTAAGCTTTGTTGCAACTTGAAAATTGAAAGAACTGATGGTGGGGGTTCAAATGGACTCGGTGGGTGGCCACCAATATGCACCTGGATTATTAATGCCCCAAAATGGCTTCGGGACTGGAGGACCCGAAAACCTGCTAAAAATAGTAAGTTGTGCTGAATGTGAAGAGCTGCAAGAATTGATGGTGCTAGTCAAAATGGAATAGGTGGGTGGTCACCGATATCCACCTGGAAGACCCACTGATCCAGATCTTGAGGGGAGGCCCCCAAGATCTAAAAAAATTGAAATGGATGCGGCAGAGATGCGGCAAAATTAGAATGCCGAGAAGAAGAGAGCCTGAAAGCAAATAAAACCACAAAGAAACTTGTTTTATTAAAACAAAGAATAACTGTAGAAGCTACATTGTGGTGGACAATCTGTCCTTTTACAAAGTGAAGCTTGTTATTTATAGCCTTGTTTTGAGTTACAATACCATGGGTAGATACCATAGGTGGATACCATGGGTGGATACCAATTATGATACCATGAGTAAATCCCTTGTGTGGATGAATACCATGGGTGGATACATACCATGGGTCGGTTACAATACCATGGGTGAATAAATATCATGGGTGGATGAATACTGTGGATGGGTACGATTACGATACATGGGTAAATTCACGCCGTTGGATGGATAACATGGGTAGATGAATACCATGAGTTGATGCCATTTTCCATTCGGATCATTCCTCCCTCCTTAAGAAGAAATGGTCCCCATTGCGTTAACTTCCCTCCTAAGAAGCCTTTGTTGAATATGAAGAGCCGCTGAAGAGAAAGGTTTTGTGTAGTTAACCCTTAACCGTGATGAATGAAGATTCGAGGATAGAGATACCTTGTAATGCTTGTGACCAACTGTGATATTGACAGTGTGCGGCCTATCAAATGGAATTCGATGAAGTGTGGGTTTGTGGATGAACCAAAACCATGAAAAATGAAGATTCGAGGATAGAGATACCCTGTAATGCTCGTGACCAACTGTGTTACTAACAGTGTGCGGCCTAGCAAATGGACTTCGATGAAAATGATTTTGTGCGGTTGACCCATAACCGTGATGCTGATTTTTGATGAAGTAGCAGGTTCCTACATAGCTTGGGGTGGAGGGAACATCTCCCAATAACCCAAGTCAAACGCTGCTATGCTGAAACTGATAAATGTGAAGCAAGTTCCTACTAAAGCGGGGTGGGAGGGCACATCTCCAAAGGGAACCCGCTCCGAATGTTGCTCCAAATTTAAAATGAGCATAACTCGGTCAATATAACTCATAATGTTTATTAAACATATTTTTGGAAATGGAATGATCATTCTACATCTTATTATGTGTTTTAAACCGCTAATTAGAGAATCTAAACTCTCAGATTCGTGCTGAAACTGTCTCGCTGTCACAAAATTTCTGAAAAAAATAGTTGATTTTAAATCAACGATAACTCCCACATTTGGACACCGATTCGACCGATGTTTTTCTGAAATTGGGTGATTTTTCAAGAGGAGCTCAGATATATATCCATTCTTTTGAAATTTTGCACTGAAAATTGTGAAAATTTACAGGAGAGTCATCGTCCATGAATTATCGTCAGAAAAATTGCTTCAATATTACTAATTTTAAATCAGCTATATCTCCCTCATTCGAACTCCAATTTGGCTGTTTTTTTTTTTTGAATTTGAGTATTTTTGTGCAAGGAATCCAGATATGGTATTTTTTTTGTAAATTTTTCACCAAAAGTTTCAGATCTGATCTGAAAACTCACCGCCTAAAAAAAATCATGGATTCTGCCAAAGATTGCTGCAAAACATTGAAACTGAAATATGTTTCAAACCCTCATTCCCATGGAGGCATAACCTAAATCTGATACCATGCAATCTTGGGATCTTCGGGGGAAGCAACATGGGTCCATGGACTGATGTTTCTCATTCAAAATTTTTAGTCCTCGGATAGATCTTTCTAACGAGGTATGGTACGCGTCAAACGGAGATCGTATGCCAAAGTTACGCCCCTAGGAAGTTGAAACACCAATTTACCCAAACGGGGCCCATAGTTTTGGCGTTTCATCTCCTAGGGTTAGGGTTTTGGCTGTTTAGGATTTCCCATTGTTTCTAAATAATAAATAGGCCCTCGAGCCTCATTGTAACTCAGTTCAGAGGTCTGTAGCCATCACATCTCTTCTCAGAGAGTCGCTACCAGCACCCTAGTTATTTTATTTCCATTATGCCTGTAAGCATATTTCTGTTATTTGATATTAATGAAATGAGAAATTATTTCCGCTGCATCTCTTTGTTCATGGTTATTTCTGTATTAAGGAGGGAGAAATGATCCGAATGGAAAATGGCATCAACCCATGGTATTCATCTACCCATGTTATCCACCCACCCATGGAATTTACCCATAGTATTGTAAATGGCATCGACCCATGGTATTCATCCACCCATGATATATATTCGCCCATGGTATTGTAAGTGACCCATGGTATTCATCTACACATGAGATTTACCTATGGTATTGTAAGTGGTATCTACCCATGGTATTGGCCTATGGTATCTACACATGGTATTGTAACTCAAAAAAGACTATAAATAACAAGCCTCAGTTTGTAAAAGGACAGATTGTCCGCCACAATGTAGCTTCTACATTTATTCTCTATTTTAATAAAACAAGTTTCTTTGTGGTTTTATTTTCCTTGTGTTCTCTCTTTTTTCTGGCATTCTAATTTTGCAGATCTTGTCAGGTCCATTTCAATTTTCTTAGATCTTAGGGGTCTCCCCCCAAGATCCAAATCAGTGGTATCAGATTTAGGTTACGCCACCATGGGAATGAGGGTTTGAAACATATTTCAGTTTCAATGTTTTACAGCAATTTTCAGCCAAATCCATGATTTTTTTGGGCGGCGATTTTTCAGATCAGATCTGAAATTTTTGGTGAAAAATTTACAAAAACAAAGACTAGATCTGGATTCCTTGCAAAACAATACTCAAATTCAAAAACAAAATCGGTTGAATCGGAGTCCGGATGTGGGAGTTATCGTTGATTTAAAATCAACTATTTTTTCAGAAATTTTGTGACGGCGAGACAGTTCCAGCGCGAATCTGAGAGTCTAGAATCTCCAGATAGTGGTTTCAAACACACGAGAAGATGCAGAATGATCATTCCATTCCCAAAAACAGGTTATAATAAATATTATGAGTTATATTGACCGAGTTATGCTCATTTTAAATCTGGAGCAGCATTCAGAGCAGGTTCTCTTTGGAGACGTGCCCTCCCACCTCGCTTTAGTAGGCACCTGCTTCACATTCATCAGTTTCATCATAGCAGTGTTCGACTTGGGTTATTTGGAGACGTGCCCTCCCACACCAAGCTATGTAGGCACCTGCTACTTCATCAACAATCAGCATCATGGTTATGGGTCAACCACACAAAATCTTTTTTCATCAAAGTCCATTTGCTAGGCCGCACACTATTAGTCACACAGTTGGTCACAGGCATTACAGGGTATCTCTATCCTCGGATCTTAGTTTTTCATGGTTTTGGTTCATACACAAACCCACACTTCATCGAAGTCCATTTGCTAGGCCACACACTGTCAATATCACAGTTGGTCACAAGCTTTACAGAGTATCTCTATCATCAGATCTTCGTTTATCACAATTATGGGTTAACTACACAAAACCCTTCTCTTCAGTGGCTCTTCATATTCAAAAAAGGCTTCTCAGGAGGGAACTTCACGCAATGGGAACCATTGCTTCTTAAGGAGGGAGGAATGATCTGAATGGAAAATGGCATCAACCCATGGTATTCATCTACCCATGTTATCCACCCACCCATGGAATTTACCCATAGTATTGTAAATGGCATCGACCCATGGTATTCATCCACCCATGATATTTATTTGCCCACGGTATTGTAAGTGACCCATGGTATTCATCCACACATGGGATTTATCTATGGTATTGTAAGTGGTATCTACCCATGGTATTGCCCTATGGTATCTACATATGGTATTGTAACTCAAAAATGGCTCTAAATAATAAGCCTCAGTTTGTAAAAGGACACATTGTCTGCCACAATGTAGCTTCTACAGTGATTCTCTATTTTAATAAAACAATTTTCTTTGTGTTTTTATTTTCCTTGTGTTCTCTCTTTTTTTCTGGCATTCTAATTTTGCAGATCTTGTCAGATCCATTTCAAATTTTTAGATCTTGGGGGTCTTCCCCCAAGATTTGGATCAGTGGTATCAGAGCATTTTCAACTTTCCAGGGGCGTAACTTTGGCATGTGTCGGACCATTGATCTGGATCTTGGGGGGAGGCCCTCAAGATCTAAAAAAAAACAAATGGATGTGACCAGATCTGCAAAATTAGAATTCCAGAAAAAAGAGAGAACACAAAGAAAATAAAACCACAAAGAAACTTGTTTTATTAAAATAGAGAATAACTATAGAAGCTACATTGTGGCAGACCCATCTGTCCTTTTACAAACTAATGCTTATTATTTATAGCCTCTTTTGAGTTTCAATACCATGTGTAGATACCATAGGCGGACACCATGGGTCAATACCATGGGTAGATATCACTTACAATGCCATGGGTAAATTCCATGTGTGGATAAATAGCATGTGTGGATACATACCATGGGTGGATGAATATCATGGATATATGTCACTTACAATACCATGGGTGAATAAATACAATGGGTGGATGAATACCATGGGTCAATGACATTTACAATACCATGGGTAAATTCCATGGGTGGATGGATAACATGGGTAGATGAATACCATGGGTGGATGCCATTTTCCATTCAGATCATTCCTCCCTCCTTAAGAAGCAATGGTCCGCATTATGTGAAGTTCCCTCCTGAGAAGCCTTTTTTTGAATATGAAGATCCATTGAAGAGAAGGGTTTTGTGTAGTTAACCCATAACTGTGATGAACGAAGATCTGAGGATAGAGATACCCTGTAATGCTTGTGACCAAATGTGATAGTGACAGTATGCGACCTAGAAAATGGACTTCGATGAAGTGTGGGTTTGTGGATGAACAAAAACCATGACAAACGAAGATCTGAGGATAGAGATACCCTGTAATGGTTGTGACCAACTGTGTGACTAACAGTGTGCGGCCTGGCAAATGGACTTTGATGAAAAATATTGTGTGGTTGACCCATAACCGTGATGTTGATTGTTGATGAAGTAGCAGGTGCCTACATAGCTTGGGGTGGGAGGGCACGTCTCCAAATAACCCAAGCCGAACGCAGTTATGATGAAACTGATGAATGTGAAGCAAGTGCCTACTAAAGTGGGCTGGGAGGGCACGTCTCCAAAGGGAACCCGCTTCGAATGCTGCTACAGATTTAAAATGAGCATAACTCGGTCAATATAGCTCAGAATATTTATTATAACCTGTTTTTGGAAATGGAATGATCATTCTACATTTTCTCATGTGTTTGAAACCACTATCTGGAGACTCTAGACTTTTAGATTTGTGCTGGAACTGTCTCATCGTCACAAAATTTCTAAAAAAATAGTTGATTTTAAATCAACGATAACCACTGATCCAGATCTTGGGAGGGAGGCCCCCAAGATCTAAAAAGTTGAAATCAATATGACAAGCTCTGCAAAACTAGAAAGCCAGAAAAAAAGAGAGAACACAAAGAAAATAAAACCACAAAGAAACTTGTTTTATTAAAACAGAGAATAACTGTAGAAGCTACATTGTGGCGGACAATCTGCCATTTTACAAAGTGAGGCTTGTTATTTATAGCCTTTTTTTAGATAGAATACCATAGGTAGATACCATGGGCCAATACCATGGCTAGATACCACTTACAATACCATGGGTAAATCCCATGTGTGGATGAATACCATGGGTGGATACATACCATGGGTCACTTACAATACCATGGGCGAATAAATATCATCGGTGGATGAATACCATGGGTCGATTCCATTTACAATACCATGGGTAAATTCCATGGGTGGATGGATAACATGGGTAGATGAATACCATGGGGGTATTCATCTGAGTAGAAATGGATATAGATCTGAGCTCCTCTTGACAAATCACCCAAGTTCAAAAAAAAAATCGGTCGAATCAGAGTCCGGATGTGGTAGTTATCGTTGATTTAAAATCAACTATTTTTTCATAAATTTTGTGACAGCGAGACAGTTCCAGCGCGGATCTGAGAGTCTAGAGTCTCCAGATAGTGGTTTAAAACACATGAGAAGATACAGAATGATCATTCCATTTCCAAAAAAAGGTTATAATAAATATTCTGAGTTATATTGATCAAGTTATGCTCATTTTAAATCTGGAGCAGCATTCGGAGCGGGTTCCCTTTGAAGACGTGCCCTCCCACCCCGCTTTAGTAGGCACCTGCTTCACATTCATCAGTTTCAGCATAGCAGCATCTGGCTTGGGTTATTTGGAGACGTGCCCTCCCACCCCAAGCTATGTAGACACATGCTACTTCATCAACAATCAACATCACGGTTATGGGTCAACTGCACAAAATCATTTTCATCGAAGTCCATTTGCTAGGCCGCACACTGTTAGTCACACAGTTGGTCACAAGCATTACAGAGTATCTCTATCCTCGAATCTTCGTTTGTCATGGTTTTGGTTCATCCACAAACCCACACTTCATCGAAGTCCATTTTGTAGGCCGCACACTGTCAATATCACAGTTGGTCACAAGCATTACAGGGTATCTCTATTCTCGGATCTTCGTTTATCACGGTTACGGGTTAACTACACAAAACCCTTCTCTTCAGTGGCTCTTCATATTCAACAAAGGCTTCTCAAGAGGGAACTTCACGCAATGGGGACCATTTCTTCTTAAGGAGGGAGGAATCATCTGAATGGAAAATGGCATCAACCCATGGTATTCATCTATCCATGTTATCCATCCACCCATGGAATTTACCCATGGTATTGTAAATGATATCGACCTATGGTATTCATCCACCCATGATATTTATTCGCCCATGGTATTGTAAGTGACCCATGGTATGTATCCACCCATGGTATTCATCCACGCATGGGATTTACCCATGGTATTGTAAGTGGTATCTACTCATGGTATTGGCCTATGGTATCTACACATGGTATTGTAACTAAAAAAAGGCTATAAATAACAAGCCTCAATTTCTAAAAGGACAGATTTGTCCGCCACAATGTAGCTTCTACATTTATTCTCTATTTTAATAAAACAAGTTTCCTTGTGGTTTTATTTTCTTTGTGTTCTCTCTTTTTTTCTGGCATTCTAAATTTGCAGATCTTGTCAGATCCATTTCATATTTTTAGATCTTGGGGGCCTCCCCCCAAGATCCGGGTCAGTGGTCCGACACATGCCAAAGTTACGCCCCTGGGAAGTTGAAAATGCTCTGATACCACTGAACCAGATCTTGGGGGAAGACCCCCAAGATCTAAAAATTTGAAATGGATCTGAGAAGATCTACAAAATTAGAATGCTAGAAAAAAAGAGAGAACACAAAGAAAATAAAACCACAAAGAAACTTGTTTTATTAAAACAGAGAATAACTGTAGAAGCTACATTGTGGTAGACAATCTGTCCTTTTACAAACAGAGGCTTGTTATTTATAGCTTTTTTTGAGTTACAATACCATGTGTAGATACCATAGGCCAATACCATGGGTAGATGCCACTTACAATACCATAGGGAAATCCCATGTGTGGATGAATACCATGGGTCACAAGCATTACAGGGTATCTCTATCCTCGGATCTTCGTTTGTCATGGTTTTGGTTTATCCACAAACCCACACTTCATCGAAGTCCATTTGCTAGGCCACACACTGTCAATATCACAGTTGGTCACAAGCATTACAGAGTATCTCTATCCTCGGATATTCGTTCATCATGATTATGGGTTAACTACACAAAACCCTTCTGTTTAGTGGCTCTTCATATTCAACAAAGGCTTCTCAGAAGGGAACTTAACGCAATGGGGACCATTGCCTCCTAAGGGGGGAGGAATGATCCAGGTGGATATTGGTGGTCACCCGCCTATTCCACTTGGGGCCCCACCATTTTCTCTTTCAGTTTTTCATTTTTGGCACAACTTACTATTTTTAGCAGTTTTTCGAGTCCTGAACTACCAGAGCCGTTTTGAGGCCCTAAACGACGTTTTTTGGGAAAACGGAGAGCAACATCAATCCATGGATCCATGGTTCTTGTTCAAAATTTTTAGTTCTCGAATATATCTTTCTAATGAGGTATGATACACATCAAACAGAGATCGTATGCCAAAGTTACGCCCCTGGGAAGTTGAAACACCAATTTACCCAAACGGGGCCTATAGTTTTGGTGCTTCATCTCCTAGGGTTATGGTTTTGGATGTTTAGGATTTCCCATTGTTTCTAAATAATAAATAGGCCCTCGAGCCTCATTTTAACTTAGTTCAGAGGCCTGTAGCCGCAACATCTCTTCTCAGAGATAGCTACCAGTGCCCTACTTAGTTTTATTTCCATTGTCTGTAAGCAAATTTCAGTTCTTTGATATTGATGAAATGAAGTGTTATTTCCGCTGCATCTCTGTATTTATGGTTATTTGTTTATTCTGTTGCTTTCTTGCATAATTCCGTTTTCCCAAAAAACGTCGTTTAGGGCCTCAAAACGGCTCTGGAAGTTCAGGACTCGAAAAACTGCTAAAAATAGTGAGTTGTGCCAAAACTGAAAAAATGAAAGAGACAATGGTGGGGCCCCAAGTGGAATAGGCGGGTGACCACCAATATCCACCTGGATTATTCCTCCCCCCTTAGGAAGCAATGGTCCCCATTGTCTTCAATGTGGATCGCCTTCGTCCTTACTTCCCACCTCTACTGGACACCTCGGACATTGCAGAACAACTCACACCAACAGAGTTAAACCCAGACTGCATGGAACATGCCACCACAGATTGTATCATGGAAATGCAAATCAATAACACTCGCCAATAGAAGATCCAACTGTATCGAGTTGTCAAAGCTGGCCAACTCCTGTACCAAGGAAAGTGGTTCACCAGGGACCAAGTTCAGCAGAAATTTCCTCATCTCATGGAAGAACTTAACGCAATGGGGACCATTTCTTCCTAAGGGGGGAGGAATGATTCAGGTGGATATTGGTGGTCACCCGCCTATTCCACTTGGGGCCCCACCATTTTCTCTTTCAGTTTTTCAGTTTTGGCACAACTTACTATTTTTAGCAGTTTTTTGGGTCCTGAACTTCCGGAGCCGTTTTGAGGCCCTAAACGACGTTTTTTGGGACCCATGTCGCTCATTCAAAATTTTTATTCCTCGGATAGATATTTCTAACGAGGTATGGTACGCGTCAAACGGAGATTGTATGCCAAAGTTACGCCCCTGGGAAGTTGAAACACCAATTTACCCAAACGGGGCCCATAGTTTTTGCGCTTCATCTCCTAGGGTTAGGGTTGTGGTTGTTTAGGATTTCCCATTGTTTCTAAATAATAAATAGGCCCTCGAGCCTCATTGTAACTCATTTCAGAGGCCTGTAGCCACCACATCTCTTCTTAGAGATAGCTACCAGCACCCTAGCTAGTTTTATTTCCATTCTGTCTGTAAGCAAATTTCAGTTCTTTGATATTAATGAAATGAAGTGTTATTTCCACTGCATCTCTGTATTTATGGTTATTTGTTTATTTTGTTGCATTCCTGCATAAATCTGGATCAGATTCAGGTTACGAATCTATGGGAATGAGGGTTTGAAGCATATTTCACTGTCAATTTTTGGCAGCAATCTTCAGCAAACTCCATGAATTTCTTGGGAGGAAAGTTTTTAGATTATATTTGAAACTTTTGGTGAAAAATTTACAAAAAAAAATCCAGATCTGGATTCCTTATGAAAAAATACTCAAATTCAAAAAAAAAATCGGCCAAATTGGAGTTCGGATGAGAGAGATATCGTTGATTCAAAATCAGCATGTTGAAGCAATTTTTCTGACGACAATTCATGGACGGCGGCTCTCCTGTCATTTTTCGCAATTTTCAGTGAAAATTTTCAGAAGAATGGATATATATCTAAGCTCCTCTTGAAAAATAACCCAAGTTCAAAAAACAAATCGGTCGAATCGGAGTCCAGATGTGGGAGTTATTGTTGATTTAAAATCAACTATTTTTTAAGAAATTTTGTGACGGTGAAATAGTTCCAGCACGAATCTGTGGGTCTAGAGTCTCCAGATAGTGGTTTCAAACACATGAGAAGATGTAGAATGATCATTCCATTTCCAAAAACAGGTTATAATAAATATTCTGAGTTATATTGACCGAGTTATGTTCATTTTAAATCTGGAGCAACATTCGGAGCGGATTCGCTTTGGAGACGTGCCCTCCCACCCCGCTTTATTAGGAACTTGCTTCACATTCATCAGTTTGATCATAGCAGCGTTCGGCTTGGGTTATTTGGAGACGTGCCGTCCCACCCCAAGCTATGTAGGCACCTGCTACTTCATCAAAAATCAGCATCACGGTTATGGGTCAACCGCACAAAATCATTTTCATCGAAGTCCATTTGCTAGGCCGCACAATGTTAGTCACACAGTTGGTCACAAGCATTACAGGGTATCTCTATTCTTGGATCTTCGTTTGTGATGGTTTTGGTTCATTCACAAACCAACACTTCATCGAAGTCCATTTTGTAGGCCGCACACTGTCAATATCACAGTTGGTCACAAGCATTACAGGGTATCTCTATCCTTGGATCTTCGTTCATCACAGTTATGGGTTAACTACACAAAACCCTTCTCTTCGGTGGCTCTTCATATTCAACAAAGGCTTCTCAAGAGGGAACTTCACGTAATGGGGACCATTGCTTCTTAAAGAGGGAGGAATGATCCGAATGGGAAATGGCATCTACCCATGTTATCCATCCACCCATGGAATTTACCCATGGTATTGTAAATGGCATCGACTCATGGTATTCATCCACCCACGATATTTATTTGCCCATGGTATTGTAAGTGACCCATGGTATGTATCCACCCATGGTATTCATCCACACATGGGATTTACCCATGGTATTTTAAGTGGTATCTACTCGTGGTATTGGCCTATGGTATCTACACATGGTATTGTAACTCAAAAAAGGCTATAAATAACAAGCCTCAGTTTGTAAAAGGACAGATTTTCTGCCACAATGTAGCTTCTACAGTTATTCTCTGTTTTAATAAAACAAGTTTCTTTGTGGTTTTATTTTCTTTGTGTTCTCTCTTTTTTCTGGCATTCTAATTTTGCAGATCTGGTCACATCCATTTCATTTTTTTTTAGATCTTGGTCGCCTCCCCCCAAGATCCGGATCAGTGATCTGACACATGCCAAAGTTACGCCCCTGGGAAGTTGAAACACCAATTTACCCAAACGGGGCCCATAGTTTTGGCGCTTCATCTCCTAGGGTTAGGGTTTTGGATGTTTAGGATTTCCCATTGTTTCTAAATAATAAATAGGCCCTCAAGCCTCATTGTAACTCAGTTCAGAGGCATGTAGCCGCCACATCTCTTCTCAAAGATAGCTACCAGCGCCCTAGCTAGTTTTATTTCCATTCTGTCTGTAAGCAAATTTCAATTCTTTGATATTAATGAAATGAAGTGTTATTTCCATTAAAACAAGTTTCTTTGTGGTTTTATTTTCTTTGTGTTCTCGGCATTCTAATTTTGCAGATCTTGTCAGATTTATTTCAACTTTTTAGATCTTGGGGGCCTCCCCTCCAAGATCCGGATCATCCTAATGATCCCAGACTGTCAAATCTTAGTCTAAATTGGAAGCGATATGAAAATGTTAGTTACACTCCTATTGCAAATTCAAGCACAACATCAAAAAATATCACTTTACTTGATGACGAGATTCCAGTGACATCTTTTATGGAGAAGTTCAGGGTGCAAATATAAAAAATATATTAAGCATTGTCATATTTTATGATGGCAGGATTTACAATTCAAGCAATCACATGATGTGTTCCCAAAAGGAACAATATTATCAGTGGTTGATTTCGTTGAGAATTACACGTTTAGTCCACAAAAGGAGATACAAAGTGAGTATTATCATTCAAACCAAGTATCTATATTTGTGCATATTTTGTATAGACATGCAGAGCTTGCTATCAATTGTTTTGATAGCGATGAAAATAATTGTGAGGTAATTAAGGAGTACCATTTCTACATCAGTGATGATCGAACACATGATACATGTTTTTTTCAACATTGTTTTAATGTTATTTATAATGAATTGTTGAAACGAAGGGTCACTTTTAAAGAACATTGGGTATGGTTAGATGATTGTGCTGGTTAATTTAAATCAACAATATCGTTCTTTTGGTTGTCTCGTCTTCATAAGAGAACCAACATTCCACATACATGGAATTTCTTTGAGACAGGGCATAGAAAAGGAGAGCACGATGGGCATGCATAAAACATGCTATTAGGAGGCATCAATTGAATCACTCAGCTTCCTGACTTGCAAATTCTTTAGATGTTGTTAATTGGTGCAAAGACAATTTAAGTCATGTATCAAACCCAAGGATGGCTGATGTGCACAGGTAGGCGTACACATTTAACTAACAATATATTATACATGTCTAGATATATATATGTGTATACATATATGTGTGTATTTTGTTATCAAAAAAATATTAAATATTGTTCAAAATTTGACTCATACATGTGCACATGTGTTTTTCTCAAGCAGGTACTTTTGGAATATTGCAATGGGTGATGTTGATAGATCCCTGCCATTTAATTTCCATGGAATCCCTCAAACAAGAAGTTTACACTCAATTAGGAGTAAGCACATGACAAATATACATTGCATTAAGAAACAAAAGTGCTCTTTCTTTTGTTCTGCATGTATTGATCAGACAGAGTCCATCGATGACTGTGAAAACCAAATTAAGAAATTTGTTAAACCATAGAAACATGAAGAATTGACACCATTGCCCCCATTTGGAAACATGACTGACAAAGAAATGGAAAATGAAGTGGTTGTGATTGACAATGATTATGATCGTGTTTCTGATATGGTTAGAGAAGGTGATGTCTTCACTGTCATTGCACCATAAAATAATCAAGAAAAAGTGCATTATTATTTATTGCGATGCACTATGTGTAAATCCACGTTGCTGCAGGAGTATAATGATCCATCAAATTATACATACCTAATCGGTTCGATGGTGTTAATGGGACATTTATTTGAAGAAGTAAAGAAATGTAAATATCATATTATTTTTCAAGATTACCAGCCAAAGGTTATTTATGCCCAATATAGTCACTTGGTCATAGCAACTTGGTTGCAGTTGAAGCAAGTGAAGAGTAGAAAAAAACAACAACAATGGAGCTTATTGATAGATGATCATGATGCCATTCTGGAAAATTTTCCACTAGCACATTTCATATGAGTGGAACACATTGTTGAAGATGAACAATGAACTTTGATTCTAGGGTTAGAACATATAATTGCTACAATGCATTGGACTTTATATAGTTTAAGACTATATTGTGGATTGCTTTCAAATAAATGGACATGTGGATGGTTAGACATGTGTTGGTACGAACAATATATTATGATCTAATGGATTAGGGTGCTTTGCTAGATAATTTTAAGTTATGGTGATTTAATGTGTCCATGGTGATTTAATTTATCCATCATGTTTACTCCTAGATGATCTTAACTCGCCCCTTTTTTTGCATGGATATGATGGTGATGAATGAATATTTAGTTAAATGTATATATATAATAATGGATTTAATGGTGATTTAATGTGTCCATGGTGATTTAATGTGTCCATCATGTTTACTCCTAGATGATCTTAACTCGCCCCTTTTTTTGCATGGATATAATGGTGATGAATGAATTTTTAGTTAAATGTGTATATATAATAATGCCCAAGGCACCCATGTGGTCACAACTTAGCAAACCTGATACAGGCACCCTCTAACAAAACAACCCGACTCGAACACGTTTCATCGGGCGTCCTCCCAAGGCACGACGCCCTCCGCCCAACCGAACAAACGCACAAGGGAGAAAATGGAAAACGGCCTGCACGAATGTGCACAAGGCACCCGTGCGGTCACAACTTAGCAAACCTGATACGGGCACCCTCAAATGAAACGACCCGACCCTAACTCGTTTCATCGGGTGCCCTCCCAAGGTGCAACACCCTCCGCCTGACTGAACGAATGCAAAAGGGAGAAAATGGAAAATGGCCCGCACAAACATGCACAAGGCACCCGTGCAGTCACAAATTAGCAAACCTGATACAGGCGCCATCAAATGAAACGACTCGACCCGAACTCGTTTCATCGAGCGCCCTCCCAAGGCACAACACCCTTTGTCCGACTGAACAAACGCACAAGGAAGAAAATGGCAAACGACCCACATGAATGTGCACAAGGCACCTGTGCGGTCACAACTTAGAAAACCTGATACGGGCACCCTCAAATGAAATGACTCAACCCGAACTCGTTTCATCGGGCACCCTCCCAAGGCGCGACGCCCTCCACCCGACCAAACGAATGCATAAGGGAGATAATGGCAAACGGCCCACACAAATGTGCACAAGGAACCCGTGCGGTCACAACTTAGCAAACTTGATATGGGCACCCTCAAACGAAACGACACGACCCGAACTCGTTTCATCGGGCGCCCTCCGAAGGTGCGATGCCCTCTACCCGACCGAATGAATGCACAAGGGAGAAAATGGCAAATGGCTTGCACGAACGTGCACAAGGCACCCGTGCGGTTACAACTTAGCAAACCAAATGCGGGTGCCCTCAGATGAAACGACCCAACCTGAACTCGTTTCATCGGGCACCCTCCCAAGGCACGATGCCCTCCGCCCGACCGAACGAATGCACAAGGGAGAAAACAACAAATGGCCCGCACAAATGTGCACAAGGCACCTGTGTGGTCACAACTTAGCAAACCTAATACGGGCACCCTCAAATGAAACGACTCGACCCGAACCCGTTTCATCGGGCGCCCTACCAAGGCGTGATGCCCTCCGCCCAACCGAACGAACGCACAAGGGAGCAAACATAAAACGACCCGCACGGACATGCACAAGGCACTCGTGCGGTCACAACTTAGCAAACCTGATATAGGCGCCCTCAAACGAAACAACCCGACCTGAACTCATGTCATCGGGCGCCCTCCCAAGGCGCGATGCCCTCCGCTCGATCGAACAAATGCACAAGGGAGAAAACGAAAAACAGCCCACACGAACGTGCACAAGGCACCCATGCGGTCACAACTTAGCAAACCTGATACGGGTGCCCTCAAACAAAACGACTCGACCCAAACTCATTTCATCGGGCGCCCTCCCAAGGCGCGATGCCCTCCGCCCGACTGAACAAACACATAAGGGAGAAAACGACAAACGGCCCGCACGAATGTGCACAGGGCACCCGTGCGGTCACAACTTAGCAAACCTGATACGGGTGCCCTCAAACGAAACGACCTGACCCAAACTCGTTTCATCGGGCGCCCTCCCAAGGTGTGATGCCCTCTTCCCGACCGAATGAACGCACAAGGGAGAAAACGGTAAACGATCTTCGTGAACATGCACAAGGCACCCGTGCAGTCACAAATTAGCAAACCTGATACGGGTGCCCTCAAACGAAACGACCTGAACCAAACTCGTTTCATTGGGCGCCCTCCAAAGGCGCGACGCCCTCTGCTTGATCGAACGAATGCATAAGGGAGCAAATGACAAATGACTTCCATGAACATGCAAAAGGCACCCATGTGGTCACAACTTAGCAAACCTAATATGGGCACCCTCAAACAAAATTACCCGAACCAAACTCGTTTCATTGGGCACCCTCCCAAGGCGCGATGCCCTCCACCCGACTGAACGAACGTACAAGGGAGAAAATGGCAAATGACTCGCACGAACATACACAACACACCCATGTAATCACAAATTAGAAAACCTGATACGAGTTCCCTCAAATGAAACGACCCGACCCGAACTCGTTTCATCGGGTGCCCTCCCAAGGAGAGAAGCCCTTCGCCCGACCGAATGAATGCACATGGGAGAAAATGGAAAATGACCCGCACGAACGTGCACAAGGCACCTATTCGGTCACAAATTATCAAACCTGATACAAGCGCCCTCAAATGTAATGACCCGACCTGAACTCGTTTCATTGGGCACCCTCCCAAGGCACGATGCCCTCCGCCCGACCGAATGAACGCACAAGGGAGAAAATGGCAAACGACTCACACGAATGTGCACAAGGCACCCATGCGGTCACAAATTAAAAAACCTAATACGGGCGCCCTCAAACGAAATGACCCGACCCGAACTCATTTCATCAAGCACCCTCCCAAGGCGCAATGCCCTCCGCCCAATCGAATGAACGCACAAGGGAGAAAATGGCAAATGACCTGCATGAACGTGCACAAGGCACCCATGCAGTCACAAATTAGCAAACCTGATACGTACGCCCTCAAACGAAACGACCCGACCCAAAATCGTTTCATCGGGCACCCTGCCAATGCACGACATCCTCCGCCTGACCGAATGAACACACAAGGGATAAAATGGAAAACGGCCCGCACGAACGTGTACAAGGCACCCATGCGGTCACAACTTAGCAAGCCTAATACGGGCGCCCTCTAACAAAGCGACCTGACCCGAACTCGTTTCATCGAGCACCCTCCCAAGGCGCGACGCCCTCCGCCCGACTGAACGAATGCACAATGGAGAAAATGGAAAATGGCCTGCATGAACATGCACAAGGCACCCGTGCGGTCACAACTTAGCAAACCTGATACAGGAGCCCTCTAACAAAACGACCCGACCCAAACTCGTTAATCGGGTGCCCTCCCAAGGCATGATGCCCTCTACCCACCCCTTGTAGCAATAAATCAAATTTTTTTTAGATGAAATTATTATTTCCAAAGGAAAACAACTCAACTCTCATCAATGTTTCAATATAGATGAAGATAAATGGTTTGGTAAATTTCAAATTTAAGGAGAAAATTTATTCAAACTAGCTTATAGCTCGCATATTGATAGCTTCAAAAAAGTATCCTAAAAATGTCAAATGTCATATGTTTCTATGTTCATTTGACATGTTTCTATTTTACATGTGCTTGGAAAATATTGTTCACAACATGGAATAGATCCTACAAAGGAATATTCAACATCTTGTAATCGAGATTTAGTTAAATTTCTCAAAATTTTTGTCTTTAATCGTTTACATATTGTAAACATCCCCTTGTAATCTATATTTTGCTTTCTCAATATTTTGAAAGTTTCAACATGTTGTATGGAAAACATTCTTATACCTTATTTTGTACAAGCCATTTCCCTTTACTTGGAAGTTGCTATTTTAATTTCTTTTGGAAACATTTTTATGACTCTTTTCAAGTATCATGAATTTTCTTATTCATAATTGTATTTCTAAGTAGTATAATATATAAATCTAACACATGAATAATGTATGTTATTACTTGTAATAATGGTTTCCTCTTCAATCATCATGGAAGTATCAAATATAGTTTAAATATTTTTTCTCTATTATTATTATAATCCAACCTCATGGGCATAGGTGCATTAAACTAGAAAGTGTTCTCTTCCATGTGTTGTACAACTTGTCATTGTCATCTTTAAAACTCTTTTTTATTGAGATATAACCACACCATATAGCCAAATTTTCATTAGTGGGTTGTTTTATGTTGATCATGGTCCTCCATATAACAATTTTAAGTTATGTGTAGGTTCTTGCACTTCCAATGGATTTCTCAAATCTTGATTGTGACCTTAACAATTTTTGCCTTCATAATTACCATTTGTAAATGGGTTTTTAGCAAATATAAACAACAACCAATTAAAAAGAATTTTTTTTATGATCCTTTTCAAGTGTCATGAGTTATTCTATGCAATATTGTATTTTAAAATAGCGTAACCTATGGATCTAACACCAAGCATGCTACTACTCATAATAATGGATTTTCAAGATAATCATCAATCATCATGTAAATCTCAAAAAGTTTTACCCTTCTTTCTTTCTGTTAATAATGTCAAAACTATTCATAAAGGTGTGTTTAGCTATGAATTATTTCGTATGTCAGAAATTTTCGCTAGTAATGGATTTCACACTTTTATATTAAGAGATAGATATCCCATCCCTTGTAGCAATAAATCCAAAAAAAATTAGATGAAATTATTATTTCCAAAGGAAAACAACTCAACTCTCATCAATGTTTCAATATAGATGAAGAGAAATGGTTTGGTATATTTCAAATTTAAGGAGAAAATTTACTTAAACTAGTTTATAGAGCATATATTGATAGCTTCAAAAAAATACTCCTAGTTTTTAAAATTGGAAGAAGGATTAGCTTTATTATTTTATATTTTATTGATGGAGCATAAAATTGGAATCATAACAAATAGAGGCATATGCACTTTGAAAATGGTTTAAAATCACTAAAGGAATAAGAATGAATTCAATCATTATGATTAATGACTCTAGGATCATTATCATTCATATGATTAAACAACCATTACGAAAATTGATGTTCGGGGTTCATTTGTAGGCATCAATCATAAGATAACCCTTCAAGGATTTTCAAGGGTATCTTAAATAACCCTTTCCCAAGTAAGATATATATCTCCACAGACTTCTTAATAGGTGCTTCCAAAACTTTCATTGATTGTTCATTGCCCAATGCCTCACTTGTCCAAAATAAGTCTCCAACAATGGTCTTGATGTTGGACAACTCCAACACTTCAACAATATTTGTTGTGTTCCAAGAGTGATGATAAACAGTCAAGGTAATTACAAAAACCAAGGTCTTCGCCGTTCCGAGAGGTAGTATTATTGTGTTGTGACTGTCTAAAAAGGAAAACCGACCCAAGAATGATGAAGCACAGTCAAGGAAATTACAGCAACCAAGGTCTTCAACATTATGAGAGGTAGTATTATTGTGTTATGACTGTCCAACAAGGAATTCTAAGAAAAGAATGATGATACACATTTAGGTCAATTACAGCAATCAAGGTCTCCACCATTCTGAGAGGTAGTATCACTATGTTGAGATTGTCCAACAAGTAAATGAGAAGAAAATATATACACAGTCCAATACGGTTGTAGTTACTACACAAGAATCATTGTAATCTTCCACAATTTGAGCTTAGGAGTCCACCACAGCTTGAGCAAGGAGTTCACCACAATCTTAAGGATTCCACCACAGTCTAAGGTAAGTTTTTTGATGACACTCTCTGAAATTAAGAAGTCTGAATTTATGTTGTCATTTTCCTAAGCTATAGAAATGGACACATAAATACATGTTGATATAAGAAAGGGCCAATACTCTGCAACATGTTGTAATTGTTACTAAATACTTGGAAAAATTCAATAAATATTTCAAAACATAAATTAATGCTCAAGAAGAGTTAAAAGTTAAGATTAAATTTAAAGCAAGTTATCAACAACCAAGGATATTGATAAGCAACAAAACATTTAAACCAACATTTTCCAGAACAGATCACTTGCCTCTTATGAAATATTAGATCATTGATTGGAATCTATATAGCTTGGTGGAGAAATATTACAAAATTAAGTTTCATTAGTGATAGAATATCACTTGAAATTATTCTCTTGATTACAAACATAACACTCATATTTTAAAATTTCTTTCAACTCGGGAAACTAGACTCCATCCAAGCTTCCACAAAAATAGTAAATAATTGTAAGTTTGCTTGCAAGGTCAAATAAATTACTCATGTTGAACTTAAAAGATTGATTGTTTGGTCATCTTCATCATCTTCTAGCCAATAAGTTTCAAGAATCTTTACTGCCTTTTATTTTCATGACTTTTTAGGTTCTCAATCTTCTCAAGTCCTTTAGCATCATCAATATATTGTGCATAGAGATTTACACCTCTAGTGTTGCCAAGAGCCTTTTGTGCTTCCTTAACTTTCAAAATATTCTCTGGCCCTTCAAGGCAAATAGTTACAATTCTTGGGTCTGGAAAGACTAGAAGATCACATAGATGCTTAATGCATCCTTGATTCACAATATATCTGCAACCAAAAGCACAAATTAGTAGTTTTTCTAGGATGAGATTACCCAATGTTATCCCTGTAATTGTTATGATAAATGAATTTTTATATTGACCATTTATTGACATAATACTCTGTTGAATAGACAATGACTTATAACAGAATTGACAAACCTCTCGCATCTATTCAATTTTTTCTTTGCAACCTCCAACATCATTGTAAGTAGCATCTGGCTTTTCTTCAAAAGTCATCATTGTCACACTGGGATCAATCTTAGGAGGAAAAGGGATCTGAATCTGATACTTATTGTGATCAACCCTACATAAAGAAAGAAGACCATCAATCATTACATTCCAGACAAAACCTACAAGGTGTGACCTGAAACAATCTCTAAATTTTTTTATGACATTAATGCAAACAACATAAAACATTAGAGTTGAAAACATAGTAGTGCTTCACTAAGAAGTAATGTGATATCTCACTTATCAGGGACACTTAGAATTGATGGATAATATCAAACTCAACTCTAAAGGAAACAAAATCCCTAGAAGAAAAAGTGAACATAAAAGGATGGTTTTGCAAGGAGGATTTTTTATTAAGTGACCTGACATGCATACCTTCTTCAATATCAGTAGGGGAGACTTTATCAACCAGTCCAACCACAAATTGTATTCCAAAGAGACAACTTTGTAAATACTACATGCAAGTCAATGTGGCTTTCAGGAAACATTGGGTTTTGAATTCATAAGTTTTGTTGCGAGAAAAAGACTAATCACTGCGACTATAGTTTTAGTGTAAGAGTAAAGTAGCAGTTTTGATTCTTGCTGCACCTATAAGAGAATAATGACTTTTTTGTATGGTCACAACAGAACCTGGAGAAATAGGCACACCTTGGAAATTTGTTTAACATTTACGACATACTTGGAATCATCAGTTTTTGTATTAATGATCTGCGTGCACCTCATTACCTGGATGAAGAAACAAAACATATTCAGATCAATTATATGTGACAGAGACTAATACATGCTTGACCATTTTTACGCTTCTTTACAAGAGGAGGACCTTCTTTATTTTCTTGAAGATGACAAGGATGTTTTTGAATAAAGGAATATGACAGCCCTGTAGCAAGAAGAGAAAAACCTCATGGTAGCGAAAAAGGAGCTTCTTTTCTATAGAGATTTTGTGGCTTCCCCTAAAAATAAGGGTGATGATATTCTAGCTCAAGAAAAAGAAGTAGAACATGCATAAAATTTTATGAATAAATTTCAGGATAGTGGTCTGAAGGCATTGCAGCCATCCTACGTGGATTTGATGCAAATGTATATGTGGCTATCTATGTAATGTGAAGTAAAATACACATTTTTTCGATCTATGGCAAGATGTCGACCTAATTGGGAAGCTTATGAAATATATATTGAATCCTTGATTAAATGTGGCATGTTGGTCAGTGCTGAGGGGGTTTTTGCAGAGTTGCAAAAGGATGGTGACATTGGTATTAAATCCAAGATGTGCAACGTAATATTGGAGGGATATCTCAATGTTGGTCAAGAATAAAGGATCAAACAATTATACGATGAAATTTACCATAAATGTGAAGGTTGATGGAAATCAGCTCAAGGGAAAATATAGTAGGTCAATGAGAAACTTAATGTTAGATGTTACTGGTGCATATAAAAACCTTGAATTTCAAACACAGTATTTGCAAATTGTGAATTATAAATACTATGAACTTTGGGCCTTCGATTTTCTCCATTTCGTAGAGGAATTTCAACAACAATCTGAAATGAACTTGGAGATTCATGACACTTGAATCGATGCACTACTTTTGGCACTATAATGTCTCCTGAATCCATATTTCATGATGAATACCAATGACAGTGACTATCATATCAACAAAAGTGCCACTAAAAACAAATCTTCACACGCATAAGAAGATGGTTAATGACCTATTTTCAAGTAATAGAAAGCCAAAAGTCGAAATGATTGGTAATCTCAAAGAAAAGAGAGACAAAACTGTAATTGACATTCTTATGCAAGCAGAAGAATGGTACTACAAAATGCAGTCTATTATTTTGAAAGATAGTTCATATGATGAGAAAGAAGTAAATTGTGATTTTGATGAAAGGACAAATGGTTTTAGAAAATTTCCCAATGATAGAGATTCTATAAATGTTGTTACCCTTATATGCTAGTATCAAGGTCTACTCTATGTTTTTCTGATTCGGTAGATTTAGAGGGAACAACATAACATGTTGCAGAGCATCCCAATACATTGTTTTTCTCCCTTCATTATCATCAAAAGGATTTTCGTCATCCAATAAAACCTTGAAAAAATACTTGGAGATAGGAGACAGTGGAAACTTCATCAAATTATAGTTTCTCCTACCAGTGGTAGTGGCATCATTATGGAGGATGATGAGTATGGTAGGAAACAGGGCTTCCAGTTTAGAAAAATGATTCCTGCCTCCTCATGGATACACATAATATTGATTTTTTCAACCTCTTCATTTCCTTTGGTTAGATACATAGGTTGGATGGCATTGGCTCGTTGTGCAAAGGAAAGCTAGAAGAGATGGCTCCCTCTTGCACATTGGATTGATATGCAAAGGAACACCAGAAGAGAGGGATCCTCCTTGCACAAGATATGCATCAAATGACAAGCTTACTATTTGTTTTCTCTAATGAACTCACATCCGTCAAAAGATGTAAGGGGAATGAGAATGAAGAATTACAAGAGGCCTCCCTTTTGGAATCAAACAAACATAAACATGAGAAACCTGTTAAGAAAATTGATCATTTAGATCAAGCGGATAGTGATGGATTTTCCCATGCTCTTTACCCCGAGCTAGACATGATCTTTCCAAACTTAAGAAATTGGTTTTTCACATACGCAGAAGTGATGCTAGAGGTTGTCTAATCCCATTTAAAAGCAGTTCCACCTAGTTCTATTCCAGATATATTGTTGGTTTTCATTGTTGTTTCCAACCCATTCATGGATCTAGATAGAGATCAAAATGTAATGAATGATGCGAGTTGTTGCATGCGGAAGGGTGTTGTAGCTTCTAATGTGAAGTGCATCAAATTGTAAATACTAGGAGTAATCATTGTGGAACATAAGGAAGTTGCTAGATAGGTGATATTATTATTTCAGTGATATGTTTGAATAAATTGATATTGGCCCCATGTTTAATACATTACACTTATATCAATATATAATAGGACCAAATAGTCAATGGTTAACTCCGTGGAATTTGAGACATTGCTCTTTTATCTTGGCTTCTTTTTATAATTGTGTGTGATGACTCAAGTGATGTTGTACTAAGTTATTATGGTATTTCTCTTTATTTTGGCTGCTTCATATTTTTGTTGTGTGAAAGAGTACTTTCCTAAAGATTTTCAGTGCCATACCAAGTGCCCTGTATGTGTCATTGATTGGGTATATTATCACAGGTGTCAAAATTTATATCTATGACTAGATGGCCATCTATAATGTAATCAAACATGGTGGGGACACTCACTCGACCCTCAAAGTAGACATGGTTGAAATCGTTGTATGAAAACTAATGTTTATTGATGAGCCGAATGTTGTTGAGATGTTATCTGGCCTTGAGCCCTGAAGAATCCAATTTACCTTATGCACCAAGATGAGGGGAAACGCCATGTGAGTTTCCCCAAAAGACACATTACGGTGAATAAAAGTACCATATTTAGATCTATACTCCAAAATCTAAAAAAATTCCAAGACAAATGAGGAGATGCCACCTATTATTGTACTTATATACGAGACAAATGTACAAATGATTCCCAAAGCCCAAGGGGTTACCTCAAACTTTTTTCATTGATGTTGCTGGGCATTTGTCTAGTTTAGTGCCAGCAGGTGCCTACTTTGAATCCTCTAGGGTGAGGCACACTAGTCTACAATGAAAGGTTTATTAGGGATGTCATCCATGATTGTGAAGAAGCTTCCCTTGGGTTTCCCAAAAGGTTTTCCTTGGAAAAGAGAAGTACAATGCCTAAAATGGCTCATAAATCTATTTATTTCTGTGGGACCGTCAGGTTGGCTAGATTCTAAAGACAATGTATTCAGAAAAAGGTGGAGAAATGGGTGTATATTTATTATTTGAGAATCATTACATAATCATAACAAATGAGAGCCAAAAAACTACAGGTAGAAGTACAGAGAATCCTTCTATAAAACAACATAAAACATGAAGTTATATATATTCTGATAAAAAATTAAATAAAATGCAGTTAGAGACTAGCATTACACTTGGAATCTACCATTTATTTTCATACATAAAATATAATTTAGAGATTGACAGGAGTATAAAAAATCACCTTGCGATCTTGTTCCTCGACAAAATACTCTCTATTAACATCACTCCTTGGAATAGCCTCATTAGAGTTAATGGCCAAGGCTGTATCTCGAACTTGGATTGGAAATCCATATTCAAGATCAAGCAGACACACCTGAAAAACGTTTTTGAGTTTACAACATGTTTGGAAAACCTCTGTTTTCTTGTACCTTGCATCATGGCCTAGTCTCCACCTGAAAACTGTAAATGGTCTGGTGCAAATTTTACACTCTTTGTCCAAATTTTCTTTTGTCTGCACCCCAAAAAAAAAAATTCATTTAAACTCAATTCGACCACATATATGTCAGTGATTTTATAAGCCATATATAAATATACATTACATATAGTACACAAGCGCTAAAATTTGAAATAATAAAATTCATGCATAAGAAATAAGTAATGATACAATAAAATAACTAAGAAATTTAAAATTTGATCTCTTTTATGTTTTAAGTAATGATACAATAAAATAACTAGAGAAATAAGACATAATACTACCTCTCAAAGTCTATCTCTCTACTATTTCAAACTTGCCTACTGTGTTGTTCCTACAGACAGTACATCATAGAGTTGTAAACATCAGCACCTTCCAAAATTTAAAAAAATTTAGATCATCCTTCTTGACCATGTTCTCATGTTTTGATTTGAACATTAAAGTGAGCTAGCAGCCTAGAAGAGTAACTAGCATGGTCAATGATCTCAACTCAACTAAGCTATTGTGCACCACATGATGGAATACAATCATACACTGAAATTAATGCATACCACATAAAACATTAGTTATGAAAACATAGTAATTCTTCACTAAGAAGTAAAGTGATATCTCACGTGTCAGCGACACTTAGAATTGATGGATAATATCACACTCAACTCTAAAGGAAAAAAAATCCCTAGAAGAAAAAGTGAACATAAAAGGATGGTTTTGCAAGGGGGGTTTTTTAATAACTGACCCGACATGCATGCCTTCTTCAATATTAGTAGGGGAGACTTTATCACCCAGTCCAACCACAAACTGCATTCCCAAGAGAAAGATCTTTAATAACACCAATTATAATTAGTTGACAAATACCTCTTGGTATAATAACCAAGTATAATTGACATAGGGATGGTCAACATAAAAGGTGAAGAACAACTATAGATCACCAAATGATGTTTAAACATTCCTTCAAGAATGTTTCACATCACACAAACATGAGCTGGAAACATTGACTAATGAGCATCACATGATATCAATCAACAATGATAAAGACATTGATGTACACTACATAGTGACTATAAGAGTATCCATATGGAGGACTAGAATGACTTTTATGTATCGTACAACTTCTACGAAACTAAAACCCAATTGTAAGGTATTGATGCAAATAGGCGAAAAATTAAGGGTGATGTGATCGATATTGCCATTTTTATTGATAGAGTGATCAAAGCAATTACCCCCCCCCCCCCTCCATTTTTAGTTTTGGGTATCTCCTTCATGGTTTATAAAACACAAAAGAGAATAAAATTAAGATTTACAGTTTATTTTTTGTTTACATTAATGAACCCCACAAAAAAAAGGATACTCGATTTGAGTGTATTCTTCTTTGTTTAATGATGTGAACGGAGAGATAATGGTATGCTTGGTACGAGGTGTTTTATTCATGAGTTTTTAACGAGCCTAAAAAAGATAAAAGAATGCTTAGAACCCTTCACATATTAATGAGCATGAGAATAATAGAAAGTGAGATTCCTTGAATAAATAACTAATATAAAGGGTAACAACTTATTTCAAACTAACAAAACCATTGTAAGTAAATACAAGTAGATATGTTATTAGGATTTTGTGTAGCTGTTACAAGATTTTGCTTACACAGTTAGATACTTGGGTCCACCTTGCACTTTAGGAAGCCTCTATGAGCCATAGTATTATTCCTAGACCTCTTTTGGTGGTGCCCACAACCCTACACCTTCTCCTCTCCAACATTAGATTCATTTACGCTCAGCCTTATTTGCTGTTTACACCATTGAAGCTCCTTCCTGTTGGAGATGGCTATATCCATTTGAAGTATTCACCTTTGCGCATACCCATACTCGATTACTCCCCTGCTTGACAACTCCAATGCCATGACAAAGAGTCCAATCCTATGGAGGGTCCTCTTCTCAAGTAGAAGGGAGTGCTCAAGGAACAATTCAAGCTCATAAGGAAGCACAGAGATATCATTCCCAAACCCCTGCTCCTATACAATAGGAAATTAACTATGTTGATATTGAATTTCGTGTTCAACATGATGAGCAAGTTGTTGAGGAGATCTTCGCCTCTATGGTTGAGTGGGTGATTGATTCAGGTCATACTTTAGGGCGCCTAAAATAATATCTATGTATAATCGAGCTATAATAGAACATGAAATCTCTCCCCAACAAGTATTTTCTTAGAGCATAATGAAGCTCACAGGGAGATATTATTACATATTGATGAACTACAATTGGAGCACAAGGATCCCAGTTTGCAACACTGTGACATCTCTACCAATTTTGCCCTTCAAATTTAATAGATGGGATAGAGAACAAAGCCGAGAACTAAATATAAATCTTCCTGGGGGTTGCATGGTAATAGAATGGGCTGCCATTATTCATGCCATGGACAATGAAGCTAAGAACTTGTTGTGAAAACTTGTGCCCAAATTGAGCATATAGTGTTTAAGTATTGGCATGAAGGATTAAGTCCTTAATGGGATCACAACTTTGTCATTATGAATAAACCTTCAAACCATAGCATAAGACATTAAAGCCTATGAATCTAAGAATTGAAAGTTGCTACTCAAAAGAGCTTATTCTACTGTAAACTACTACTCAATAGAGATTATTCATTTCCTATCCTGTTGTAGCATGTGCCAAAATAAGGCTGCCAGTTGAAATTATTGAATTAATGCAGCCACCTCATGGATATAGTGGTCCTTTCCTCTGTGCTTAGTCATCATGCAAAACTACAAAACCTCGAAACCAAAATGTTTGCAGGATTGAATATTGTCATTACTGGGCTACAATAGAACCTAGGTACTTGAAAATGAAAAATGTCATCAATTTTGATGCAACAGTGGACATGATCTGCCACGAGATATGTGTATTTTTCCTGAAGAGGATTGTTGTGAACTCTGTCAAACCACATACTGCCCCCTTTTCTTGAAAATCCCATTTTTCCATCACATGAGAGCACATAATATTGTCCAAATGTTTGTTTTTAAAGGTCTGTATTGGATAGATGAAAACTTGTCATAAGGGAAGCATGATCTGCAATTATTTCTTTTAAGGAATATTGATTCCATAGTATTCCATAACCATTATTAGGCCACCACAAGTGCTAGTAATGCAAACCATCTGGAATTTCTGCACCTAAGGCTCTAAGTGATAGGCCTATAAATAGTTGGGGAATGCAGTCCACTGCCATAGCTATAGAGTTCCCCCTAAGAGATCACATCCACATTATTACAGGAAAATAGTTCTGAAGTGGTAATATTTAGTGTAGAGCACTCCTTGCTGGTTATTATGGAGTGGCAAGGCCACCAGACCAAATTCTTCCAAACCTAGGTCACTGACTCTACTAGTTCTTATGTTTCAGTAGGGGTAGTGTCTTCTTGGTGTTCTAGGATTTCTTCTGCCCCTACTTTTTTTTTGGAGTAGCATGGGTTTGGGTGGTGGTAGGCATGTATCATGTCCTCTTCTTTCCTAGAACATAGGGGGGCCTATTTTGATGCCCTCTCATTCTCTCGGTGGTTGGTTTGCTACTAATTATCTCAACGTCAATATCACTATACTTCTATGGTGTAATAGAATTTGTCTCTTCTTAATATGAATTAGTAGGTACTTTGTAGCCAAGGGATTCATGACAATATATTCTTCCTCCTTCGCAATTGCAATGGGTGGAGTCACACAACATTGGGCTCATTTAGTGAAGTTGCAACCATTGGAGTTATAATGACTTCTTCCGAGGATTTTATTGCTTTGTTTAGAGCTTGTACCATGAGTAACCTGATAAGGCCATGGTGAGAGATTAAATATCTTGGTATGTTTGCTTTTTGTGCATGGGATTCCTTATTTTGCAGGGACTTGAGTAGGAAGTACAACATATTTACATTGTGACAGTGTTTGAGATGGTCAAGGAAACAAATTTTCATATTCCTCTAAGCCAAATGAAGCACCTATACTGTCAGTAACCTAGTGAATTGACTATGGCTCAAAGCTTTTACTGAAAATTGAATATTAGTTTTAGCATTCACTAGATACATAAAGGAACCTCTCAAATGTCTAAAAATTCACTAGATATCCTGTTTATAATGTGGCAATGATACCAAAAAAGAAATGGTAAGAGGTTACCATGGTTTAATGTAGACTCTCTGACCCAGAGCCTACACGATCTCCTTGAGGCTCAATTTGCATCATGTCAATATGGGGTGTAGCTTGAAAAGTAGAAACCAAAGTTTATAGAAAATTTTGCGAAAATAAATATAATAAACATTATAAATATGCTTAACGAAATGTATCGATACTTGTGTCATGATTGGAACCTGAGAAGGAATAATCTCTTCAGGCAACCCTTGATGTGTAGCTCTAACCTAAAAAAATCCATAATGTTAATACTCATATCATATAAATTATGTGACATAAATTCAATTTCAATTTGACGTAAAAAAATATAGATAGATAGAAATGAATGTGGCACTTGTACATGATCATGTCCATGATATATAGAATGAGGACCAGGGGCAAGGCGATGTTCTTCTAAGAATGTTGTAAATTGCATAAGTTAAATAAATATATTGGCATAATTTTTTGGATCTACTAAATGTATATACACCAAAAATAGCTCATCTTATAAATGTGTATTTTAAAATAGATCAAAACATGCTTGTACATACCTCGCCCATGGTGTGCATTTTTCATGTAATGGATTTCTCATAGAGGCCTCTACATGAGGATGCATACTCCATAAGCTCATCTCACTCCATATCCCTCAACACGTCATCTGGAATACTCACAAATGAACGAACTCCTGCACCAGATGAAGGTTGGCTTGTCCCTAAGCTGACTTCCACCCCTCCTAAAGCAGCTGCAATATGTTCTTATACCTTCTCCCTCATTTGTGACGTAGCACTGGAGATAAGGGCTAACTCCTCTGTAAGTGTAACTACCCTACGTGGTCGAGGTGCTAAATGAGGTGCTGGAGGCATAAACCCAACATCTCGCATAGCATCAGGTCGTTCATATGTACAACCTTTTCCAGCTCCATAGAATTTGGACCCAGTATCTGTATAGTTAGGGTCCATGTGCTCTCGAAATTGAGCAAAAAAGATCCTAAAAAAATATTGCGGCACCTCATCATTATTTGGGAACTTCTCGTATGCATATAGGAACTTCTCATAAATATAAGGTGCAATATTGGGATTATTGAATCTTGCAATCTTCAGACATTTTTTGTCTTCAGGCCGCACGTCAAATAGTGACAAGGCCATTTATTTAGTGACCCTACTTTTAACTTCATTGTAGGAGTGGATACCAATCACTGATGATCTCCTCCTACGTGTCATGTCAAAAAACACTTGGGTTGATGGTTCAACCCCATGATAAGTCTCTATCAAACTCTCCAAATTGTGAAAAACAATTTGGAGACAATTTCGACTAGGGGCAGAGAGATTGCAACTTTGCAATTCATTGTGCAATATCGTGGAATGCTCCCTCATCCCATCAACAGTAAGTAAGGAGATGGTATCTTCCCAAGGCATCTGCTCAGGAATATCACCGTGATGGGTGTAAAGGGGATCATAGCTTGGATTTCGAGCAAACTCATGAACCCTACGACCTATACCCCTAGGAGGGTGAACACCACCACCTATAACATGTTAAATTATTGCACATATTAAAAATTAAATAATTTATAAGAAAAAATTGTATTTAAAAAACTTGTCAGGTAATTTGAAAATACCTGGTGGAAAAATTATCTCTTCCTCTTCACTCATACTAGGATGGTTCCCTTCTGAGGAATGAACGTATCTAACACCCACTATACAAAACATTAAATTGTTTTATAACACAAGTACATGAGACACACAATAATTTTCACATTAATCATACATCAAACAAAATTTTTTCCTTTAGATTTTACCTGGAGGAGAAGTATCCAAGCGTGAGATGGATGCCACAAGCTGAGACATTGTTCTCCTTTGCCCCTCACCATCAATAGGGCCAACCCCAAATCATACATTTGCACCTATGGAGCATAATGTTTTCACATTAAACACATGTCATTTGAAAACAAAATCACCTGTTCAACATTGAATATAACATAAAATTGAACGTTTTAACTAGCAATTGATCTAATGTGTACGTATATTGTGTATAAGATGATCCTCAGAATGGGCTCAATGAAATTGGGGGTGAATGGGAATAGGTCTATGGAGCTCCTCTTGTTCGATTTTCTGTCTGGGCGCACAAGTCATATGAATGCGTCCACCTGTGCAGGACAAAAAAATTTCACATTAATCAAATTTTCACAACGAACAATAAATATAACCTACTTGAAAACATTACATAAATAAACAACCAATGTACCTGATAATCCTCCTCTCATGGTAGGGCTCGCCTGATACCATTGTTGCTATAGTATCAAATCAAATTTCTGCCCCTCATAAGCAAATTAGAAAACAAATTATCAATCGACAATCATGTCATTAGCTAAAATGTCAACCAAGATAGAGTTTGTAGATTTATCTGAGATAGTAAAGAAGCTAAAAGGGATGCAAATTCACCTAAAATAGAAGTAACTAAAGGCATAGAATGAAGGTATGTATTGCGGATTGATGAAGCTAGTTTGAAAAGAATACAGTGTTGATACTTACAAGGTTACAATGCAGATATCGCAAGGGTTGTGATGAATTTTGAAGTATAATGAAAGGAAGGTAAATCTGTGATTTACATTCCTATAATAAAAGTATTACTTATGCTTAAATCATTTGTGTCTTGTACACTTTGGAAATTGACTTGATGAAGGATTAATTAAGAAGAATACATAAGCAAACAAGCTCACAAGTAATTATCAAGAAGAGAATTTATAACCCCTCCAGGTTCTCAACATTATTTCAGAGCTATGGCAAAAGATGATCACTTTATGGTTTCAGAGGAGTGGGATTCCCTGGGCATTTTCTAATCATTATAAGTTTTGTATTTTTTTTTTTGGAATTGGGTGAAAAAATTTGGGTCAGATCTTGTTCTTTGTTTTTTGAAATAGGTTTTTGACTATATATATAGATTTCACTACTCAAACTTGTGATTCAACTCTACCCGTTTAAAACTATGTCTTCAAACCTTCTAAAATTCTTGATGTCGCAATTTTGGCTTGGGGAGTCACCATTCAATGATCCACTTGTACCAATGCTATTATGGTAAGATGTTTTAATTGGTTTGATAACTACAATATTTGGTGTATACATATATTGATAAAGGTAACCCAACAGTTATGCCGCTGCCATTAGAATGGTAAAATTTTTTTAAGTAAATTATAGGTTCTCTCACTGACTCTACTACAATCATCTTCGTTAATGGAATAGCGGAATATACAAGGATGTTCCATTGGATTTCTTTGCAAAACGTGTATCATTTATCCTTCTCATTCCAAGTGTATTCATACAATAATACTAAAGTAAAGGTGGGTGTGAAATATAAAAACTTACTAATTTTTATGCATGCCTTGCTCACCAAGATGAATTTCCAGAACAAGAAGTGCCCAAAACAAATTTATCTCCTCTCATCAAAAAATTTAGTGACCAATCAATGAAGGAATGAAAACCACATTCCTTCTATAGGCATTTCCATTTTGGATTATGTCCCTTAGTGCTCGGATGACCTATCACATCACTTGTTGGATGATGTGAATCTTGGCATCTAAACTAGTAGTGGAGGTTCCTTTCATTTGTCAAATCAAGCTTCTACCTCCCCAAATGCTCTTCCTTCATCTTGACATGACCTTTGTCTTATAGGTACCAACTCCCTAAATGATCCTCTATCATCCCAACATGATTTTAGTTTTGAATCCACCACAATATCCTTGGATTGCATCCTTTATGACTCCCTCCCATCTCACAAACACTCTATCCTCCCAAAAAAATGTTATCCCCCCTCCATTGTTGGCAACATAATCTGAAAACCTTCTAAAAATATGCTTGAAAACCTTCTAAAAATTCCTTGGGATGCCTTAGGTACCTTGGTTTGGGAGTCAGATTCATTCAATGATCCAATTTTGCACCAGTGCTATATTTTGGTAAGAGGTTTTTAATTTGGCTTGATAACTATTGAATGAAATTTATGTATAACATATATTTGACAAAAGGTAAATCTTAAATGTTTTCAAGTTTTCATTTTTTTATTAGAATGGGTGGAATTTTTTTTTTTGGGGGTAAAATTGAGGTGGTCTTCCACTTGATTTACCAATACTCTTGCAATGGGAATGTACGAGGATGTGCCATTGGATTTCTTTGAAAAATGTGTATCATTTATCCTTCTCATTCCGAGTGTATTCATACAATAAAAATAAAGTAAAGGTGGGTGTAAAATATAAAAACTTACTAATTTTTAAGCATGCCTTGCTCACCAAGATGAATTTCCAGAACAAGAAGTGCCCAAAAAAAATTTCTCTCCTCTCATCAAAAAATTTAGTGACCAATCAATGAATGAATGAAAATCACATTCCTTCTACAGGAATTTCCATTTGGGATTATTTCCCTTTGTGCTCGGATGACCTATCACATCACTTGTTGGGTGATGTGAATCCTGGCATCCAAACTAGTAGTGGAGGATCCTTTCATTTGTCAAATCAAGCTTCTACCTCCCCAAATTCTCTTCCTTCATGTTGACATGACATTTTTCCTATAGGTACCAACTCCCTAAATGATCCTCTATCATCCCAACATGATGTCAGTTTTGAAGCCACCACAATCTCCTTGGATTGCATCCTTTATGACTCCCTCCCATTTCACAAACACTCTATCCTCCCAAAAACTGTTATTCCCCCTACATTGTTGGCGACATAATTTGAAAACCTTCTAAAAATATGCCTGAAAACCTTCTAAAAATTCCTTGGGATGCCTTAGGTACCTTGGCTTGGGAGTTAGCTTCATTCAATGATCCAATTTTGCACTAGAGATATATTATGGTAAGATGTTTTTAATTTGGCTTGATAACTATTGAATTAAATTTATGTATAACATATATTTGACAAAAAGTAAATCTTAAATTTTTTCAAGTTTTCATTTGTTTATTAGAATGGGTGGCAATTTTTTTTTTGGGTAAAATTGAGGTGGTCTTCCATTTGATTTACCAATCCTCTTGCAATGGGAATGTATGAGGTTGTGCCATTGGATATCTTTGAAAAACATGTATCATTTATCCTTCTCATTCTGAGTGTATTCATACAATAAAACTAAAGTAAAGGTGGGTGTGAAATATAAAAACTTACTAGTTTTTATGCATGCCTTGCTCACCAAGATGAATTTCCAGAACAAGAAGCTCCCAAAACAAATTTATCTCCTCTCATAAAAAAATTTAGTGACCAATCAATGAATGAATGAAAATCACATTCCTTCTACAGGCATTTCCATTTGGGATTATTTCCCTTAGTGCTAGGATGACATATCACATCACTTGTTGGATGATGTGAATCCTAGCATACAAAATAGTAGTGGAGGATCCTTTAATTTGTCAAATCAAGCTTCTACCTCCCGAAATGCTCTTCCTTCATCTTGACATGAAAATTTTCATATAGGTACCAACTCCCTAAATGATCCTCTATCATCCCAACATGATGTTAGTTTTGAAGCCACCACAATCTCCTTGGATTGCATCCTTTATGAATCCCTCCCATCTCACAAACAATCCATCCTCCCAAAAAATGTTATTCCCCCTCCATCGTTGGCGAAATAATCTGAAAACCTTCAAAAAATATGTTTGAAAACCTTCTAAAAATTTCTTGGGATGCCTTAGGTACCTTGGCTTGGGAGTCAGCTTCATTCAATGATCCAATTTTGCACCAGTGCTATATTATGGTAAGATGTTTTTAAATTGGCTTGATAACTATTGAATGAAATTTATGTATAACATATATTTGAAAAAAGGTAAATCTTAAATGTTTTCATGTTTTCATTTGTTTATTAGAATGGGTGGAATTTTTTTTTTTTTGGGTAAAATTTACGTGGTCTTCCACTTGATTTACCACTCCTCTTGCAATGGGAATGTACGAGGATGTGCCATTGGATTTCTTTGCAAAACATACATCATTTATCCTTCTCATTCCAAGTGTATTCATACAATAAAAATAAAGTAAAGGTGGGTGAGAAATGTAAAAACTTACTAACTTTTATGCATGCATTTCTCACCAAGATGAATTTCCAGAACAAGAAGTGCCCAAAACAAATTTATCTCCTCTCATCAAAAAATTTAGTGACCAATGAATGAATGAATGAAAATCACATTCCTTCTATAGGCATTTCCATTTGGGATTATTTCCCTTAGTTCTCGGATGACCTATCACATCACTTGTTGGATGATGTGAATCCTGGCATCCAAACTAGTAGTGGAGGATCCTTTCATTTGTCAAATCTAAGTTTAAATTTCGTACCTTCTCATCTTGAGCACATATTTTTCCAAATAACTCCCTAAATGTTCCTCTATCATCCCAACATGATGTCAATTTTGAAGCCACCACAATCTCCTTGGATTTCATCCTTTATGACTCCCTCCCATATCACAAACACTCTATCCTCCCAAAAAATGTTATTCTCCCTCCATTGTTGGCGACATAATCTGAAAACCTTCTAAAAATATGTCAGAAAACCTTCTAAAAATTCCTTGGGATGCCTTAGGTACCTTGGCTTGGGAGTCAGCTTCATTCAATGATCCAATTTTGCACCAGTGCTATATTATGGTAAGATGTTTTTAATTTGGCTTGATAACTATTGAATGAAATTTATCTATAAAATATATTTGAAAAAAGGTAAATATTAAATGTTTTCAAGATTTTCGTTTGTTTATTAGAATGGGTGGAATTTTTTTTTTGGGGGTAAAATTGAGGTGGTCTTCCACTTGATTTACCACTCCTCTTGCAATGGGAATGTACGAGGATGTGCCATTGGATTTATTTTCAAAACATGTATCATTTATCCTTCTCATTCTGAGTGTATTCATACAATAAAACTAAAGTAAAGGTGGGTGCGAAATATAAAATCTTACTAATTTTTGTCCATGCCTTGCTCACCAAGATGAATTTCCAGAATAAGAAGTTCCCAAAACAAATTTATCTCCTCTCATCAAAAAAGTTAGTGACCAATCAATGAATGAATGAAAATCACATTCCTTCTACAGGAATTTCCATTTGGGATTATTTCCCTTAGTGCTCAGATGACCTATCACATCACTTGTTGGATGATGTGAATCCTGGCATCCAAACTAGTAGTGGAGGATCCTTTCATTTGTCAAATCAAGCTTCTACCTCCCCAAATGCTCTTCCTTCGTCTTTACATGACATTTGTCCTATAGGTACCAACTCCCTAAATTATCCTCTATCATCCCAACATGATGTCAGTTTTTAAGCCACCATAAACTCCTTGGATTGCATCCTTTATGACTCCCTCCCATCTCACAAACACTCTATCCTCCCAAAAAATGTTATTCCCCCTCCATTGTTGGCGACATAATCTGAAAACCTTCTAAAAATATGCCTGAAAACCTTCTAAAATTCCTTGGGATTCCTTAGGTACCTTGGCTTGGGAGTCAACTTCATTCAATGATCCAATTTTGCACCAGTGCTATATTATGCTAAGATGTTTTAATTTGGCTTGATAAGTATTGAATGAAATTTATGTATAACATATATTTGATGTAGAATGGGTGGCAATTTTTTTTTTTTGGGTAAAATTGAAGTGGTCTTACACTTGATTTACCACTCCTCTTGCAATGGGAATGTACGAGGATGTGCCATTGGATTTCTTTACAAAATGTGTATCATTTATCCTTCTCATTTTGAGTGTATTCATACAATAAAACTAAAGTAAAGGTGGGTGTGAAATATAAAAACTTACTAATTTTTATGCATGCTTTGCTCACCAAGATGAATTTCAAGAACAAGAAGTGCCCAAAACAAATTTATCTCCTCTCATCAAAAAATTTAGTGACCAATCAATGAATGAATTAAAATCACATTCCTTCTACAAGCATTTCCATTTGGGATTATTTCCCTTAGTGCTTGGATGACCTATCACATCACTTGTTGGATGATGTGAATCCTGGCATCCAAACTAGTAGTGGAGGATCCTTTCATTTGTCAAATCAAGCTTCTACCTCCCCAAATGCTCTTCCTTCATCTTGACATGACATTTTTCCTATAGGTACCAACTCCCTAAATGATCCTCTATCATCCCAACATGATGTCAATTTTGAAGCCACCACAATCTCCTTGGATTGCACCCTTTATGACTCCCTCCCATCTCACAAACACTCTATCCTCCCAAAAAATGTTATTCCCCCTCTATTGTTGGTGACATAATCTGAAAACATTCTAAAAATATGCGTGAAAACCTTCTAAAAATTCCTTGGGATGCCTTTGGTACCTTGGCTTGGGAGTCAGCTTCATTTTATGATCCAATTTCGCACGAGTGCTATATTATGGTAAGATGTTTTTAATTTGGCTTGATAACTATTGAATGAAATTTATGTATAAAATATATTTGACAAAAGGTAAATCTTTAATGTTTTCAATTTTTCATTTGTTTATTAGAATGGGTGGAATTTTTTTTTTGGGTAAAATTGAGGTGGTCTTCCACTTGATTTACCACTGCTCTTGCAATGGGAATGTATGAGGATGTGCCATTGGATTCCTTTGCAAAACATGTATCATTTATCCTTCTCATTCCGAGTGTATTCATACAATAAAACTAAAGTAAAGGTGGGTGTGAAATATAAAAACTTACTAATTTTTATGCATGCCTTGCTCACCAAGATGAATTTCCAGAAAAAGAAGTGCCCAAAACAAATTTATCTCCTCTCATCAAAAAATTTAGTGACCAATAAATGAATGAATGAAAATCACATTCCTTCTATAGGCATTTCCATTTGGGATTATTTCCCTTAGTGCTCGGATGACTTATCACATCACTTGTTGGATGATGTGAATCCTGGCATCCAAACTAGTAGTGGAGGATCCTTTCATTTGTCAAATCAAGCTTCTACTTCCCCAAATGCTCTTCCTTCATCTTGACATGACATCTTTCCCATAGGTACCAACTCCCTAAATGATCCTCTATCATCCCAACATGATGTTAGTTTTGAAGCCAACACAATCTCCTTGGATTGCATCCTTTATAACTCCCTCCCGTCTCACAAACACTCTATCCTCCCAAAAAATGTTATTCCCCCTCCATTGTTGGTGACATAATCTGAAAACATTCTAAAAATATGCCTGAAAACCTTCTAAAAATTCCTTGGGATGCCTTAGGTGCCTTGGCTTGGGAGTCATCTTCATTCAATGATCCAATTTTGCAGTAGTGCTATATAATGGTAAGATGTTTTTAATTTGGATTTATAACTATTGAATGAAATTTATGTATAACATATATTTGACAAAAGGTAAATATTAAATGTTTTCAAGTTTTCTTTTGTTTATTAGAATGGGTGGAAATTTTTTTTTTGGGGTAAAATTGAGGTGGTCTTCCACTTGATTTACCACTCCTCTTGTAATGGGAATGTACGAGGATGTGCCAATGGATTTCTTTGCAAAACATGTATAATTTATCCTTCTCATTCCGAGTGTATTCATACAATAAAACTAAAGTAAAGGTGGGTGTGAAATATAAAAACTTACTAATTTTTATGCATTCCTTGTTCACCAAGATGAATTTCCAAAACAATAAGTGCCAAAAACAAATTTATCTCCTCTCATCAAAAAATTTAGTGACCAATCAATGGATGAATGAAAATAACATTCCTTCTACAGGCATTTCCATTTGGGATTATTTCCCTTAGTGCTCGGATGACCTATCACATCACTTGTTCATGATGTGAATCCTGACATCCAAACTAGTAGTGGAGGATCCTTTCATTTGTCAAATCAAGATTCTACCTCCCCAAATGCTCTTCCTTCATCTTGACATGACATTTTTCCTATAGGTACCAACCCCTTAAATGATCCTCTATCATCCAAACATGATGTCAGTTTTGAAGCCACCACAATCTCCTTGGATTGCATCCTTTATGACTCCCTCCCATCTCACAAACACTCTATCCTCCCAAAAAATGTTATTCCCCCTCCATTGTTGGCGACATAATCTGGGTTTGTCACTATAACAAGAAATCCACATTCCCTCACATTTGATTTCTTTTTGGTGTAGCCATCATTTGAAATAACAGAATGGTTTATTGGGAGTTTCCTTTAGTAAAAACTACTAAATGGGTGCTTCAACAAATAACGAATGAACCCTATGTTGAAGTAGTATTTTGAAACACCTACCTTGGGACTAGAAGAAAGACAAAGGAAATGTCTTCAGAGGAAAATGGAGGATCCAAACATTATCCTAAGAGATATTAGACTTAATGTCATACAACATATGGATGACTCCACCATTGTAGGTCAATCTTCCAACATAAGCTTTTTTATTGATTATCTAAAGAAGTTGATGAACAATATGTTTCTTTTAGTGCTAGGATACTCTCTATGTTTCCTCATAATTTCCATAAGATTGTATGCCTAGGTCACTTCTTCAAGGGTTAACACGAGAAAAATAGTGCATAAGCAATGGTTTTGGGGTAGTTAAGCCTTATACCTTGAGATTTGGAGAATCAATTTGACAACCATTCTGAGAAGTTATAGGTCATCCCCATCTCGTTGCATATGCTATGACTTCCTATGCATCTCTATTTTATAAAAAAAAATCAAAAGATAGGAAATAATTTCGGGTTTTTATATAATGTGAACTTCTTAGTTCTAGTGAGCAGATATATAGCCATGGCCAAAACCTTGGTGGTTCTAAACCTGGCGTAGGGTGTGGGAGACTTCATCACCATAAAACGAGACAACTTATCCTATTACCAACCACTTGAATATGAATTTTTTCCATTTGAGAGTACAAAATGTAGGGTATATGAACATTTTTTTGTTAAATCACCAGAATTTCTCTTCCGCTTTCCTTTACTATTATCATTACTTGTTTACACGTACTACATCTTTTGATTGGTCAAACCCGAGTCCGGTTGTGAAAGAAAATGTTCTCCATAATCTATTTTAAATGACTCCCTATTATAGCCAGTGAAAATCAAACCCTCTATCTTAAAAGACGAGGATTTTTTTCATAAAAAACATTGCAGTGTTTCAAAGCTTGAGAATGATTTCTAGCTTTGTATTTGTGATGAGAAAGAGCCAATAAAATATCTTAGTCATCCTTTTAGATTCACGTGTCACCAGAATTTCTCTTCCTTTTAAAATATTTGGTAGCAAAGACAGTATGGAGGTTTATACAAGGCGAGGTTCTATGGGTCGAGATGAAAAAAGGAAAAATTCTTGGAGAAGAACTAGCGGACAGGGTTATTTTGCAAGGAAACAGAACCACATCTTTGAAAAAAGAAATATTCAATGCTCAAATGAAGATGCTTACCTGGTTGGCTAGATGATAATGTGGCTTAGCGGCGACAACTCCAGTCCAAACGACAGTGAAAAGGACAACCCGAAAATGTAAACAACAGTGTATAATGTTGGGTGAGTTAAGAAATTTGGGTTTTATTATAAGAAAAAAAACACTTGGACGAGAGTTAAAAAACTCTCGGACGAGAGTTAAAAAACTCTCGTCCGTGAGTCTTCCCGAGAGTTTATCACAACTCTTGGACGAGAAAATACCTAACTCTCGTCCGAGAGAATTTTAACCCTGGTTAAGCCCGATCAAACTATCTCCTGAAATATTAAAAATATCTCGGACGAGAGTTTTAAAAACTCTCTGTCGATAAATAGATTTGACTATTTTCTCGAACGAGAAATTAAAAATTTCACACAAATTCTAGCCCTCCACGAAAAAGTGTTCCCAACTTCGGGATTTCACCCTAGTTCAAAACTATTTAATATATATTCTCGAGATTTAAATTCGAAGGCTTCACTGAGCATAAATCCCATGAACAGAAAATAAAATCAAGTTAAATCAGAAATACAACTGAAGGACACAAATTTACACAGTAAATGGTAAAACAGAGATGAAATTATTTTCACCAACACAGTGAAAAATTATTACAAACTACTCTCCAAAGAACATTTTGTATTATACATGTGTCTTTTAGTAAAAAAACATTTTTACTAAAAACACAATAGCATAAAAGAGTGAGTAAGATTTACTGTAAAAAGTAAAAGCAGGTGACAGAGCAGTAATGGTAAAAGACTAAACAGAAAAGACAGGTGAAATATTTACTACAAATGAAGGACATAGTTTAAATATCAAAAGAAGAGTTAAAAGACAAGTCAGAGGAAGAAAATGACGTGAGAGATAAGCCAACATGAGAAAAAAAAAATGACAGAAAATCAGATAAAACAAGAACAAATTTCAATCAGTTGAAAGGTGTCACTACCTTTTAGCAGCCAGATATTTTATTGACTTAATTAAATCCTATATCAGTTTTAGGATATTTAGTATTAGTTTTCGCATAAATACTTCATAATTAAATTTATTTGGTGTGTGGATTGCTAAACATTTATATAGTTGTATTGCTTTGAAACCTGAGGGTTTATTGTACCATTTTCAAGTCAGCAAACTGGATTAAGTAGAAAAGGCATTATATTATAGGATTCATTAGTCGAGCCACTTCAATGAAGTAATTTTAATTGTTCTTTGTTATTTTCTGAATTTTTTTTCACATACTTGCATGTTTTCCAATTCAAATGATATAACAGGAATTTTATTTCAGAACTTGTTTAAATACACTATGTCTTGAACTATTATTCATTTTCATGTTTTCTTCTGATATCTAGATTAGGGAATTCTTCATTTCTCCCTATTTTCGATTGACCTCTGTCATTTCTTTCATAATTTGGTTTGAGGAACCCTTAATTTCTCCTTGATCCCGATTGAAACCATTTCGAGCCTAAGAGATCTAAATTTACTGAGCTACCTTGCCCTGTGAACAATTCCTTTAGAAATTGATTATGCTTTGTTGCTTGATACATTGACTCCATAGCCTGAAGAAAAAAAAATCATGCATCTATCCATCTGAATTAATAATTCCACCACCAAACCAAACAAAAATCAAAACCAAACAATCTTACATAACTAGCCTAAAATCAACTAAAAACAACAAAGTTAAATCATAAAGAGAGAGCCCTCTCTGAGCATTAGGAAAGGCTAGATCCTAATCTCAAAACTAGGTTTGTGGTTACCTCGGTGAGTTATTTATTTAACCTTGAGAAATTACTGAGTGATAACATATTGGCAACCATACTGGGGAAAACTAATATTTTCTTCAAAAAAAATTATACAAGAATCAGATTTGATCTATGATGGTGGATAGTGATCAGACAGACAAAGGTTAAAATCATCCACCTGGAAACTCCACATCAATTTCAAAATCAAGACTCCACTGGAGAAATGAACCTAGAAGAATATCATGGGAATATTAGGTTTTCAACTTGGATTTTAATCCAATACATTATGTTCTTTCTTATCAAAAAGTTTTTTCAATGTATATTGTATTTTAGTAATGATCTTAGACTAATAATTGATTATATTCCTTTGAAAATTGTAAATATAACTTCTTCTTTTGAGTAACTTTCTTATGAAACTTATGATGATCATTTTCCAATTGATAAGCCTCAAATAATCAAGACTAATCTTACAATCCCTATACATATTCTTGTACCTTGTAAAGTTATTGATAGATATAAACCACTCATCTTGCCTCCTATACTCCATGATTTCCCTGACAACTATTACAAAGATCTCCCCAAGTTTGATGGAGAGAATGGTAACTTCACTACTGAAAAACATGTTCAAGGTTTTGAGAATTATCTGGACCTATTTGAGATTGATGAAGATGATGTTAGAATCAGGATTTTTTCTCTTTCTTTGCAGATTAAAGTAAAAAGTTGGTTCAAGAATCTGCCTATTGCAAGCATCTCAAATTTCCAACAGTTTGTCAAACTTTTCCTTGATAGATGGATAATCAAATTCAGTCTTCTCATGATCATAGAAGAATACAATCACTTGAAAAGGCAGCCAAATGAGACAATACAACAATTTTCTGACAGATTCAATCAAGCTTATTATTCAATGCCATCAAATATCAGACCTCCTCCTGATTCAAATCTCTTGCATTATCCAAAAGCATTTGATCCAGAAATATAATTTCAGCTAAGAGAAAGAAACCCTTCAACACTTGAAAAAATGCATACAATTGTAGTTGATGTAGAAGTTAATCTAAAAATTAGAAGGGAAAAGTTGAAAGCAGAAAAAGAGAAGAACAACATTTCAAATCACTTAACATCTTCGGATGTAAACTCGACATTTTGGTAAGTAAAATAGAGGAAATAATAGAAAAGATCACCATGAAAGATGAATTTTTTTTTCAAGATTACCATGATCCATTTATCGCAAAATAAAAATAAAAATATTTTTGGTCATAAACACTTCTCTATTAATCATAACTACCATAGATCAGAAAATGAATTTATAGATCAATATGTGGAAGAGCAACCTGCTGATATAATATGTATTTTTGATGACATTCCTTATTTTGATGATTTGCCTAAGTATGATCAATATGATGATAATTATAATCTCCAAACTCAAGCCAACTTTAAAAAGAAATCAATAACTAGTTTGAGAGAAAAGGAAATATAGTTTCAGCAACCTAAAAATAGTGATCAACCAATATAGTTCAGCTATGAGAGTGAAGAAGTAAGTGCAGAAAATTTGGAAATAAGTGAAAATTATTTGCCTCTTTGTTTTTCTTCATTTCAGTTCATTAGAGAAAAATTTAAAGAAATTAAAAATCAACAGTCTTTAGGTATTGTTATTGACAACAAAGAATACAATCAAACTCTTGATCATGATTTTTCAATTTCGCAATTACAGTTATCAAATTCCATTCAAATACCTGATCAAATGACACAAGAGAATTATATACCACTATGTTTTTAATTCTTCCAGTTTTTAAAGAAAATGTGGTATAATATCTCTAAATCAAAGGATAAGCAGACCGCAGAAATATATGAAGTTCCATTCAAACCTATATGTAATAGGTTGTAGCAATCCTTCCAAGTTCTTCATGATCCAATAGCTGATATTTTGGATGGTGAATACAATCAAAAAATTTCTCCTTTAACTAACTATGAGATTCAGAATCAAGATGATAGGAGTTTCATCAGATAGACATTTTTATCAGTAGAAATATCCTCACAAAGCTTATTTGAAAATCAATAATTAAATTTGCAGGGAGATAATAGATTAGTTTCATGGCATGGAACCTATCTAGAAAAGATGTACAGTTGCTTGGATCATTTTAACATTTGTACATATACCTTGTAAGATCCTTTTGTACAATTTCTAAAGTCAACAAAGGAGATTGAGTATTTCCTTATCTTTACATTTTTTGACAAGTTTTTATTGGGATGCAAAACTTTAGTTTTGATCAAAAACAAGCAAATGCAACAAAATATATCAATGTATATAATTCTTGAATGGTTGCATTAGTTGTTTCATTTTACCTAACTAGCAGTTAGACATATGATTAGAGAAAGTAGGTAGAATTTCAGTTTGATTGGATTTATCGGCAAGTCTATTTCAGTACCAGTTTCTAGTTTTCAGCAAGTGTTGACAGAATTCATTAATATTTAAAGCCAAGGAGAATACCCTAAAAATCCTTGGTGATCTAGTATTTTGGTTTGAAAGTTGCAACAAATTTTAGTTTCAGATCAGATTTTAGTTTGCAGAAAAGGGTGTGATCTCAGTTCAATGTTTACCAGTCACAAAGATTATACAACAAAGCATGTGCAATCTTGGGATTGGCGCAATGGATCAGACTACTAGTGGACGGTGTTCTTGACATCTCACAAGGAGATGACATCCCCAAGTGAAGCCACTGTTAGGGTCCTATAATAATAGGATTCATAATTTTGAATTAACTGTGTAAAATTTTACAATATTGTACATAATTTTCCTTTCTGCAAAAGTTTTCCCATATTTAAAAACAAAAAGAGGGTAAGTCCTAAAATATAAATCAAAGGACTAAAGAAACAAGAACAAAAAGGAATATAAAGAATGAATCCCATAAAAAGAGATAAAAATAAGATCCAGAAAGTGTTGCACATTCAAATGCCACTACTTTTTACTTCACTTTGAAAAATAAGATTGTGTGCAGCTTGTCAAAATGCCACAACCCATGAGGATCAAACAGATTAATCTTGATTCATTCATGCTTTAAATTTCATGTTGATAATTAGTGAATAAGATCTGGCCAAACCATTTAATCTTGGAAGATCAGTAGTTAGGTAGAAAATAAAAGAGCTCATTAGTTTAATATGAGCCTTTGGAAGTTATAAGGTTATAAGTAGATAGTTTTCCTATTAAAAGAAAATAAAAGGGTCAGCAATCTTAAATACACCCAATAAAAGAAATTAAAATGTTAGGATAAAAAGGGTAGTTAGATTACTTTTACAAGCGTTAGAAAGCATCAATTGGTTTGTTTCTTATCACTAATATCTTACTAATTTCCCCCTTCCTAATTCCAGAAAACCCCTTCCCTATTCATTTTCCCTTATTCTAACACATTTCTCTTTTCAAAAATCTTTCCTTTTTGATAAAAACCCTTTCCCTAGCTAAAAACCTATTTCCATTATTAAAATCCCCCCTTCCCAATAACACATTAACACATCCGCATTCATATTACTTGACCTACATCTATTATTAATTCCATCGCATATATTAACCCCCCCCCCCCCCCCATTTTATTTAACCCCTCCATATATTATATCCCACTTTAATATTAATTCCCGTATACATATTCTCCAACCCTTTTATATTATATAACATATAGTTTATACATTTTCTGTTAACCCCTTCACATTCATAATACCCAACCCTACCACCTCCAAACACGAAACCCCTTCATTTATTAATCGACCGATCTCTACCATCGGATCCAACGACCTACGTCCTTTTCGCATCCCACAACCATCTGAAGTTCATAACCTTCATAATATTGCGAAATACGTGCTTTTCATACCCTACTCCCCTGCCACGTGACACTCTCTTGTGCTATCACATTCCACAATCCAAAACTGCCAAACCACTTTAACCTGTGTGAAAAACCACCTGTCTCTTGTGCCAAGAAGAAAACCACCCTACGATAGACTATTCACAAAACCGCCTCTCTGCTCTTCCACTATACATTAAAATGCTTGTCCAACCTGCATTGCAGTAAATCACTATTACATACCATTCTGTGCAGTGTAATGATCCCAACTTCTTAAAATCCATTCTTGCATTCAGTAAGAAACCATAGGGTTTTGTGAAAATATGAAATTTCACTATTTTCAAATTATTTGCCCGTCTCCGTTTAAAATTGCGAAAATAAAGCCAGTTCAAAGAAAAATTGATACCCCATTACCGTGCGAAATTTCTTCCATGGTTTTCCCTATTTTCTGAAGCCATTTTTTCCCACCTTCAAACCTGGGTTTTTATTAACAATGATTTTGTTTTACATGTGATCATCATGCCAAGAAATTGGATAAACAATTGATACTAGTTCAAAACTTTTTAATCTAGATTCTCAGGATTTAAATTCGAAGGCTTCATTGAGCAGAAATCTCATGAACAGAAAAGAAAATCAATTTAAATCAGAAATACAACTGAAGGGGACAAATTTACACAGTAAATGGTAAAATAGAGATGAAATTATTTTCACCAACATAGTGAAAAATTATTAGAAACTACTCTCCAAAGAACGTTTTGTATTCTACATGTGTCTTTTAGTAAAAAACAATTTTTACGAAAAACATAGAAGTGTAAAAGAGTGAGTAAGATTTACTGTAAAAAGTAAAATCAAGTGATAGAGCAATCATGGTAAAAGACTAAACAGAAAAGATGGGTGAAAGATTTACTACAGATGAAGGATAGAGTTTAAAGATCAAAGGCAGAGTTAAAAGAAAAGTCAGAGGAAGAAAACATCGTGAGAGATAAGCCAACATGAGAAAAAAAACCAGATGACATCAAATGAGATAAAACAGGAACAAATTTCAATCAGTTGAAAGGTGTCACTACCTTTTAGCAGCCATATATTTTATTTCCTTAATTAAATCCTAAATCAATTTTAGGATATTTAGTATTAGTTTTTGTATAAATACTTCATAATTCGAAGTATTTGGTGTGTGGATTGCTAAACATTTCTATAGTTGTATTGATCTGGAACCTGAGATTTTATTGTACCATTTTCAAGTCAGCATACTGGATTGAGTAATAAAGGCATTAAATTACAGGATTCATGTGTTGAGCCACTTCAGTGAAGTACTTTCAATTTTTGTTTGTTATTTATTGAAATTTTTTCACATACTTGCATGTTTTCCAATTCAAATGATATAACAGGAATTTTATTTCAGAAATTGTTTAAATACACTCTATCTTGAACTGTTATTCATTTTCATGTTTTCTTATGATATCCAGATTCGGGAATTCTTTATTTATCCCTAGTTTAGATTGAACTCTATCAGTTATTTCATTATCCAGTTTGTGGAACCCTTAATTTCTCCTTGATCCCAATTGAAACCATTTCACCTTCCAGCCTAAAAGATCTGAATTTACTCAGCTTACTTGCCCTGTGAACACTTCCTTTAGAACTTGTTTTTTCTTTGTTGCTTAATACATTGAATCCATAGCCCAATGAAAAATAGACCAGCATCTATCCATCTGAAACAATAATTCCACCACCAAAACAAACCAAAATCAAAACCAAACAATCTTACATAACTAACCTAAAATCAACTAAAAACAAGAAACTTAAATCATAAAGAGAGAGCCCTCTCTGAGCATTAGGAAAGGCTAGATCCCGATCTCAAAAGTAGGTTTTTGGTTACCTTGATGAGTTCTTTCTTTAACCTTGAGAAATTAATGAGAGATAAAAATTTCCATGCTCTATTTTTTGTAACATTTACATGAACGTGTCTCTACTCTTCTGATGAATGAATTTAGTTTAATGCTCATTCTGACTCCCTCTCAATTCACTCTATACACAATGAAAAATTATGCATGATTCTAATATTACCTACCTGACCTCACCCTTATATTTGAAACTAAACCTTTGAAATCAGACCTGAACCCTAGACCTAGTTTCCTAACTATCATTCTTATCCAACCAAACTCCAAAAAAAAAAAACCTAATCTATTGAGCGTCATAACTAGCCTAAAACATTATATCTAGTCATCCCTTTGGCTGCAAAGTGACATTGAGAGAGCCCTCTCTGGTCTTGGTAGGGCTAGCTACTTGACCTAAACGTTGGTTTGTGGTTACCTTCCTTTAGCTCCATTATAAGCCTTGGGAAGCAGGGGGGAGTGATAACATTCTTGGTGTTATTACCAAGGATCGATTGTAAAACTTTCCCTGGGAAAACTTCTTTAGTACACTGAAGGTTAGACTTGTGGGTGGCAAGTTCTGACATTCAAAGAAGGTTGAGTCTATAAATTCGAGCCAAAGTACCAATTTTCAAGAAAATATGTCTCCCAAAAGACACACCAGGTCCAATCCAAACCCAAATCCCTCAGCAATTTTCAATCACCCTGAGAGGGTTTTAAGAAAGCAGAAGACAAATTCTAAGAAATTTGGAAAGGCTATTCCTCCACTTGTAAAATCAAACTCCTTGCCTATGATATTTTATTCAAAATATTTTTCCTATAATTTTGAATTTGAAACATATTTATTTAGGTCTAATTTTGAATATTTTCTTTTAGAAATGGTCTTTGATCCTATTGATTTTGAGACCCATTTACCATTTTCTGAATATTATTTTTTTGAGTTTGATAGTGAAGTCTGGTCTAATTTCTACAAGCTTAAAGGTTTGGTGGATAAGTTTCAAGTAACTTTAGAAAGATCTTGTTTTCAATACCAACAACATGCTTTTTCTTCACCTCCTATTATTACACCTTCTCACACATCTACATCATCATCTCTTCCTTTCATTCCATCATTACCTCTACAAATTTTCACTCCATCAACACCTCTACAACCCCCTCCATCAATCATGGCCATATTTTCTCCATTGATCTTACCACAGCAACTCACCACACTACCTCAGAATTATGGTCAAATATTTCCCCTTTTTTCATGGAACATCAGAGGTTATTTCTTATCAACACATTTTCAAAGTGGTTGATTTTATAGATCTTGAAGAGAATTAAAATGATGATGCCAAGATGCACATCATAGGAGAGGTTAAAAAATGGTTCCTCTCTCTCACAGTTGGTTCAGAAGATAATTCACAACAGCTAATTTACGTGTTTATGAAAAAATGGGAGGAGAAGAAGGATCCATTGAAAATCCTAGCTGAATATAACGCCTTGAAAAGGAATCCTAATGAGTCTTTACAAGACTTTACAACTAGATTTAATAGAATTTATGATTCTATTCCTAAAAATATCAAGCGTCCTCTAGGCCTTGCTTCACTTCATTACCCTAATGGTTTTAATCCTGATATGGATTACCAGCTGAGGGAAAGAAATTTGTCAACCCTTGAAGAAATACAGAGAAATGTAGTGAGTGTGGAAGCTAATTTGATTATCAAAAAAAAAAAAAGATAGAGAAAAGGGTCACTATCAATGAAGAAACATCTACTTCATCCGAGGGAAAGCTCGACAACTTGATCAAAAACATAGATAAGATTATGGAAAAAATTTCCATCGCTTACAGACAAGTTGAACCCTCCTTTAGAAATCCCAATTTCAGGGGTCAAAATCAGTAGCCTCAATACAAGATCAAGAAAATGGAATAGAGGGGTCAGGATCCCCAAAGTCAACAACAAATTCGCACTCCATTTTAGCAAAACTACAGTGAAGATCCTGATGAAGAAGATGAAGAAGATATTTCTAGCGAGAATCGTTTATTTGAGGAAAATCAACAACCTATTTTCCTCACTGAAGAAGATCAGTTTTCTGCAGAAATTCATGCACTGGATGATCAACAATATGTCCTGTAAAATGATGATATGCTATTAGTACGGACAAAATGTTACAGAGGGGATATCAGAACACTCTTTCTCAAGTACAGAGGAAGTATAGTTTTAGGAATAGGAATGTTCCTATCATCTCCAATAAGAAAAAACAAAATTCTCAAACTGATACTCATCATAAAGAGACGACTACCTCAAATCAAAGCAAAGACAAGGGGCCTGCTATTCCTATTCCTACAAAAGGCAATGAGGCTTCCACTAGCAGTCAGAAAAAAGATAAACAATTCCAATATGGAGGACACAAAGATCAGTTCAAGAAGAAAGTTGCACCATCCAAAGAGATAGAAAAACATTCTACTCTTTTTTTTCTTGAAAATGAAATCTCTAAACTAAAAGTTTCCATTCCTTTAATTGAAATATTCAACAATGACCAATATAAGTTTCAAGTATCCAAGTTGATTAGGGTAGATCATATGTTTGATATGGTTAATGTAAGTGATGATCACCCAAAACTTTTATTTGGTCCTGTTGTTGATAGTGATTTGGAAGATAGTGAGGTCCCTTTGTTTTATCTTAGCCTAATAATCCATGATTTTATCATCCATAATGCCATGCTTTATTCTAGAGTGTCTCATAACCTTATGCCCAAATCCATCATGGACAGATTAGGCCTAAATGTCGCAAGACCTTACCATGACCTTTATTCATTTGATTCAGGCAGAGTGAAATGCCTTGGCGTCATTAAATATTTAGTTGTGTCTTTAGAGAAAATCCTAGCCAAGAATGTCCTCATGGATGTTTTTATGGCTGATATCCCTCCCAGATATGGAATTTTTCTCTCCCGACCATGGGGAGCGAAACTTAGAGGTTCCTTGCAGCTTGAATTTTCATATGCTACAATAACGATCTTTTGTCAACTCAGAAAACTATACTGGTAAAGTTACATGAAGTACATGATCAGTAGTAAAGAAAATCCTAATAATCACCCCATACATGATCTTCACATGGATTTATAATATTTTATCTTATTCAATGTTCAATGTTCAACATATTCAGAAATTTTGATGGAAGAAAAGTTAGAAATTTCAGAATTTTCAAATTCTATTTTAGAAATTGAAAATGTAGAAAATTGAGAAAATATGCCAAGTGGTTTGGAACCAAGCGCATCAGCCCAAAGAAGAGATGAAATAGTGAAATGCATAGAAATTTTTGGTACAACAACCCTCTATCAAGCAACAAGTAAAGTTCAGTCATCTGATTTGCAGCATCCCGATGAAGAGAGTGGTTTGTGGACCATGGACTTCGATGAAGACTTGGGTAAGGAAGGGGATGGCATTGGAGTATGGATTCAAAACACTATAAATCAGTCTCTTAAAATTCCTCCTAATGTTATAATGTATTCTTACAAGTTAGCATTCAGTTGTTCAAACAATGAAGTAGAGTATGAGGCTTTGATATCCGGCTTGAAATTTCTCCAGAAATTAGGTGTCAAGAAACATTTTTTGTATGGAGACTCTAAATTGGTAATAAAACAAGTAAAAGGGGAATATCAGGCCAAGAATCATAGGATGGGATCTTACCGAAATGAAGTATTAGATATCCTCAAGACCTTTGCCGAGTATACTTTGTCATTGATCCCAAGGGACAAAAATGTTATTGCTAATTTTCTTGCCACTTTGACCAACATGTTTAAAATTACATTGTATACAAATAATAAGTATGAGATAAATGTCAAACAGAGACTTGTTATTCCAAATAATGTTCAATATTGGCAGGCCTTTCAATATGACAAACATATCAACAACTTCTTGTAGACAGAAGAGGAATTTGTGAATTTACAAATGGATGACCAATTTTCTGAAAATGACCAAGAATTGCATGGAGTAGAAATTAACGTACTTCAACTTTCCTAGAGGTATTGTGCCTTTGGAGGATATTTGTGACCAATACGATGTTGCATGAAAACTGACCATGCTGCCAACAGAAGTAGGAGTGGAAGATCTTAATCTTCACACTCCCGAAAAGCCCAATATGGTCAAGATTTCAAAATCCTCAAACCCATAGATGAAAGGTAAATATGCAATGCTCATGTCTCAATTTGTTGATGTTTTTGCATGCAAGTATTCTGATATGAAAAATTATGATAATAGTATAATTCAAGATTATATTCCTTTGAAACCAGATCCGAAGCCTTTCTGCCATAAATTAAGGAGAATGAATCCCAAGCTGCTGCCCTCCATTCAAAAAGAGGTAAATAGGTTGTTTAATACTGGTATTATAGTTCCACTTCACTTCTAAAATTGGATGTATAACTTAGTGCCAGTAAGGAAGAAGACTGGAGAAATTTGCTTGTGTATAGATTTTAGAAATCTGAATAAAGTGTTGTTGAAAGAAAATTACCCATTGCTAAAAATGGAACATATTATACAAAGGGTAGTTGGATATTCCAAACTTACATTGTTGGATGGATACTCCCTGTATAGTCATATTTTAGTCCATCCACATGATTAGGAAAATACAACCTTTACAACACCATGGAGTACCTTCATGTACGCCAAAATGCCCTTTGGATTGAAAAATGTCAGAGTGCTTTTTCAGCTAGAGATGCACATTTCATTCGATAGTGAAATTGATGTCTTATTGGCCATCTATCTTGATGATATAACTATTTTTTCCAAGATAGATGAGCATCACTTGCAGCACTTGAAAATAGTTTTTCAGAGATGTAGGAAATTTGGCATATCGTTGAATCCTAAGAAGAGTCTATTTGCTATGGATGAAGGAAATTTTTTGCGCCACATCATTTAAAAATATGGAATCCGAATAGATCCCTCAAGAATTGAAGCAATTCAGAGCTTGGAATATCCTAGGAGCAAGAAGGACATTCAGTCATTCAATGGTAAAATCAATTTTCTGAGAAGGTTTGTTCCCAATCTTGCTGAACACTTAAGACAAATTACTGACATTTTGAAGGAAGATAGTGAGGTAAAATGGTTCGAGGAGGAAAATAAGTCTTTCAATCAAGTTAAATTTTCTTTATCTCACACTCCCATTCTGATTAGTCCATATTACAAACTTGGTTTCATCATTTTTTCCTTTGCTTCAGAGCATACTCTAGTTGCTATCCTTATGCAAAAGAAAAATAAAAAAATAGAATAACCCATCGCCTTCTTCAGTAGAACCATTAGAGATGCAGCCTTGAAGTATAATATCATTGAAAAATAGGCCTTGGCAATAGTTAAAGCATTGAAGGACTTCGGGGTCTATATTCTTCATTCTCATGTGATCGCATATGTCCCAAACACTGTTGTCAAAGATGTGCTTACATAGACTGATCCTGAAGTTCGGCATGGAAAATGGATCGTTGCTATGTTGGAGTATGAATTGGATATCAAGCCTACAAAAATGATCAAGGGAAAAGGCTTGGAAAAGATTATGGTGGACTCCAATATCCATGCTTGACATTAATTTTATTGCTACATTATCTGAGGAGCAAGAGGTTGATTCATTACCTCAGGTATCTGAAATATTTATTTCATCGCCATGGTATGCTGATGTTGTTTATGTTTTGCAACACCTGAATCCTCCTCACGTATTCCCTAGTAGTAAAGCTAGATCTTTGAAAATCAGGGCTCTTAAATATTGCATTTTTTAAAATTCTTTGTATTAGAAAGATTCGGGTGGAGTGTTGTTGAATTTCTTGGTAGAAGGAGAAGTTGAAAAACTGATGAATGACTTTCATAAAGGTGATTGTTTTCATATTTTTATAAGACTGTCATGAGTTTTCATGAATGTCAATTTTTCAAGGAAAAAGAAATATTTTGTCGTTTCCCTTAAAATCCATCATAGTTTAGGCACCCTTCCAATAGTGGAGTCTTTATTTCATTGGAAAAATCCATCCTCCTTCATCAACTCGACATAAATGGATACTCACTACCACTGATTACTTCACAAAGTGGGTTGAATCCATTCCAATGAGGTAAGCTACAGATACTATCATTATTCGGTTTTTGGAAAGTAATATCTTGTCTCATTTTGGTTGCCCATAGAAAATTATTACTGACAATTCACCTGCCTTTAAGTCTAAGAAAATTATTGACTTTTCTGATAAATATCACATTAGAATTGGTCATTCTACAACATATTATCCTCAAGGAAACGAGCTGGTTGAATCATCAAAAAATTCATTGGTGAATATAATCAAGAAATTGTTGCAAGAGAACAAGAGAAATTGCACAAGAAGCTCATAAATGCTATATGAGTGGATAGAGTTAGCACATAGAGATCAATCAACATGTCACCTTTCCAACTTGTGTATGGGGTTGGTGTTTAGTCAATTTAATGTCTTAAATTACTATCATAAATTATCGATCGAGGTTAGTAATCTGATGAAGTGTGGTGCACTATATATGCTTAGATGACCTTCTTTCTTACTTCGTTGTGTATGTTTTATATTGTTTTGGGGGTTTTGTATTTTATACCTAAATTTGACAACCAAAATTGATCTAAGAAATGAAATTTATGCTTCTAAATGAAATCCTTAAATGCTAGTGAACAACCAAATCTAAATGAATTTTAATGATGAAAACTTAATCTTAAAGAAAGAAGAAAAGGAAATGTTATTTTTATTCTAAGAAAAGGAATTGAATTACAAATTAATTTTAATGAAATGAATGAAATATGAAATATAAAAGAAGGAAGAAAAGGAAATCTGTTGATTAACTAAACTAATTTGCATAAAAATAAATCAAATTTTGAATGGTTTAAAATATGAGTTATGTTAGACTTATCTAGGTCAGCTAAACATCTATGGAAAGTATATAATTGAAACAAAACACTATTCTAAATCTAATTGCATTCCACTGATATTCAAATGACAAGAATGGAACCATTTTCTATCTTATCTATTGAAAGCATTAATTCTATAAAAACATAGTGTTTAATCTATTTCAAAACACAATTCTAATCTAACTCTGTCCTAGTTCAAATATAAGAATGATTGAACGATAAAATTAATATAATTCTATTCTATTCCATGGAATGAAAGCATAAATTCTATTGCTAAGAAATTAAATGACTGTGCTGATTGAAATCAAAAGAAAGCAAGAAATGATAGAGTACATGTTGCGCAAACATGTTTATTTTTAAAACCTATGGTTGTTCTATGAGCGAATGCACAAATATATCCAATTGGAAAATGACAAAGTCACATTCATGAGATGATTTTAAGTGAGCATAAGATCCAACAGTCAACTATAAATGTAAACAACTTAATTCAGGAAACAATTAAAAACTAATTGACATGAAGTTAAACTACAAAATAGTGAGCAATTAAAACTATGAATTGACAAGAATCTGACTATGAAATAACAAGAAATTAACTATGAATTGACGAGAATATAACTAGGAATCAACAGGAAATTAAACTAAGAAATTGAAAGAAAAGTAAACTATAAAAACCTCATTTCCGTGTAGGGTCCCTCTGCAACAGAATGAGTTTGAAATCTACTTAGACTATGCACACATCAGACATTTGTAATTGGTCTTCTTTATTAGCAAAAATAGAGTTTGAAATTGTAACACTAAATTATCCCATAAATTAAGCTTATTCCCGGTTTCAACAGACCAGTATTTATACAGGTTTTTGGATTAACTGTTTGAGGCAATTCCCCCTATGGATAAAAAAGTAAAAATAAAATTATAATTCTATTTAGAAGCAAATTCTTCATGGCTCTCTCTCTATTTGCTACATTAGAGAAAATCGAGAGTCTTTCGTCCACTGATATCGCTCCTTGGCTGATCTTTGACCGCGAGCGTAGGCATAGTTACTTCTTGAATTCAAACACGTAAGTGGGATAAGATCCATGTGTGGATCATTCCAAAGATACCCATATGACCCAATTCTTCATTTGCTTCTCAAATCCCGTCAAACAATAACGGTGGCTGCAGAAACAATGGTTAGCTATATAATTTCACAAATTATGTATCTAATTATAGAAATTCATCTAAATAATAAAAATCATTATAATATAAAGTAGAGATCATCTAAATTCCTTCTCTGATGTGGAATATGTCAATTATCACTGATTGAGTTCATTAGTTTGTGAAAAAGGAAGGAGAAATGATGGAAAAGGTTGTTAAATTAGAAATAGTTTTGAGGTTCAACATACCCCCACTGAGAGACCATTGCATGTCCTCATGCAATTCCCAAAACTGTGAGTCTTCACCTTCTACTGCATTTGTTCTGATACCTCTGCCAATACATCCAACTTCCTCTTCTTTCTTTTCCTTGAAGTGATTTCCATTCTTGGTTTCTTCATGAGGAGTTTTTACTTCAGGTTGATAACTTTCCTATTCAGAAAGCTATTCTTTTTCTTCATTTTTTTGTTCTTCTTATACCACAACCCAAAATGTAAGATAGTGTTGTCACTAATGACCTTTTTCAAGTGATTATGTTCCTTTAGAGTTTCATTTTCTTTCTTAATGTCCATGTTCAGTATCTTTAGCTCATATATTTCTTGCTTAAAGGTGTTCACGAGAGGTTATTGTGGACTGATAGGCTGCTCTTCAACACTTGGATTTGCTTTTGCGTGTCTTTTCTCCAAGGGATCAATACAGTCATATATCTCTTGTTGTGCTGGGTCAATTTCAGGGGTCCTTCTGCTCGGACTGTGTATAGGAATATGTATAGGAGAATTTATAGGACTTTGTGTAGGAGAGGCTATAATGGGTGATGGTATTTGAAGATATTCATCTAAATTAACAAACTCTACTTCCTGTGGAGGTGTATTCTTCAAGGGTTTACGAATTCTAGAGCTTCTCCTTGGTTGTGAAGGACTTAAGATTTCTTAATTTGTAACTTTTCCATTTTCCTTTACATTACCTTTCTTTTTTACTCCACTTTTTTTCTTATTCTTAAGTAACTCTGCAATGGTGAGTTCTTCTTATTCTTCTTATGGCTGAGGTGAGGATTTGTCTTTGATGCAGGTATCAACCTTTCTCCTCCTACTTCTTTTAGTTTTCTCATCCTTAGGTTGTTCTGGTGCTTCGCCTTTAAAATGATTTCTGATTAGGAGACTTTCCCAGGAGTCTCCTACACTCTTTAGATGGAATTCAATGGGCATCTTTATTAGTCCATGATGATGCATGGTATCGTCTATGAATTGGACTTTTTTCTGCAAATTTGCTGACATTTTCTTTAGGTTGTTCAGTGGGAAGTATGGGAGGTTTATTTCTCTGTCCTCCAAGAAATTCATTAACAGTCTGGCATGGTAGAAAAACATACAACTGAATCTACCCTTGCAAGTAACAATTTTTTGTAAAATTAACAGTGCTATATTCCTCCATTTGTTTTTGAGTGTCATATTGGGAATTCCTTTCTTAAAAACAATAGTGTCCACACCTAGATTCTTCAGAAAAATCTTCCTTTCTTCATCGTGAATTTCCCTATTCTTGAACCTTCTTTCACCAATTTTCAGGAGTTTCGCGGCTTCAGCTATGAAGGCCTCTGTCACCGAAAACTTTATGTCCCCAATTTCGACCTCTGTCGCATCGAAGGATCTTGCAAATGACTTGGTGACCTCGTTGTAGAACCCATCGAACTTCTTTATGAATTGGAGCCATTGCACTTTCAACTGCATTTCGTTCATCTAAGGATAAAATTCCATGAATTTTGCTCCCACAAGTTCGGTTCTCACTATTAGACCCATGTCTCTGTCGTAAGGAGTTTCACCTTCAGAATTGTGCTTCTTTGATTAGGTAGATTGAGGGTTTAGCTCTGAGTTAAGGGTGTCGAGAGTTTGTAGAGACGTGTAGGTAAAATAGATATTCGAGCGAGGGTTTAGGAACGTGGATAAGTGGGTTACGGAATGAGATATGACCATTAACCCTTCATTAATGAAATCAATCTTGATCATTATGGGAAATTGTATGGATGAAGTGGTCGGATTTTGGAATTGCGATGTGAATCTGAATACAATCAGTTCTAATGATGACATATTGAGGTGGAAGCATATGATAATCTAAATTATATACACTAATGTTTTTGGACCTTATTATTTAAATAAATTTTTGTAACAAACCTTGGAACTGACCTTTTTTGATCTTATTTTGGTGTTGATTCATCAGGTTTCTTTTCTCAGTATGTTCTTCAGTTGCTTCTATTCAATATGTTGTTATTCAATAGGCTATAAAAATGTAACTGAGCTGCAGAATGTGATGAAAGCTGCAGATTATTCTGAGAACTGTAGAAATGTATAAAATTTGTAGCTACTTCTTTTATTGCTTCAGAAAAAGAAAGGGAACAAATAATTTGGGATTTTTAGAATGGGAGAAAATATAGAGATTATGAAACTTCAGTTTCCCTTCTTTCTTTTCCCTTCTAAAATATGAATCATTGATTGGTTTTCATACTTATGAATTATTATTAATTATTATTTAATATATATATATATATATATATATATATATATATATATATATATATATATATATATATATATATATATATATATATATATATATATATATGAAAGTAAAAGGAAGACTAAGTTGGGGAAGAAGAAGGATTCTTCTTCACCAACTTCATATCAACATTGTCTTGAAATTTTTTGATAAATTCCTCTTTTCTTATTGGTTTATGATAGAATTTTAGCCGATTTCCATTCACAAGAAGAGGTAACTTTTCTTCATAAATTTTCCTTATCCTGACTGCCCCATTGTCAAAGACTTTTTCGATCTCATAAGGCCCAAGCCAATGAGTCTGAAATTTTTCTTGGAAGTCTGTGAACTTTGAATCGAACAAAAGTGCCCAATCTCCTGCTTGAAATTTTCTATCTTTTATGTACTTATCATGCGATCTGGACCTTTGTTGTTGGACTAGGCTGGTTCTTTGAATTGAATATTTCTTGATTTCATCAAGCTCATTAAGTTGCTCCATTTTGTGCTTTTGGGCTTCTGATAAATCAAGTCCCAATATGAATGCTATCTTGAAGGTTTTGATCTAGAATTCTATTGGAAACAAGACTTGCTTCCCATAAATAAGTTCATCGGGAGTATGTCCTATTGTATTCCTCCATGTAGTCTAGTAGGCCCATAAGGCTTCAGGAAGCCTATTTTCTGAATCCTTCCTATGTAGATGTACAGTCTTTGTGAGGATTGCTTCGATAACTTTATTGGTGGACTCCATTTGTCCATTTTCATGTGGATGATATGGAGTATACTTTCTATGTTTGATCTTATATTCATCCAAAATCTTCTGCACCACCCTAGATGTAAACTGAGATCCCTGATCTATCACAGTTCCCCTTGGGACACCAAAATTAGTGAAAATATACTCAAAGATAAATGAAACTACATCATTTTCATTAGCTAAACAAAGCGCTTTAGCATCTACCCATTTAGTGACATAATCAGTGTAAACCAGAATGTACCTCTTTTGTTTTAATCATGGATTAATTGGTCCAACAAATTCCAGGGCCCGCTTTTCAAAGGGTTCGATGAGTACCTGAGGTTGTAAGGGAATTTCATTTGTAGGAATAGGTTTCCCAATTCTCTGACAGTTTTCACAATTTTTGACATATTCATTGGAATCTTTGAAGATGGATGGCCAATAATATCCTAAATGAAGGATTTTATAGGTAGTCCTCTTATCAGCAAATTGTCCACCACAAGGTTCATCGTGGCATGCTTTAAAAATTTCAAGCATTTCATCTTCTCGGACACATCTTCTGATCATGATATCTGGACCTGTTTTATACAATTCATCATTAACCCATGAGTAAAATGCACTTGTTTGAATTGTTTTTATCTTTTCTCTAGGAAAAAGGTATGCTGGTAATTTTCCGGTAGCTAAGTAGTTAGAAATGTCTGCAAACCATGGAGAATTAGTAGATACTGCGAAGAGATATTTATCAGCAAAATTATCCTCTACTGGAGTATCAGTATTGTTCATTTGAATTCTAGACAAGAAATTAGCAACTGTGTTTTGTTTTCCAGGTCAGTCTAGAATGGTGATGTTAAATTATTGCAGGATTAATAACCATCTTGTGATTTTTCTATTAGTGATAGATTTATTCATTGAGTACCTAATTTCAGAATGGTCTTTATGAATAAAGGTTTCATAGTTGGTGATGTAGTGTCTAAACTTGTTAATAGCATGGAAAACATCTAGAAACTCTTTTTCAGTTACAGTGTAATTTAACTCAACAAGAGTCAAATTTTTACTTATGTAATAGATGGCATAGGGGATCAAATATTTATGTCCTAATAAAGATCCCAGAGCTGTATCTGAAGAATCTGTTAAAATATGAAAAGATATTTTCCAATTTGGTCTTCTTAAGATGGGATCTTCAGATATTTTTTATTTTAAAGTTTCAAATGCCAATTGGCAATCACGATTCCAACTAAATTCACAATCTTTGGTAAGAAATTTCAAGAGTGGGGATGAAATTTTAGTGAAGTTTTCTATAAATCTTCTATAGTACCCTGTAAAACCTAGAAAACTTCTAACATCCTTTTGACAACTTGGAATTGATAATTTGGAGATGACTTAAAATTTGGATGAGTCTACTTTAATTCCATCCCCTAAAATGTGATGTCCTAAAACAATTCCTTCAGTAAACATCATAAAGCATATTTCATGACTTAGTGAAATATTTTCTTCATTGCATCTTTTAAGAACCTTCTCCAAGTTTTCAAGAGCCTCTTCAAAGGAATTTCCATAAACTGTAAAATCATCCATATATACTTCCACACAATCATGTATTAGATCAGAGAAAATTCCTAATACTGTCCTTTGGAATATTGTAGGTGCATTGCACAATCCAAAAGGAAGTACTTGGTAAGCATAGGTTCCCCATGGACAGGTGAATGTGGTTTTGTCTTGGTATTCAGGTGCTACTTGAATTTGATTATAACCACTAAAACCATCCAATAATGAGAAATACTTCTTACTTGCTAATGCATCCAATACTTGATTTATGAAAAGGAATGGGAAATGATATTTTAGAGAATCCTTATTCAATTCTTGATAATCAATGCCTCCATTTACCGTAATTTATAGGTATAATCACCAAGGAAGAAACCCACTGAATGTCTGAAATTCGATAAATGAAGTTTACATTCAAAAATTTTTGCAATTCTTCTTTCACAATTTCCCTAAGATTTGGATTCATCCTTCTTTGAGGTTGTCTGATAATCCTAGAGTTTTCCTCAATGTAGATATGATGTATGAAAGTCTCAATATTAATTCCCTTCAAGTGAGTGTACTCCCATGCATATGCAGAAGAATGTTTTTGCAATGTTTTGATTAACTCTTCTTGTTGGAATTTCTCCAAGTTTTTGTGTATGTTTAAATATTTTCTTGGAAATATTTCAACTACAGAGTTACCAAATTCTTCCATAGAATATAAAGACATCTATCTAGATGACAAGTATTCAATATTTCATTGTTCTTGCAAACTATGCTCATCTTCGCATGGTGAAGATGTTTCAAATTTTTCTATTGAATTTAAAATTTGACTTTCTTCACTAATATGAGAAATAGTAAGAGAGGTTGTATATCATTGTAATCATCCATCGATTCTTCATTTTATATTTTTGTGATTGTTTTTGCTGGAGGATATAGAGTGAATTTCTTTGTTGAATTACCATCATAAATAAACATATCACCGAATCTACAACTAATGAAAGCATCAACTGTAGCTAACTAAGGCCTTCCTAAAATTTATGGATGTCCCCCTAGGTTTTTCTTGGGAGTTAAGATCATGAAGTCGAATGGATATTCGCAAGAGTAGAAGGACACATAAATTTCTTCTAATACACCATCTGTCTTGAATACTAATATGTCTGCTAATTGTTGTAATTTTGGTGTATACTAAAGGTTTGGAAGCCTAAGTTGTTCCATGGTTTTCTTGCTCATGATGTTGCTGCTCCTAAGTCAATTAATGTATTTGGAATCTCAATACCATTGATATTTGTTTTTACAACTAGACTTCCTGGGTCCAAATATTTTTGTATGGTTATTTTTCCCATCATAATGTCAGCAATTTTTCCTACTAACTGAATTCTTTTCACTTATTTTGTTTTTCTTCCTGATTTTTTCATGCTCAACTTTTTCATTGTTTTAGCTAGAATATGAATCTCTTCAATGGCCTGTAATAAATGGATTTTGATACAGACATTTTTCAATTCATCTAGAAAATCATAGTTAGGCAATGAAATTTGTTTTTCTATCCCTCTATCGATTTGTAATCTTTCAGGAAAAGGAGGGTTATAAATGGACACTGAAGGTTTCTCTATGATAGGAGTTGAGTCGATTGAATTTTCTTGTTTTTGATTTTCAGTATTTTGATTCTATTGAAGGGATGTCCCTTCTCCAAAATTTTTATTTTGCTGTAGAGAAATTTCTTCATTAAGATCATCTTTTTCTTGAATAACAACGGAAGACTTTTTCCTTTCTAATATACTACTAGATCTCAGTTGGACATTGTTAAGATCTAGTGGAATAATCATATAATTAAGCTACAAAATTTTTTCCTTCTATGTTATAAGAAGTTTGAGCATATTTATTATTTAGGTTTGGTAATGGCTGGGTAGGTAGTTTATTTGGTCTTTGTGGAAATGGTAATGAAAGTTGTGGATTATTATTTTGGAGTTGGAGTGGTTGATTTTGTTATGGAAAATATTGGGGAGGATAGTTTGGATAAGATTGTGGATACTGGTGATACTGAGAGTATATACCATAAGGATTTTGGATCCCTTGTGTCCAAGGTTGAGGCTAGGACCAAGGTTGTTTTCATGATGAGTTCAAATTGTTTGGTGGGGGGTGATTATACATTTTATTATTAAAACCTTGAGTTTTTGGCCCCTACCATGGTCTTCTAGAGACAAAAAAATAGGTTTTACTGGGGATGGAGCTACTTCTTCTTGAAAAACAACCTTAAGACCTAGTATAGAGGGGCATATTTTTGTTTCATGATTTTTTTAACAAATAACATAGGTCTCTATGACTTTTATATCTAGAGGACATTCTCTTAAAGCACATTTCTTCCTACGTTTAGGACAGAAAATAGTTAAGGCATCAATTTCAGCTTTCTGCTTGTTTTGTAATTTTAGGGTGTCTATTTGTTCAATGAGACTCCCTAAGATATTTTTCTTAAATTCATCAATCATATTTTTAGGTTTTAACCCTGAACAGAAATTATCTACACACGAATCTTATAACAGAAAATAAACAATAGTGAGAGCATAAAACATAAAACAGATAAACACAGAGATTTTCCCCTGGATCCCAAATCGGGACAACCAGCTTGATATTTCATTATATTCCTTTTAGTGTTACAACACATATATATATATACATGCCAAAGCATACATAAACCCTAATCCATTAACCCTGGATTAGATCATAACCGTAGTTCCCTTGATCGGATCTACAAAATACCAGGGGCCGAAAACCATCGTACCCCAAAACCATGTGCAAAACCATGCACAAAACCATGGGCGCGGACCACCCACCAGAAATTAAGGACCAAAAATTTTCACCGGGGTGCTGCCCCAGACCCCAACAGGGGGGGAAATATACCCCCCCACGCGTGATTAGTCATGGAAATAATATAACACATACCCAACAATATTTCCAATTTCTTCCCTACTTACTATTCCAGTTGTAGATTTATTCACTCTAGAGAGAATAGGATCTCTTGTATTTTTCCCAATTTTGTATTTTCCTCTTGAGAGGTGAATGCATAATTCAACAATTTTAGGTAATGGCAGTTGAGAGATATCTCCCTTTCCCATCATGTTAAGAATATCTAACCATTCATCTATGATGGCCTTCAACAAGAGAGATTTTAAAGTATCGTGATCTAGGTGTTCCATTTTAGCTCTTTTATATTGTAATTGAATCTCTCAATTATGCCTTGCAATTTTTCATCCTCTCTTTGTGTCATTTTAAATACTTCATCGTTCCTATTAATAGGCATGCAATAATCCAGATATCTTTGTAAAAATGCACTTTTCATTTCATCCCATGTCCTAATAGATTGTGTTATTAAACTCATGAACCATTTTAAAGCTGCACCCTTGAGTGTTGCAAGAAATAGCTTCAATTTTTTAGAGTCTCATAAGTAGTCATAAGATCTACATAAAACCTAAAATTCAAATAAAAATGTTTTAGGATATTCACTCCTTAATCCATGGAAATTAGGAAGGACGGAAGGTGAAATATTTTTCATTGTAACATTTGTATCATCATCAACTATAGGAAATCCAACAGAGTTAGGATCTCCTCTACCTCTACCTATTCCTACACCTTGTCCTCCACCTCATCCTCCACCTCTTATTCCTCCTCCTATTCTTAAGGCATCTCCATTCAGAACTTCTCCTCCTCCTTCTTCTTCTGCCATTGTAGATTCCTCAGAGCTAATGTAAGGTTCTAACTATAGAGTTATTTGTTCTTCCTCTGGTTATTCTATCAATGGGATATTGAAGAAAGTTTCTTCTTCTTCCTCACTAGGTATTTCTAACCCTTCAGCTAGAATATGTTCTCCTGTAGAGGTGAAAAAGGTTACTCCTATTGGAGATCTAGGATCTTCCTCTTCTAAGACTACTTTAGTAGATGAAGTTGGAGAATCTCTTGGTTGGATTTCTGACCTTAAGACTTCAGGGAGTCTATGAATTGAGGTGAAAAATTGAATGTGAGTTTGAGATGGTGCTGTGGCACTACGTGGTCTTGGTGGGGTGAGTGGCATTGTTGGAATCGAACTTCTACCTCTAACTATGAATCTACCCGTAGAGTCTCTTTCTCTACGCATATCAAAATTTTTTTAGATGTAAGAAATAAGGCTTCCTAATTACAATTCCCCAACAATGACACCAAAATTTTTAGTCAATTTAATGTCTTAAATTTCTATCATAAATTATCGACCTAGGTTAGTAATCCGATGAAGTGTGGTGCACTATATATGCTTAGATGACCTTCTTTCTTACTTCATTTTGTATGTTTTATATTGTTTTGGGGGTTTTGTATTTTATACCTAAAGTTAAGAACTAAAATTGATCTAAGAAATGAAATCTATGCTTCTAAATGAAATCCTTAAATGATAGTGAACAACCAAATCTAACTGAATTTTAATGATGAAAACTTAATCTTAAAGGAGGAAGAAAAGGAAATGTTATTTTTATTCTAATAAAAGGAATTGAATTGTAATTTACTTTTAATGAAATGAATGAAATATGAAATCTAAAATAAGGAAGAAAATAAAATGTTGATTAACTAATCTAATTTTCATAAAAATAAATCAAACTTTGAATGGTTTAAAATCTGAGTTATGTTATACTTATCTAGGCCGACTAAACATCTATGGAAAGTAGCTAATTGAAACAAAACACTATTCTAAATCTAATTGCATTCTATTGATCTTTAATGACAATAATGAAAGAATTTTCTACCTTATCCATTGAAAGCATTAATTATATGAAAACGGAGTATTTAATCTATTTCGAAACACAATTCTAATATAACTCTGTCCTAGTTTAAATATAAGAATGATTAAACGATAAATTTTATCTAATTATATTCTATTCCATGGAATGAAAGCTTATATTCTATTGCTAAGAAATTAAATGACTGCGCTGATTGAAATAAAAAGAAAGCAAGAAATGACAGAGTATCTATTACGCAAACATGCTTATTTTTAAAACCTATAGTTGTTGTATGACTGAATGCACAAATCTATCCAATTGGAAAATGACAGAGTCATATTGATGAGATGATTTTAAGTGAGCATAAGATCCAACAGTCAACTGTAAATGTAAACAACTGAATTCAGGAAACAATTAAAAACTAATTGAGATGAAACTAAACTAAAAAATAGTGAGCAATTAAAACTACGAAATGACAAGAATCTGAATAGGAACTAACAAGAAATTAAATATGAATTGATGAGAATATAACTAGGAATCAATAGGAAATTAAACTAAGAAAATGACAGAAAAGTAAACTATATAAAAAATATAAAAAAACTTCTTTCCTTGCAAGGGCCCTCTACAATAGAATGAGTTTGAAATCTACTTAGACTATGTGCGCATCAGAGATCTGAAACTGGTATTCTTTATTAGAAAAAAATGAATTTGAAAGCGTAACACTGAATTATCGCAAAAGTTAAGCTTATTCCCGGTTTCAATAAACCAGTATTTATACAGGTTTTTGGATTAACTATTTGAGGAAATTCTTCCTATGGATATAAAAATAAAACTAAAATTAGAAGTTTGTTTAGAAGCAAATTCTTCATGGTGCTCTCTTCATTTTCTACGTAAGAGAAAATCGAGAGTCTTTCATTTGTTGATATCGTTCTTTGACTGATCTGTGACCGCGAGTGTTGGCATGATTTCTTCTTGAATTTGAATAGGTAAGTGGGATACGATCCATGTGTGGATCATTCTATAGAAACCCATATGACCCACTTCTTCATTTTCCTCTCAAAACCTATCAAACAATAACGGTGGCTGCAGAAAAAAATGTTAGCTACATAATTGCACGAATTCTGTAGCTAATTACATAAATTCATCTAAATAATAAGAATAATTATAATATAAAGTAGAGATCATATAAATGCCTTCTCTGATGTGGAATATGTAAATTATCACTGATTGAGTTCATGAGTTTGTGAAAAAGGAAGAAGAAATGATGGAAAAGGTTGTCAAATTAGAAACAGTTTTGAGGTTCAATAGTTGGCACAGTATTTACCACTTCTTTAGTTGTTCCAGTGATGAAAATTATTTAACAGATCGTAAGTGAACAAAATGATATCCAAAGAAGAATCAATCAAATGATTCATTTACAATAGACAAGAGAATAATTTTTCAATCATACGTCAAAACTTTAGGAGAAAATTAAGAAAGTGTATGACAAGAAGACCAAAGCTGATGATTTCAAAGTAGGAGATGTTGTTCTTCGGTGGGATTCCTAGAACGAAGACAAAGGTAAGCATTGTAAGTTTGAAAATTTATGGAAAGGTCCATACAATATCACAAAATCCAGAGGTAATACGGAATTCTTGTTAGAAGATCTTGATAGGTAGGAAATTCTAGGAGGATTGTTGAATGGTAGGTTCCTCAAACATTACCTTTCCTAAGTTTGAGGAAAAAGGTTCACTTTGATTGTAAATATCACTTTATATGTGTTATCAAGAATAAGACGTTGTAGTAGAGGTTTGAAGCTCTAGGAGAAGGCCATGAGACTTCAATGATCAGCTGATGTTTATATTTCAAAAAAAATCCAAAAATCTCAGTTAGTTTTTGAGTCAGTTTTTTAGTTTGTCGAAGTTATTTCAGTTTCCAGTTTTGACTACATCGCCCAATGAGTGAGGCTACCTAATCTACGGTGTTATTGACACCTCCTAGAGGAGCTGTCATCCCCAGCTGGAGCCAATTTTAGTGTCCAATATTTAGTGATCAAAATTCACTCTTTACAATTTGTTTAGTAGTGGTCCTAGATCAAAATTTTATATTTCCAAGTCAGTTTTCAAATAAAATTTTGATCTTTGGATATGTCTAGGTTTTTAAAAGCTAATCCCTCTTGTTTATTCATGGTTATTGTCATTTCATGGGTCATTTCCTTCATTATCATCTAGAGTCTTAGGTCAAGTCACCACTTTCACCTAGCTCAATGTCTAGGTGTCTTTCATTTCGCAACCATAAATGTCCAAATTATTTCATAAAGAAGGCGAAAGAAGGGTCATTTCTATCATACAAAGTTATCTTTAAAAGGGAGTTAGATTAGGTAGGAAAATAATAATAATAATAAATTTATGCTTTCAAAATCTTCTAACATTGTCAAAATATTCAAAAAATGAAAGTGTTCCTAAAAAATGTCATGTTTTTACTAAAAGACGAAAAAAGGGTGTTTTGTTGATGTCATAAAAGGGAAAAAGTGTTTTATTTCACTCATTTTATCCTCTCTTGCTCGATAAATTTCATCTCTCACCTTTACAATACTCTACCATTGCCAAAGGTGGAAGAAAACTAGAAACAAATTCAAGAAAAACCATTTTTCTATGATTCTGGAGGCGGCGCGACGTTTCTGGGGGCAGTGTGACTTTCTGGGAGGTGACGCTATGTTTCTGCCCAAAGTGCTACGTTTTTTGTTTTCACTCTTAAAATCAGATACTTAAGCTTCAAAAAAATTGTGAAAACCTTCCGTAGCCTCCAAATTCTGTAAGTGGACACTTCAAGTGCTTTTCTCAAGTCAATTCATCAGTGTATCAGTTATATCTCTCCTTAGGGTTTTTAACCCACTACATTTTAGATTTTCCTTTCTTGATCGGTTTTATCCATTAAAATAAATCCTGATCCCACCATCTAAAAACCTTCACTTATCATCCATAAACCCTACCCTAAATAACCCCTATCACTCACAGACCTCTCTACCATTGTTCCATCAAAACCCTAAATTCCCACTACATTTCCACAACAAAATTGGAAAATTCTTGTGTTTTCTCAATTTTTTCCACCTTCCCATACCTCTTTCAAGAAATTCCACATGTATCCTCAAGCTAACACATCAGCCTACTTCCTCAAATTTTGGGGGAATTTTCCTTTACCTCCTTATACCTCATTTTTGCCCCTAAAGTCACCCTAGCCCTATCCCTTGTTTTCCCAAATTCATTATGCTTACCCACTCATTTCATCTAGGAGAGTTTAATCCAATTCACAACTACTATGGAGAGTGAAAAGAAGGCTCAAAAAGGAGGCCACCATTCTAGGTTTGAGCCATCCACATTGAAATAACTCAATGCCTCCCCTTATGCCACGAGATATTTTGAAAACACTGGATGTCTGAGATTTTGTGAGAAGATCATGGAGGTAGGATGTCATGCCCCATTGAATACCCTTTTTGCCACTAACTTCAGTAGAGATAAGGCCATCATGGCAGGCATTGAATTCACTATATCTGTAGAGGTCATCACTTCAAAAACAAGGATTCCAAATGAAGGAGAAGTCTTGTTCAAGGGCATGGAATTGGACCTTGGGAACTACCCAATGTTCCTAAAACCTCAATGCAGAGATGAACTTGAACATGTTTTCCCTTTCAGGAATTTACTTGATAAGTATGCCCCATTAATGAAACTACTCATGAAATATTTTACATGCGATGGAAGATTTTCAAGACTGTAACAATACCATGTCAGGTTACTAATGCACTTATAGCTAAAAAGTCACTCAATTTGTATAACTATCTATTCAGAAGTTTGGTCAAGATGGCGGAAAAGGTAAAGAGCAAAGGTATAAATCCTCATCCTAGTCTATTTCACCATGGTTTGGTTAAGTTCAATTTTTTTCACCAGCTCTCAGTAAACAATATGACCTGGGAAGTTTTCATGGAGAAAGTAGCATCGACTCCTGCTACTAGTCCACCTATTTTTCATAGCACATCATAAGTACAACCAAAAGAGGTTGGCTCTTCAAGCAGGCAGAAAGATATTTCAAAATAGCCTAGGGTTGAGATCACTGAAACATATGAGAAGGGAAAGAGGATGTTTTTTTTCCTAAGACAATTAGAGGTGTATTGGCACCTGAAACTACACTTGAGCAAAGACTTCAGTGGATCAACAACCTAGTCATGATGGTGAGTCACCATTGTAGCACCATGATGAGGAAGCACCCTTAGAAGTTTACATAGAAGAGCAGGTGAAGGATAAGTCAGTTGAGGAAATAATAAAGGATAAATGTGAGGAAATAGAAGAGTTTATGGAGGTTTTCTCAATTGTAAACTCTCACATCACATTCCTACATCAAGAAAATTTTCAGTTAAAGGTGAAGCTACTCCTCCAAGACAAGCCAAAGCTACAATTTGAGGTAGATAAAGGAAAAGGCAAAGAAAAAGTAAATGATGATCAGCTGGAGGATGTAGAAGTTAAAAAAAAAAAAAGGATACCAAGGACAAGAGGCCTCAAGAGGGCGCTTCAGAAAGAAAGAGAACCAGCTCCTAAATCAGGTTGGAAAACCTTTGATGAATTAATTATTGATGAAATAAATCGGGATAGAGAGTATTGGATTGAAAATGTAAATGGAAAACTTGAGAAGCTTCTGAAGAAATCTAAAAAAAACAATAATCTAAAAAAAACAATAACCTCCAAAGACATTTGGCCAATCACTATTGTGCCAGAAACAAAATATCCCAAATCAGGCTGAAAAAAGTGAAGAAAAAGCTTAAGGAAGCTCAAATGAAGCTCAAGGAGAAGGATAAATTAGACGTCCTTGCTGATTCATCCATGGATGTTTAGCCTATCATCCATAGGTGTCATAGAAAAAAATTTGATCAATTTTGAGCATTTTTGGTATTTTTGATAATTTTTGGAAATTTTTGGAAATTTTGTCTCCACAGAAGCGTCGCACATAGGCGCGATGCTTTCACTCTGGGCATCCAAATGAAGAATTTATTATATTTGTGGGTTCATATTGACCATTAATTTCCATACATGGACTTCGTTTTCCATGACAATCTCTAGTTTTGTAGAAAAACTCAAAAAATTGCCTTATTTCCATGCTTCTACCAATGCTTTTGATGAGGCGTAGTGCTTCTGGAGTGAGGTTGGGAAAATCAACTTTTGGAGGTCTTCTTGTGGGTGTTTTCTAAAAATTAAAGGTGAATTGGAAAGTAGACTCACAGGGCTACTCAACCCAACCTTCATATTTTCATTTCAATTTTTCTAAGTGGGTCAAAAGCACCCTTGAAAAGGCATGATGCTTCTACCAGACATGCACGACGTTTTTGCTAAAGGCGCTACATTTCTACATTGGATTCCTTTCAGACAACTATCATGCTAGGAAAACTCCATAATTTTATGCTATTTGTCACATCAGGTGTCATTTTATTTATTTTGGTTTTTTTTTTTTCCTCTATGATGAGGAAACATGTAATTTAATGAAGGGGACACGCACTCCTAGTCTTTAACTAAATTTCAGGGATTAGTTTCCAACTTCCCTAGATTATAGGAAGTGACTCATATGATGTAATTATGATGCTTTTTGGATATTATTTTGACCCTATTAGGTGTCATGAACTCTATTTTCTATAATTATTTCACCTCAAGTGTTTTTAGAGGTTGGATAGTTGTTATTTGCAGTGGAGATATTGTACAAGCTTTTTTCTAAATGAAATCAAAGACAGTGTTGTAGACATAGTGTTGAGACTCTAGTGGTATGCCTTTGAGAATTTGATTTTTCTCTGTAAACTTATCATGTTTAATGTTATTTCATCCATATTTCATCTATATTCTTCTTTATGTTAAGTCTTATCATTTTATAAACAGAAATCATGCTTTTAATGCTCTGTTTTTTGTAAGATTTACATGAAAGTGTCTCTTCTCTTCTGATGAATGAATTCAATTTAATGCTCATTCTGACTCCCTCTCAGTTCACTCTATATGCAATAAAAATTTAGGCATGCTTCTAAGGTTACCTACTTGGCCTCACCCTTACCTCTGCAACTAAACCTTTTAAATCAGACCTAAACCTAGACCTAGTTTCCTAATTAGCATTCCTATCTAGCAAAACTCCAAAAAAGAAAAACCTTAATCTATTGAGCATCATAAATAGCCTAAAAAAATATATCCAGGCATCCCTTTGGCTAAAAAGTGACATTGATATATCCCTCTTTGGTCTTGTTAGGGCTAGCTACCTGACCTAAAGGTTGGTATGTGGTTACCTTCCTTTAGCTCTATTCTCAGCCTTGGGAAGCACGAGGGAGTGATAAAAACAACGTACCTATAGGTTGAACCCAAAATATAAGGAAAAAGTTAAGGAATAATTGTAAAATATTCTTAAGGTTGGTTGAATTGAACCAGTGGAGGAATCTAAATGGGTAAGTCCTATGGTTGTCTAGGAGAAGAAGAAAAAGGGTGAAATCAGAATTTGTGTTGATTTGAGAAAATTGAATGATGCATGTGTGCATGACCCATTCCCTACATCTTTTACTGATGAAGTATTGGATAATATTGGAGGGCAGGAGGCCGAATCTTTTACAGATGGATTTTTAGGGTACCATCATATTAGAATTGCACCAGAAGATAGGAGTAAGACAACTTTTTCCACTGAATGGGCGTCTTTTCAATATACATTCATGCCTTTTGGATTGAAGAATTCTCGTGAAATATTCTCTAGAGTAGTAGTTGTATATTTTAAGGAGTATATACACAAGTTCATGGAGGTTTACTTTGATTGTTGGAAAATATTTGGACTATTGAAGAAACATGTTGCGAACCTAAGGCTGATGTTGGACACATGCAGGCAGTACCAAATATCTTTGAACTTGAAGAAATGCATATTTTTTGTACCTTTTGATATACTATTGGGGCATTTTGTTTTTAGAGAGGTATTGATGGTAGAACCAAAAAATATTTTTGTTATTGTGAACCTTGAGCCACTTAAGTCAGTAAAGAAATTGCGCACAATGTTGGGACATACTGGCTACTATAGGAAGTTCATAAAGGCATATGCGCAAATAACTACGCCAATGGAAAAAATGTTAAAGAAGGATGTTACTTATTGCTGGGATGAGGAGTTCCAAAAGAGCCTGTACGTATTGAAGGAGAAGATGGTAATTGTGCCAATTATATTTTTCCTAGACTAGAACAAGGAGTTTCATGTTCATGTTGATTCATCTTGCATAACATTGGGTTTAGTACTAGCGCAGCCACGTGATTGAGATATTGATCACCCCATAGCTTTTGAAAGTAGGAAATTGTGTAAGGATGAAAGTAATTATTCCACAACAGAGCGTGAAGGTTTTTCTATGGTGTATGCACTACATAAATTTAGGCATTACTTATTAGGCGCACACTCAAAATGTTCACCGATCACTATGCGCTGAAATACTTGGTGAACAAGCCTTTATTAGGGGGAGGGGGGGGATTTTTAGATGGATATTTTTGTTCAAGGAATATGATTTTGAAGTAATATTCAAGCCAGGATGGTTGAATGTAGGACTAGATCATTTGACCAGGAATGAGACAGGGGAAGAACCTACAAACATTGAAGAGGGGTTGCCCGATACACAACTATTTGCGATAGAGGTTGCAGATGATCACTTCACATACATATTTTACCTTTTGTCTACAAGAATAAACCATTTGGAGTATACTACACAATAGAAGAAAGAATTGGTAGTTAAGGCATCATATTTTTCTTTGACTGTGGGACATTTATATAAGATAGGGTTCGATAAGATATTGTGCAGGTATGTCCCTGAGCATGAAAGAGACAACATTTTGGTAGAAGCACATGATGAAGTTGTTGGAGGACACTATACAGGAAAGGACACCGCGCAGGATTTTTTGAGGGCAGGATTATGGTGGCCCCGGATGCATAAGGATTCAAAGGAATATTGTAGTGCTTGCGATGTCTTCCAGAGGACAGTAATACCATCAAGGAAGGATGAATTTCCGTTGAATCCCCAGGTAACCTTGCAAGATTTTGATAAATGGGAAATAGACAATGTTGTACCAATCAATCCATGAGGGAAGAAGACTAGTGCAAGATACATCATCACCACGACGAATTATATGACCAGACGGGATGAAACACAACCGGTGAAAGATTGCAGCACAAATACTTCCTCAATTTGTTTTTTCGAATATATTTTGTCAATGTTTGGATGCCCAAAGATTCTAATGAGTGATAGAGGTTCACATTTCTTACATATAACTATTGAAGCATTGACTGAGGAATTATAAATGCATCACTAGAAGAGTACATCATATCACCCACAGGAAAATGGAACGGTCGATGCTTTTAACAAAATTTTGGAGAATGATCTGACTAAGGTATGCAACGTCAAGAAGAACAATTGGAATGTGAGAATTCCAGTAGTCTTATAGGCATATAGGACCACCTATAAGAAGTTGATGGGAAAAACTCCATTTAGGCTGGTTTATGGATAGGAAGTGGTTATGGTGATGGAGTATATTGTTCCTTTTCTCAGAATTACAAAAGTTATAGATATGGCCGACAAATATATTATGGAGGAAATATTGGACCAACTGCTCGCTTTAGAAGAAGACCGATTCATTGCAGGATTCACCAAAAAGGGCAGAAAGAAAGGGAAAAGGCTTGGCAGGACAAGCATATTAGGTAGAAAACATTAAAAAATGGAGAATTAGTACTTTTATACGATAGTAAGCTCATGAAGTTGCCAAGAAAGTTCAAAATGAACTCGTTGGGACCATACGTCATCAAGAACATCTTAGTTGGTGTTGCAGTTCAACTAGCGAAGTTTAATGATGAACTATTTCCTGGCTACGTAAATGGTAGCAGGTTGAAACTATACAAGGATGAATCTATCCCTTGGGCTTCACATTGACTATATGGATGGAGAAGAGTCTTAGTTCTCCAAGCAATTGGAAGAGAGAATGGGGCTATAAACTACTCTGCAGGAGGATGGCTTCGTCGAAGGAGTAGTGTTGCACGATATTCAAAAGGAAGTTGAAGTTTTAGGAGACTGAGAAGAAGGGAGAATAACTGCAACAACGAGGAAGGTCCGACGAAGTCCATCCAGAATATGACCATTGGAAGTGAAAAAATTGATTTCACAAAACAATTGGTGTTAAAGGGAGCAGGGGAAAACCATTTAATGAGTTTCGTCAAGCGAATCTACTACCAAATTTTCATTAATGAGATGAATCTAAAGAAGATAAAGGAGTTTTAAATTCAAATGAATTATACATATTGCCTCTAACTCTGCATTCAGACACTTTTCACTCTGAAAATTAGACTTGTGTTTTTTCGAATGTTCCTCAGCATGTCGGACAAATCATCTATGCACGGACGCAACCATGGGTAGAGGAGGCTATTCAACTATCACATATAGTGGGTAGCAAGTTGAATATTATAAGACACACAGAGAGAGACTTTCTTTAGGATATATCAAGGCCAACTATGAAGAAGTTGTTGGATTAAGTACGTGAGGCTAAGAAGTAGTGTGCCGAGACAATTCCACCATTGAAGGATTCATTCAACATCATCAAAGAAAAGACTCAGGGCACACTAGCTGAGTGACGTGGGATGAGTCAGATATTTGTGTTGGAGGCTTGTTGGGGAGGGCCCCCTAGGTCTATGTTTTCTTCAAAATTCCTCATTTTGAGGAGCAGAGTGCACTTTGGCAGATTTTTAGGAGTCGTAGGGGCTTTGGGGCAGGTAAAATCTCCTTATTTTGTAAAGGTATGGAATTGTTTTGAATATTTTGAGCCGCTCCCATGGTTTTTGAACCATCGTAATGTAATAAGGGAAAGCTATACAAAGAACTATATTAGTGAGTCAGAGAGATCGGTATGTAAGTCCTATGAATCAATTGAGTCTGTAATTTCATTATCTTTCGGTTTTTTGGGAAAAGGGGAAGGCTCCTATAGCTGTGTGCACAAATACCTTGGTAATTATACAACTGTGTGCGCAGGCCCTTGCAGATGTGTGTGCAAATACCTTGGTGAGTCTACAACTGTGTGCGCAGGCTCCTGCAGCTACATGCGTAAAGATCTTGGTAAGTATACAACTGTGTGTGTAGGCCCATGCAACTGTGTGCACAATGAAAGAAGGATTGTAAGCGAATGATCTTACTTAATAAAGAAGGACTTGAGGGCATATCTGTGTATTTTCTGTGTATTTCCGCATTATATGTTTATGAGTTTTCCGTGCATGATTAGGTTGTGTTTCTGTATATTTACTCAATAAATTCATAGTGAAGATTATATTGTCCTATTATGTGATGAATACTGCATGTTAAAGTAAAAAGGTGTAGTCACAAAGTGATTGAACAACATCTCTTGTAGTAAGTTTACTGATTCAACGAAGCTCTGATTGATCCCTAAGTAGAAATAAGCCCTAAATCCACACTGCTTATTCCCTCTAGATGCAAAACCTGGTTCTAGCATCCCCTAATATTTCCTCGAGTTAGACTGCAGCCTGTGCAACATATCATTGCTGAAATTTCTGGTTATTGAGGGTTTTGTGGGTTTGCACAACCATCTTTGAACATGGGTCTAGACCCCCTCAAGCCAACAGACCTGGATCGAGTTTCTTCATTATAATTCCTTCTCTGATTAATATCTTATCTCTAGTTGAAAGTGATTATCAAAAGAGAGTGATGATGGGTTTATGAAATGAAATATGTGTATATCAGTAAGACTAAAAAATCAATTTCAACTGTAGTGATAAAACTATAAGTTGTGTTTAGTGGTAGCATAGTTTTTCCAAGAAGGTTAGCAATTATTTGTTGTAACAACCCTGGTAAAAATTCGTGTAAAAATATATAATAACCACAGTTGCTGGGACACGTATTCCATGTCAAATGGTGCGGAAAACATCCTAGCAGGTGTTCATTTCGGTTATTATGTCTAAAGGAAATTGGCAAAGGCAAAGGAAAAGGCTTTGGAAAGGCATGAGGCATTAATTGACCTTTTATTTATGAAAATAATGGAAAATATGAGAAAATGAAGGTGAAAGGTTACAGGTTGCATGTGAGGAGGAAAACGAAGTAAAATAATGGAAATTAAAGAAATTAGAAGCCTCATTGATAAAAAGGCTTCTAAGGATCAGTTGGAAAGCTTTTGCTCAAGATTTTTTTAGTGCATTTTTGGAGCTCTCTCATTATTCTCTCTCTATCTCTCTCTCATACTCTTGGATAGTTCAAGTTTTCTTGGAGCACTATTAGAGAGTGTGGATACTTGGTGATTTAGAGCAAGAAGGAAAAGGAAGAGCAGAAAAGCACAAGTGGACATCGTGATCAGCGACTAAAGTAATATTTTATTGCAGGTACCGAGTTGCATTTATGTTTTCCTCACTAGTTTTGGCATGCATGGTGTATGCATGTGGATTTTCCTAGTCCTACATACCTTCTCTTCAATTAAAATCTACATACTTGAGGATCCTCATTCCTTCCTTAATGAATTTTCTCCCAGTATATATAATTAGCCAAAGTAGCATTTGAGAGATCGAATCAATAACATTCTTTTAGATTTCAACTTAACTCTTTTTTTTGTAACTAAAAAAATCATGCCTGAAGATATTGCTCATGATGATGAAAGGTACCTCACCAAGCCATGGTGCTAACAGCAGAGCTTGAATAACTAAATCATGCACACCATACTCATCACTACCATTTACATATTGGCTGAGCTTGAACAAGTTCTCACTATCTTGTATTCCACCCAAAATTAAAAATGGTGTGAACAACTGAGAGATCCCAAAGAATTCTCACGATTGTGATATAGCGAGTGGCTCTACCATGCACATCGGAATTATATATTTAAAGAGGCAACAATTTCATGTTAAATGGACAACGAATGGAAACCATTCATTCCATATTTCCTTCGGGTACCCGCAACCCCAATTCCCCTCCGCCACATGCTACTCTCTCCTGTCGGATTGTTCCAATATTTCTCGATCTCGCTGCGGCAAGGTACATATATAAGATAAAGGAGAAATTGATTTGAATCATAGTCACAGATCATTATTCTCGAAAATTGAATCGAATCACATTAATGGATCAAATTGATTCGAATCACAATGATGGAACAGTGTCCTCTAACTTTAGGCAAAATATAAACAAGCCATCTATGAAATTATTAAATCTCTCAACTACATGCTAAATAAGAAAATGACATTACAATTAGGGAAAACTGGCCACTTTGTTCGAAAATAAATACAAATCTTCTAGAAGCCATTATAAATTTAACTTTTTCTTTTTAAATCACCCAACTAACTAACTAACTTTCACATTCAAATTTTTACTATTTTTATAAAATTATTATTGTTATTATTATTTGTTAATAAGCTTTCTTTTCGATAATTACCTAACTATTATCTACTTTTATATATATACATTTTATTACTTGTACTCTAACATACATATATGGTTATGGAAATAATGGCTATGGTCTTGTTTTTGGGATACCATGGAGAAATCCTAATCCAACTATTATCTACTTTTATATATACATTTTATTACGTGTACTCTAATATACATATATGGTTATGGAAACAATGACTATGGTCTTGTTTTGGGACACCATGGAGCAGTCCCCATGCTAGTGGGTGGTTGGCATTGGTATAGGTATAGTTGCAATGTTTTTCTGAATTAAGATTGTTTAGTTCTAAAATTTGGTAATGTTTATAATGCTTTAAATTTTTTTGAAATGTTAATGCTTATTTGGACAAAACGTGGTGGCACTAAGTTCAATGAAATTTTTATAAGGTAGTATTTTGGCTCAAAGTTTCTGTTTGGGATGTGGCAAAATATTATACTAGAATACTAAGGTTTGTATATCTTAGTTTTTTATATTGATTTCACTTGTTGATTATACTTTGTGTGTATTGAGGTCTTTCGATCTTAGTTTTTTTTTTTTGTGTTAATTGTTGGTTTTCCTTTTGTCTAAAATTCACCATGTAGCTGCAATAGGTAACATAATTTCTCTTCACTAATATGATGGTACATTTTGGCTCGTTGTTTTTTATCTTTTCTATTTAAGATAATTTTTTTCTTTAAAGTGTCCTAGATCAATGGAAGAGCCCATTCCTTACGAGTATGAGGTTGGTGGTTTGATTTCATCATGCCCTAGCATGAATTAATCATTGAAGAAACAAAAGAATTCACATTCTATATATTTTTTCTAAAGATAATTTTGTATTGTGTCCAGAGAGACAATAACTAGGATTAAAGACATATGATATCTATAGAGATAATATATCTTTAATTGTAGCTATAGTCTCTTGAGAGACAAAAATTAATTATCTCTTAAGAGACAATAATACTTGTGTTCTATATTATCTTTATAGAAACATTCTTTTAAGACAATAATTTGAGACACTCACTTGAAGACAATTTTTAAGAAAATTTACAAGTTATTTTTGTCTCAAGTTAAGAAAATTTACACTAAAATTGTCTTAAATATTGTATTAAAACCCCCCTTTATCTATTAGTGTGGGAAGAAGTCATAATTGTACATAACTTGGATGACAATAATATTAACTAGGAATAATTTAAAAAAATCAAGAAAATTACTTAACTTAAAGATATGATGACGATAAGGAAAAATAATGTCATGTATTGAAACTCGGCCAAATGACCATCGACAAGCTGGTGAAAAAATTCACCCCCCTTTTAAGATATGTGTCTTATATTCCTGAAGAAAAAGCCAAATTATAATGGTTGATTAGATGCCTTCCTCTCTCCTTTAAATAGGAAATTCAATATGATAATAAAAAAAACATGGATGACGCAATCAAAAGAGCAAGAATATCCTATTAGTAGGCTAAACAAAGAAATGAAAATGAAAATATTGGTCCAATAAAAAGAAAGACATATTTGGATAGGGAAGGAAAGGAGTTGAATCTACCTCTTTTAAAAAAATTGGTAAGGGTAATTAGAGTCAAATTTTCAACAGAAAGATTGATCAGACACAAAAGACTCAAATACAGACTGGATATGGAAAAATAGACTTGAACAATAAATGCTTTAATGCGAAGGAAAGGGAGTCATTGAAATTTTAGGGATGTGGGGAGCCTCACCTTCTTTGGAACTTCCCTTATAATGAAAAATACGTTCAAAATATACAAAATATTTAAGAGGATTCCATAGTAAATGATGTGGCTAGGAACATTCCCCGAATTAACGCATCACTAGAGGAGCATCACACTTAACATCAATAAATTATGGTGGAGATACAAGTTGGAATTTTGAACCAATGTTTTTTTTGTTTTGATATATCCAAGAGCCAATTTGAGTTATATTAGTTTTTAGATAGTATAAAAATGTAATTTAAATTCAAGAAAATACAAAATCTCCTCGCTGGTCCAGTTGGTGACTAGCATGAAGAGTAATGTTGCTAATTGGGTGAAGGTTTGTATTATTGATTTAAATGGAAATAAAACTATTATGAACACAAATATTCTTCCTTTGGGTTCTTATGATATATTATTGGGGGTGGAATGATTTTAAGGACATAGATCAATTATTAACTGTTTAGATAAATTTGTTACCTATGCCATGGATAATGGAGATATACAAAATGTAAGAGTTGCACCCAGAACCATTTATGTTCAATAGATACTCACCTTACAGTTGAAAATGCATGCTAGAAAGGGGTGTGAGCTATTTACAATTCAAGTATAGGACCATGTCCAAGAAACAAAATATATAAACTTAGATGACCTAGAGGTGATTCAGGAATACAAAGATGTGTTTCCATATGATATTCCTAGATTTCCACCTAAGAGAGATTGATTTTTCTATCAAACTGGTGTTGGGGGCTGCACCAGTGTCTGAGGTACCCTAAAAAATGAGTGTTCCATAATTAATGGAATTAAAACTACAACTTAAAAAATTATTAAATAATTGGTATATCAGAATGAGTGTTTCATGTAGAATATCTACATAGATTCAACTGATCTTGTAATATGCTAAAAAAAATACTTGAATCTATTCTACAAATTGTGGAAACCAATTATGATCACACAATCACATGAACAATAAAGAGAAATAATTTCAATCACACAACACAAAGATGTCTCTGGGGAAAGCCTCAACTAAAATTCCCACTATTTTTATATTGCATAAACTCAAGAATGTGAAACAATACAATGCTTCTCCCATGCTTGAAAGCTCTTTTCACTATCTTTGATTGTCTCACACTGACGCCAACAAGTTTGTTCCAATACTTAACCAATTTATTGCCTCTGGATTTCTCAGCCTTGCTTATGCATTCCTGTGGGAATTGAGCCCCTATTAATTAGGAAATTCCAAAGAATTGGTTGCGCAATTCATCCAAGGAATCCTGTTGACGTCATGTATTACCTATACAATTTTCTAATTATACAATTGATAGCATACTTCCCTTTAACTCCAATCTCAACTGGGTCTTTCTCAGAACTGACATGCAACAATTATTTAGAGAAAGTTATTAGTTATCTTATTGATCATTTCATGTGAATTAAATCAGATTTATTTTTAGATTCAAAACTCGAAATCTCCACATTCCTCATTTTTCAGTCTACGTTTCGGGTCTAAAACAAGACCCATCTTCAGGACAAATCTGCAAATAAGAGAGACAATTTGTGTTGAATAAATAGAGGAGAATATGACAAGAAAGAGAGTCGACCAGTTTTAACTTAATTAATTTTTTTTTAATTTATTTTCAATTGATATTATTCATATTTGTTTGAGTTTAATTATTTTGTTTATTAAAATATATCATTTTCTTTGTTATATTGCTAATAATGTTTAATATCTTTTATTATTAATTATTTATTTTAGTTTATAAAGTCCTATGTTTCTATCCAATTTTATTTTAATTTAGATTAACTATTTTAATTTTATTTATAATTATTTTATAAATTTTTATAAAGACTTATTTTAATGATATTAAGGTGTAGTATTATCTTTATCCTAATTTTATGTAATAAGGCTCTATGTAGATTAAAGTAATGATTTAATGATTTGGTTATATTAATTTTATAAGGTCCTATGTAGAATATAATGCCTACTCTTTTAATACTAATTATTTATTTATCGTTGTTATAAAGTCCTAAGTTTTTAATCCAATTTTATCTTTAATTTAGATTAATTGATTTGTTTAATGTTATAAAGCGTTGATATTTAAAGTTTAGAGTTTACTTATACTAGTTTTAAGTTATATGGCCCTATGTAGATTATAATAATGATGTTAGTATAGTTATTTAAATATAATAAGTTTAGAATAGGTCAATTGATTATAACCCATAGATAAGGCGTGTAACCAATTAATCCTATAAACTAAGGTTTGTAGATGGTTAGGATTTAATTAGGGTCTAAGTTATTTTTATGAGATTTATAAGGGTGATTTTATATAGTTACTTTTAACATTCTTAAGGCCTAAATAAGGGTAGCACGGTACAGGCCACGAGGAGGGTAAGGGTTTGGTACGAATAGCTGGATAGAGGGAGGGTGAAAGGGTATGAGGTGGAGTAAGTGAAAGTCATTTAAAGATCCTAAAAGGACTAAGCAAGAGCAGGGGTACAAGGAAACCAATGACTCAAGGGTGTAAGTTATTTAATGGGAAAGAATGTGGACCCAATTTCTGCTAACTTCTAAGCATCCATATCTGTTTAGGTTGCGAGGGTGTTTTATGATTTCCAAGGCTTCACGTATTTTACGTTAAAAATGGTGTTTTTCTTTGGCAATGACCACTGCTTATTCAAGGCATATGTGGTGACATGTTTTGCTAGAGTGTTCTGCCAAAGAAAAGGTTTTAATTCTTCCAAGCATAATGTTCGCCCCATGTTCTTTAAACCTTATTTTGAATGTCCTACCTATTTCCCCAATATAGCAATCTCTGCATGAACAATTGATTTTGTAAACACCTTTTTGTTGGAGGTGGTCGGGGTCATCCTTGACCGATTTCATTCTTTGCCTGATGGTTACTAGAGGTTTGAAGGAAGCTCTAATGTCCTTTTTGGCTAGAACTTTGGCTATCTTGTCTGTGACCCCTTGAATGTAAGGGAGGTATGCTTTTGTAGTAGAGGAATTCTCAATAATAATTATTTTATTTCTGGATCTGGCTCTTTGAATAGCTTTGTTTATATCCCTCTTGTTATATCCCAAGTTAATGAAGGATTTTCTTAGATATTCAATTTCTTCTTCCACATGAGTTTTTTCTGATATTCTAAAAGCTCAAGTAAAGAGAGTCAGCAACACCCTTGTTTTTTGGGTTGGGTAGTGGTGTGAATCAGCGTGTAGATAATTATTCGTATGTGATTTATTTCTAAACACTTTGTTTCCTAGGGATCCGTCTTCATTTCTTGAGAGGAGTACGTCAAGAAAAGGGATGTAGTTGTTTTCTTCACCTTCCATTGTAAATTGGATATCTTTGGATATGCTGTTGAGGTGGTCTAGGAAGTTCTTTAATTCCTCTTCTCCATGAGGCCAATTGACATTGGTGTCGTCTACGAATCTTATCCAAAGCTTGGGTTTTAATGGGTAAGAGTCTAAAGCCTTCTTCTCAAATTTCTCCATGAAGAGGTTTGCCACTATAGGGGATAACGGAGATCCCATAGCAACTCCAGATTTTTGTTCAAATATTTCCCCTTGGAAGGTGAAAAAGGTAGACCAAAGACATATTTCAGCGAGTTTTTCAGTTTGCGGGTCTGCTACTTCTTTTAATACTTGCACGACTTCATCAAGTGGGATTTTGGTGAAAAGTTGGAAAACATCAAAGCTAACAATTTTGTCACCTGGATCCAATTTATCTTTTTTAATGAAATCAACGTATTGATTGGAGTCTTTGATGAATGAGCTAGTATTACCCACCATAGGGGCAAGGGTGTGAGCCACATATTTGGCTAATTCATATATTGGTGCACCTATAGTGTTGATGATAGGTCTCAAAGGAACACCGGCCTTATGGATTTAATTCACTAGACCTCTCACTAGCTCATGCATTAGTTAGAACTAGTTAAACTGATTTTAACACAAATAATTAAGTTAAACAATTACAACTCAAAATATGCTGCAAATAGACCCCCTAAAACTTAGAGTAAACTCTACATGCCTCCATTTTTACCCCCAAATTGAATTGACTAAGCTAACTAAGTCTTCAAAATTTAATTAACTCATATAAGTTGTCATGAGATGTGGAATTACAACTTCCTTCTAATTTAATTAAGGGAAAATTAAATTAGAAACCATTTTGATGCCAATTTCTATATTTCTTGTTGCCATTTTCAACACTCCCTCTCAACAAGAAAAGAACTCAAATCTATATAGATCTGATACCTTTGGAATGTTCTGCATGCAACACTTCTCCCTAGTGTTGTTGCTACTACAACTTCTGAAACTGAAAATCATCCAAACTGAATCAGTATGATGCATCTGTCACCAGAGTCTCTAACTGCTACTAGCTACTGCACTGTCAACTAAAAAACTCTGCACTGATGTTGACCCTGCACTGTGCCATCTGCAATGTTTCCAAATCTGCCCTACACTCCCCGGTATCTGACTACTGGTAATATCTGTCACTCTGCAATCTAACTGCATCAACCAACAATGATCCAGCCTAGTACTATGTACTATAGGCTCCCATAGCAAGGTAATTAAGCATGATACAATATATCTCAATGGAGCCTACACAAATTTCTACACTCTTTGGACTATGACTTCCCATTGCCCCACCTCTCACCTGGAGGTATGGCTTCATGTGCTCCCTATGGCCAATTGACTCGAAATTTACCCCCTACTGGAGATATTTGCTTGAGTGGATGCCTCTACTTAGTATCCTCTATGCTTCTCTAATTGTGGCTGCTCCAAAAATTTTTGAGGCTTCTTCTAAGGCTGCATGTTGAGAGGTAATTCATGCTCCCTCTCTACCACCAAGTCTCTAACATTTTCCTTGCTCCTCATATATTTTCATGCGTCTTCAACCTTGAGAGAATATAGGTTCTTGAATCACACACCTATCTGCTTCACCTGTATTTTGGCGATGTGTCTAAGGAAAGCCTTCCCTTTTATAAATATCACATCATAGCCACAATCTTCCTATATCGCGACAAAAACAAGCTTCTTCTGTAGTCTTGGAACAAACAATGCATCTATGAGTTTGAGAGGGGAGATAGACTCCCTCTAAAAGGTAACAATATCAATATTGGTCTTGTTATACCTCCCATCATCTCCAAACTCTGTGTTATATTTGAGGTCTCTCTCCTCCAAGTCACTGAAGATATATCTATTCTCCATCATATGGAATGAGGCACTGTTGTTGATATGCCACATGCATCCCAGTATAGTTCTTTCCATGCATGTAATGAGAGTGAAATCAAGTTTGAAATGTGAATCTAGAGCTTCACCTACTGCTGCTATTGCATGATCCTTCTTTCTTTCCTTTTGTGGAAATTTCGTGGCATAGTGCCTGAACTCGTGACAGTGAAAACACTTGATGTTGGACAAGTATTTATTATTTCCCTCTTCGCCTTGGGACTTATTTCCCTTGGATTTATTTCCCTTCTTGACTAATGAAAAATTTTTTTCTTTCTCTTTGGAAGATGTCCCGTCTCTGGGGTTCCATCGAATCTCTTCTTACACCAAGTCAGATCGCAATCACTCCCACTCTGGAAGCTTCTACCTCCCATTTATTGAATCCTGGTAGTTGTGCCAACTCTTGGGAAGGCCTAGAAGTGTTAGGATCACCATATCATACTTAGGAATGGTAACACCAACACTTCCAAGCTCATCTTGACATTGAGTGAACAATGTCAAGTATTTTGGTATTGTCTCGCCCTCCTCCATATTGATTTTTCTAAGCTTTTCCTTCAGTGCCAACTTCCTGTGGTTACTGATGTTCTGAAACAAATATGTTAATGCCTTCCACATAGCATATGGATTTTCCTTTCCATGGAGGTTCGAGACAATATGATAATGAACTCCTAACATAATCCTTCTCGGCTTTGCTACATTCTTCTTCCATGCATCAAGATTTTGAGAATATGTTGCTGTGGGCATGGGAATATCATTATCTATGAATTCCTTCAACTCATTTTCCTCCAACACTACCTCCATCCTATCCTTCCAAGATATTTAATTTTAACTACCCTCAAGGGCATATTTGAGTCTCAATCCACATAAAAACATCTTGATCTGTTGCTAGTCCTAAAGAATAATTCTACAAATTCAATTCATCTGTTGAAAACAAACTCATATTCTTCTCTTTTATAGTGATTCCTACTCTGATACCATGTATAAAATCTCAATTGATATTTTAATATGCTAAAAAAAACTTGAATCTATTCTACAAATTGCGGAAACCAATTATGATCGCACAATCACATGAAGAAAGAGAAATAATTTCAATCACACAACACAAATATTTATCTAGGGAAAGCCTCAACTAAAAACCCTACTATCTATATATTGAAATAATTAAATAATATGAAATAATGCAATGCTTCTCTCAAGCTTGAGAGCTCTCTGCACTATCTTTGACTATCTCACACTGATTGTAGCAAGTTTGGTCCAATACTTAACCAATTTCTTGCCTCTAGGTTTCTTAGCCTTTCTTACACATTCCTGAGGGAATTGAGCCCCTATTAATTAAGAAACTCCCAATAATTGATTACACAATTCATCCAAGGCATCTTGTTGACCTCATGCATGAACTGTACATTTTTCTAATTATACAACTAATAGTATACTTCCCTTTAAATCCAATCTCAACTGGGTATTTCTCATAAGTGACATGCAACAACTATTTAGAGTGAGTTATCAGTTATTTGGTTGATCACTACATGACAATTAAATCATATTTAATTCACTATACATATCACTAGCTCATCAATCATTTAGAACTAGTTAAACTGATTTTAACTCAAATAATTAAGTTAAATAATTACAACTCAAAATAAACTGCAACTGGACCCCCTAAAACTTAGAGTGAACTCTACATGCCTCCAGTTTAACCCCCAACTTGAATTGACTTAGCTAACCGAGTCTTCCCAACTCAGTTAACTCGTACGACCTATCATGTGATGTGGAATTACAATTTCCTTCTAATTTAATTAAGGGAAAATTGTAGAAATTAGTATACATTAGCAAGCATACATATATATTCCCCCGATCTCACAATATTTAACTTCTTGCAAAATACAGAATCATTCCACTATTAATCTTTTGTGTAAAATTAATTGCACACACATGTGAATCATAAATAAAAACAATCGCACATAACAGAGTTGTTTAACGGGAAAGCCTGAAGCTGAAAACCCCAACTATCATATATTATGTATCATGGAGATCATGTAACAATCCTCATACAAATCTTAGTACATCAAGCTCTCAGTACAATACAATCGTCACACACTAATCAGGAAAAATCTGCAAATCCATCCATCGATCATTGCCCCCTGCTAGCCTGCCTCCACTACGCAATCCCTGCTAAAGAATAGATATGAATGAATTTGAATTACCCTTGCCCTGACTGCGCAATCCTCATTGGAAACTCCAATGTGTGTATGATGCAATCAATGCATCACTATAGTCACAACAGATAGTCCATCTTTCCCTTTCACCTATATCTCCACTGGGTCTCCACTGGAACTGCCATGCATTGTAGTTAACTGCTGTATTGTTCAGTTGATTAATGAGTTATTATTTGCGAATTAATTAACTAATTAATTCACTCCACTCTCACTAGTGTATCATTCAGTTATACTAGATACAACTAGCTCAACTGAGTCTAACTGAGTTAAACTGAATACAACTCCATAAACTACTCTTCCAACTTTGTCATAACTCTGCCACTTGAGTTCTAATTGAGTCCTCCATGCATGAGCTCCAGTAAACTCTTGGGAACTGCATAATTCACTCAGTCTATTGATGTGCCACATCTGTACACTAAAAAAAAGTGCTCCAAGAGAATAAGTTGTTGTTTAGAGTCTGATTATTACTAAGAGCTAATAATAATCGACATGGATCTATTTTTAGATTGACGATCTCTAAATAGACTTCGCCCAATATTCTAAAAATATAATTTAATATATTTTTCCAACTTGATCAACCATCCACAAATAGCATCCTGCAAATTCTGAAATATGATCACCATGTCTAAAAATAGACATAGTATAAAAATGGACTTGTGCCAAAAATAGCATGTGGGCCCACTTCGTGAAGGCGACTCTTTTCAATAAGCTCATCATCTTGTTGAATCTCAACACTCCCTCTCAACAACATAGGGATTATCCTTCACCCCTATCCTGCCTCTATGGTATTCGAATTTTCTCCTGGTGAGTGCCTTCGTCAGAATATCTACATCCTGATCCTCCATAGGAATGTACTGAAGCAACATGATCTTCTGTTGCACACAATCTCTGATATGATGATACTGGATATCAATATTTTTAGATCTATCATGAAACACAGGATTAACCGAGAGTTTAATGCAACTATGATTATCACAATGTATCACTGTGGGTTCTAAATGTGAATCGAACAAACCAACCAGGATCTTCCTTATCCAAATAGCCTCACATGCAGCTTGACTTGCTGCCATCTATTTCGCTTCCGCTAAATTTAGTGCCATGGATCTTTGTTTCCTGCTGTACCAAGAAACTGTCAGAGATCAGATACTGAAAATCCCTCCTGATGTGTTGTTTCTGTCTATTGGGCTTCCTACCCAATCTGCATCCATGAAGCCATGCAACTTCACCTCATCCGTCTGTTTGTACCATAAACCATACTCAGATGTGCCCTTGAGATATCTCAGGACATGCTTGCCTGCCTTCCAAAAGAGCTTGGTAGGCTTAACCATCGCTTGTGAAAGTTGGTTCACCACATAGCATATTTCCAGTCTTGTATTGACTAAATACATGAGCGAACCCACCAACTCTCGATAAAAAGTGGCATCCACTACTTCTACTGATGTAGCATCCTATTTCTTCCAATTTCCTGGAATAGGAGTGTCAATGGGCTTGTAGCCTTGCATGTGAAACTTCTCCAGTATCTCCCGGGCATAATTGCCTTGAGACACAAATAGTTCACCTTCCCACTACCATATTTCCAATCCAAGGAAATAATGAAGGAGGCCCAAATCCTTCATCTCAAACTCCTTTGCAAGATTTTCCTTGCATGAGTGTATCAACTGCTCATCACCTATTAGTATTAAATCATCAACATAAAGAACAATGATTAAAAGCTTACCCTCCACCACAATCTGGTAAAGGTTTGTATCCGCCTCACTCTTGGTGAAGCCAAGTCCAGTGAAATAGGTATCGATCCGAGTGTACCAAGCACGTGGTGCTTGTTTCAGCCCATACATCGCTCTTTTGAGCCTGCACACATGTGACTTGCTGCTGAAGATCTCAAATCCTTCAAGCTGCTCAATGTACACCTCTTCCTCAATGATCCCATTAAGGAACACAGTCTTCACATCCATCTGATGAATGTGCCAACCCATCTGCGTTAAGAGAGCAAGGATGGTCTGTATGGAAGAATACTGTGCGAAAGGTGCAAAGGTTTCTTCATAGTCAATCCCCTCAATCTATGAGAAGCCCCAAGCAACAAATATTGCCTTGTAATTCTCAATACTCCCATCAGTAGCTTGCTTTACCTTGTAGATCCATCTTGATCCTACAACTGATTTTCCCACCGGCCTTGGAACAATCTCCCAAGCACTGTTTTTGACAATGGAGTCATACTCCTCCACCATGGCATCTACCCATGTGGGCTCATGCCCTGATTCTTCAAAATAATATGGCTCTACCATGATACACTTGCTCATAAGAGCCATGTATCCAATAAATTGGTCAGGTGACTGTCTCTGTCTGCGTTGTGATGTAGGGACTCCTAAATTCTGTGTCGCATCAAGCTTCAGTCTCTCAGCTTCTATGGTATGCTTTCTGCCTTGTCTGATGTTTGGTTCTGCATGAGTGGACTCCTCCACTCCATGAATCTCCTCCTGTGGCTGATCCACATCTACAGGCTCATATTTGGGAACAAGAAGTTCCTCCTCTGCATGCAAGTGTAGCTCCCTCTCAAGTGACAACTTCATGGCTTTCACCTCATTGAATTTTATATCTTGTCGCACCACAGTAATCCAAATGTCTGGAAAATACACACGATAATTATGGGGTGTTTCTGTGAACCTGAAAAATATCCCAACTTCTGCAGTCGGCTCCAACTTCTTCCTGGTGTCCTTTGTCACATGAATGTAAACATATGAGCCAAAAATCTTCAAATGAGAAATATCAGGCTTCTTACAAGTAAAAGCTTCTTCAGGTGTACTCATGCCAAGTACTCTATGAGGACAACGGTTTTGCACATAAACTGTAGTGTTGCATGCTTTCGCCCACAAGTGCATAGGTAGGCCCTGGTCATGCAGCATCGCTCGTGCAGCACCCACGATCGTTATGTTCTTCCTCCCCGTGACCCCATTCTACTGTGGGCTATGAGGCGCTATGAGTTCTCTTTGAATTCCTTCTTTGCTAGATAAGTATTTGAATTCGCCCGAGATGTATTCACCACCATTATTTCTCCATAGAGCTTTCACTTGCCTCCCCGACTCCTTCTCCACGAATGCCTTGAACTCACAGAACTTTGAGAATGTTTCAATATTCTTCTGCACGAAGAAGATCCAGCATCTACGAGAATAGTCATCAACAAATATAACATAATACTTGTGTTTTGTTGTTTAAGCAACCGCGAAAGGCCCACACACGTCTGTGTGAATTCTCTCCAGGATCACCGAAGCACGGTTCTCCTTCTCATGAAAGGTGGTCTTCACAAACTTACCCATAGTACATCCCTTGCACTAATCTGACTGTGCAAGAGTACCCTTGGGAAGTCCAGTAGAAATCTGTTGTAAAATATTCAAAGTGCCATGGTGAATATGGCCCAATCTCCTGTGCCATAATTCGCCCTCATCCCGGCTCACCACTTCTTCTGCTTTGCCCACCATTGCAGTGCATCCATATACCTCCAGATTGTAGATATTTTTAATTCGAACCCCTGTATTCTTGGTTTGACCTATTGTTTTATGCCGAAGGAAGGCTTTTCCCTCATCGAAAGCAACATCATAACCTTTGTCTTCCAGCATTGCGACCGAGACTAAGTTCTTCTTCATACCTGGAACATGCATAACATCCTTCAGCAAGAATGGATTACCGAACTCCCTCTCAAATTTAATGGTCCCAATGCCAGTCGCACTGTACCGACCATTTTCGCCCATCTCTATATGCATCTGGATGTCCTTCTCCTCCAAGTCACTAAACAACTCTTTGTCTCCCATCATAGGGAAATACGCACCACTTTCAAGATACCAAATCAATCCCATACAACTTGAAACCAAGCATGAGATCAAAGAGAAATCAAGTTCAAATTTCAAGGCTAAGGCCTCTCCATCTGTAGCTCCAACAACCCTCTTGTTCTTATTCTTCTGCGGACAGTTAGTGGTGAAATTCCCATGTTAGTGACAGTGAAAACACTTCACTTTGGACAAATCCTGCTTCTTGCCTTTAGCTTCAAATTTTGAAGGAAATTTATTCCCCTTCCCTTTCCTTTCTTTGGAAACCAAAGCACAATTCTCTTCATCTTCATTCTTCGATGAAAATCCATCCCCGGTACCCCACCTTATCTCCTCCTGCACAAGATCCGACCAAAGTCACTCCCATCCATTGACAGAGTCTTCATAGCTATGCCAACTCTTCGGAAGCCCAAGGAGAGCCAAGATCACCAAGTATTCATCATCAACAGTAACCCCCACACTTCCCAGTTCATCCTTGCAGTGGACGAACTTCATGAGGTATTTTGGAATATTGTCACCCTTCTCCATTTTTATTTTTCTGAGCTTGTCTTTAAGCGCCAACTTCCTCTAGTCACTTCTGCCTTGGAACAAATCTGTTAAAGCCTTCCACATTAAGAATGGAGTGGATTTACCATGAAGTCTAGACACAATATGGTCCTTCACACCTTCCAACATAATTCTTCTCATCTTTGTTGTATTCTTTTTCCATGCGTCAAGTAATGCAACATCGCTAGATCCCGGCTTAGGAACATTGCTATTGATGAACTCCTTTAGTCCATTATCCTCCAGCAATGCCTCCATCCTGTCCTTCCAGGCTATGTAATTCAAGCTCCCATCAAGGGCATAATCCAATCGCAATCCATTGAAAGCCATTTCAATATATACTCAACTTCTGCACCAAGAATCTTCTGTAGCAAATTCAAATTTTCCACAAGCACAAACTCACCAATACTTCACAATTGCAATCTTCAAGAATTAAGAATTCTTTGATACCATGTAGAAATTGGTATACATTAGCATGCATACATCTAGATTCCCCTGATCTCACAATATTTAACTTCTTGCAAAATACAGAATCATTCCACTGTTAATCTTTTGCGGAAAATTAATTGCACACACATGTGAATCATAAATAAAAATAATCGCACATAACATAGTTGTTTAACGAGAAAGCGTGAAGCTAAAAACCCAAAATATCATATATTATGTATCATGGAGATCATGTAACAATCCTCATACAAATCTTAGTAAATCAAGCTCTCAGTACAATACAATTGTCACACACTAATCAGGAAAAATCTGCAAATCCATGCACCGATCTTTGCCCCCTGCTAGCCTGCCTCCATTGTGCCATCCCTGCTGAAGAATAGCTCTGAATGAATTTGAATTACCCTTTCCTTGACTGCGCAATCCTCATTGACAACTTGAATGTGTGTTTGATGCAATCAATGCATCATTATAGTCACAACAGAGAGTCCATCTTGCCCTTTCACCTATCTCTCCACTGGGTTTCCAGTGAGCCCATGCTTTACAACTGGATTAACTGTTGTATTTTTCAGTTGATTAATGAGTTATTATTTGTGAATTAATTAACTAATTAATTCACTCCACTCTCACTAGTGTATCATTCAGTTAGAGTAGATACAACTAGCTCAACTGAGTCTAACTGAGTTAAACTGAATACAACTCTCTTCCAACTCTGTCATAACTCTATCACTTGAGTTCTAACTAAGTCCTCCATGCATGAGCTCCAGTAAACCCTTGGGAATTGTGTAATTCCCTCAGTCCACTGATGTGCCACATCTGTGCACTGAAACAAAGTGCTCCAAGAGAATAAGTTGTTGTTTAGAGTCTGATCATTATTAAGAGCTAATAATAATTGACATGCATCTATTTTTAGATTGACGATCTATAAATAGACTTCGCCCAATATTCGAAAAACAGAATTTCATCTATTTTTCCAACTTGAAAACCATCCACAAATAGCATCCTGAAACTTCTGAAATATGATCACCATGTCTAAGAATAGACATAGTCTAAAAATAGACTTGTACCAAAAATAGCCTGCGGGCCCACTTAGTGAAGGCGACTCTTTTCACTAAGCTCATCATCTTGTTGAATCTCAACAAAAAATAATTATAATCCCTTTTGATGCCATTTTAAATATTTATTGTTTCCATTTTCAACATTTAACCATGGGTAGCACCAATTTTATTTGTTAGAAAGAAGGACGACACATTTAGATTATGCATTGATTATAGGTAGTTGAATAAATTAACAATTACGAATAAATATCCACTTGCCATAGTCGATGATTTATTTAACCAAATGAGAGGAGACATTGTTTTTTTGAAAATAGATTTATTATCTGAATACCGTTAATTAAGGAAAAAAGATGAAGATATTCCTAAAACAACATTCAAAAAAATATATAGACATTATGAATTTATTGCACTACCATTTGGAATTACGAATGCACCAACTACATTGATCTACTTGATGAACAATGTTTTTAGTTAGTTTTTGGATAAAATTGTCCTAATATTTTTAGATGATATTTTTATCTACTCCAAGACACTACAAAAACATAAAAAACACATATAAATAATGTTTCAAACACTTCAGGAACACTAGTTGCATGCTAAGTTCAGTAAATGTGAATTTTAAAAAGATAAAATATAGTACCTGGGACATGTAATTTCTAAGGATGGGATAAATGTAGACCTTGAAAACATAAAATCCATTCTTAACTGGCCAATTCCTAAGGATGTCGAAGATGTTAGATAATTGATGGGTGTTACAGGGTGTTATCATAAATTCATTGAGGAGTTTTTAAAATTGGATCACCCCATAATTTCCTTACAAAAAAAGGGGGTTAAGTTTGAATGGAGGCATAAATGTCAAGAGAGGTTTGACTAGTTGAAGCATTCGCAGACTATTGCACCTATACTTAAAATAACTAACCCTCACAAAAATTTTATGGTTGGTATTGATGATTTTCTAGAGGGACTAGGTGGAGTATTAATGAAGGAAAATTATATGGTAGCATACAAATCTAGAAAATTAAAAGAACATGAAAATAATTATGCAATATATGACTTGGAATTAGCTGCAGTTATCAATGCACTTAAGATGTGGCATCATTACTTAATTGGTAAATTTCTAACTTGATAATGTAAGCAAAATACTAGTTAGTGACATTATGAATTCTATCTGCGCTAGGTGAATGGAATTTTGATGGAATATGGCATAGAATGTTAACATCATAAAGTAGGGGGGGGCAATGAGGTGGTTGATGTTTTGTCGATGTTTGAAGAAAAACTATGAGGTAAGTTGTGTAAGTTATATTTTATAGAAAAAAAATACAATAATTTCGAAAGATAAACTTTATAGTCATATTATGGAAAAAATGAAAGATAAAAATGATCAATTAAAAAATACAAATGTGCAATTCATGAAAATTAACTACTAACATTTAAGGACAGAATTTATGTCCCTGATATACCTAGGCTCAAATTGTTAATTCTTGATGAGCACCATAAACGACCTTTCTCGTCCCACCCAGGTTGTTAGAAAATCATTTCAACACTTAGAAAAGAATTCTCTTGGATCAATATGAAAAAAGACGTGGTCATCTATTTGGAAAACTACCAAGAAATTATAATTTAAAAAAGCAAAGGTATAACATCAACATCTAGTAGGATTGTTGAATCCTTTACCTACACGAGAATGGAAGTGGGAAGTAATTTCATTAGAATTTATCACTGTGTTACCTAGAACTAAAATATAACATGACCTGATTATGTTTGTAATAGATAAATTGAATAAATTTTTTCATTTTAGACTTGTACAATCTACTTACAAAGTTTTTCATGTGGCATAAATTTGTATAAAGGAAATTTTCAGATTACATGGAATCCCAAAAACTGTCCTATCAGAGAGGGATGCAAAATTTACTAATTATTTTTGGAAAGCATTGTTTGTAGGAATGGGCACACATTTGAACTTCAACATTGCATACCACCTGCAAAAAATTGGGTAAACAAAAAGGACCAATCAAATCCTTGAAGACATGCTACACATGTATGTAATGAAACATCCCACTAAGTGGGAAGATTATTTACAATTAGTTGATTTTTCCTATAACAATAATTATCATATGTCCCTTAAAAATGAGCCCTTTTGAGATTATATATATGTAAAAGTTCCATACTCGCTTGAGTTGTGGTCAACCTGAAGATAGGCTTTTGCTGGGATCAGATCTTTTGCAAGAAATGGAAAAAATTGTGAAGAAAGTAAAACAAAAAGTAAAAGTAGGTGAAGATAGGTAGAAGCGTTATGCAGATTTAAAAAGTGCACACAAATAATTTCTACTAGGGGAACATGTATATATTAAAGTTAGACTGAAAAAGAGTACCCTAAAATTGGAAGTTGTGCTACGTTAGCTCCCTAATTTTGTGGGTCATTTGTAATATTAGCAAGGTTAGGGTTAGTGACCTACCTACTAGCATTACTAGCTCACATTAAAGTTCATAATAATTTCATTTTTATATTTTGTAAAATTAAATTCATGATCCTTATCACTTTATTGTTTGAAATGTTGTACATGTTGAACTAGAAGGCAAGTTCTAGGTCAAACCTCTGCAAATTGTAGACTAGAGGGAAAATATACTCTAGAATTGAGCCATTTCCTAGGTTAAAGTGCAATGGAAATTCTATGGGCCTGAGGAGGCCACCTCGGAAATGGAGGAAGAAATTAAAAAATACTTTCTTATGATGTTAACAAATGAATGATTGTAGAAAAACACCAAGGACAATTTTCTCTTTAAGGGGAGGGGAGATGTAATGCCCCTGCTAAAATCAATTTCTATTTTAGACTTTTATAATTTTATAGGTTTGAAAAATGGCTAAAAGGCAGAAATGTAAAGTGAAGTTTTTTATGAGATTGTAAATATTTAATGTTATTAATGAAAATGCAATACGAGCCACCATGTGAGTAGTTAGGCTTCAAACTTTCAAGAAACAATTAGAATTAGTTATTGTCCAAGAAAGGGCAAAGACAAAAAAAATTAAAATCTTCCATCTTGCAAGGTTGATTTCTCCATACCACCAAAAACTTTCATGACTAGAGAGAAATATCATGGTTGGAAAAAAAGAGATAATTTTAAAATATGAGATTCTGGGAGAGAAAGGAAATCTAGAAAAATTGAGGTTGTAGTGGGAGATAAAGTCTGAACATGCATTAATAATATTGTAACCTAGTTATAATAGGATGTTGTTGGGTTCGAGGATGTGAAACTGTGAAAGCTACTGATTTTTTTCCTAAAAGGGAAGGAGCCTAGAGCTTGGGGAGTTGTAGAGTCAACAGTTCATTGGTTTTTGAGGAGTGTGGTAAATCCTCTTGTATTTTCAAAAAACAAATAAGTATTTTGGTTAACTGCATTTTTGTGTTGAATATACGAGTTTTATTTTTGGTTATTAGAAGAAGGAAGGTTTGTGTTTTACATGAATTATTTTTAGAATAATCTGAATGAGGATAATATAGTCGTTAGTGTAGAGTTTGTTATGTATGAATGCTAGAAGGAAAGAATAAATATATTCAAATGTTGCAATGATGGTGTATAAGAAAACTCAGTGTTATATATATATATAGGCGACAAGGTTAGCAAGATTAGGGGTCAACATAGAGAGAAAACTCTCAGGTTAATCCTTAACACTTGTGGAATCCCCATTAAATGACAACAATTAAGGAATATCAAATAACATAAACCTGGAATCCTAGAGTCATGTAATATTTTTCTTGTATGTAAGGATTATACCTAATTTCTAGAATATGTGAATATATATGATCCAAGTGGAAAATAATTATTGAAGGTAATAATTATATTTTTGTCAATGGTTGTTAAAACCATGGATATTGCATGATAACAAACAAAATAAATCAGAATAGTGAAGTGAAAATCTAATCGCATGATCATTTTAATTTTACCATCATGATTATGATACTCACTCATGGTATTCACCAATGGATTTTTCCAACCATGGCATTTATCCATGGTATCGTATTTACCAACGATGTTGTAATTTATTATATTTCAAGGTGTCATAATTTATTATATTTTCCCATGGTATTCACCCATGGATTTTTTAAACCATGGTATTTGAAATGTAACAGGAGGCATTATTCTTGGTGCAAGATACCCATAAAAAGTATAAATATGGAAATTCATCGTGGAGGAAATAAAAATTTTCTCACAATGTAGTCTCGTGGGATATTATCAATTCAATAAATATTTGGTTTGTTTTTATTGTTTTTCTACAATCTCTCTTGTACATGGTGCCATATTATGAGTTATCTTTATAATGTTTTTTTTTCAATATTTCTCATACAAATTGTTCCCTATTCTCAATTATTTTTATAATGTTTTTACTGAAATATTTTTCTCGTGCATTATGACATATAACTTTGTCACTGATGAATTTGAAACCTGGATGACACCAACATTAATGCCTTAGATTTCATGAGAACTTTGTCGTTAAGTGAGCATGGGCCATAGTAGTACTGAGATGGGTGACTTGTTGGGAATTTATAATTTTTATTCTTTTTTCACTCTCTAAGTCTTATTCCTCCAACGATCCAGATCAGTGGTATCAAAGCGGGGCTCCTCTTGTCTTTTTTTTTTTTGATGTCTCCGACGAGGTCAATGTACAAACTCAAACTATTTCAACCTTTGCAAGACCGTCCTCACTGACCCCAACAACCTCACATGGTGGACGAAAATAAAAATTGCAGAGAAGGATATCCTATCAATTTTTTTCTCGAGGAAGCACATACACAACATAGGAGTGAGATGATGGAAGACTTTACATCTGACTGGATGGTGAGAATTTATAAAACAAAATCCACCCGATCTCTACTAGGTGGATCGAAAAGTGAACTATGTCAGCACAATTATGGGTAAACCACATAAAATCATTGCTATTGAAGTCCATTTTGGAGGATGCAATGCACCCGATCTCCCTAGTATCCCAGCGGATAACTAGAAACAAACAAACATGTGAATATTAATTTCCCTAAGCTATTAGCATTTATGTTATGTGTAATATTCCAAAATGGAAAAGACATGACTATAGAACAAATGCAGCATTCCAAATAAAGAAAAACAAGAATATAGCACTAAGATCTGGAAAATGTCGGAAATATGCTGCAGCTGAAATTTACATTAAGACATTATAACTATGAGCAGAAACAGTTGAGTCATATCATTATAAGCAATAGAAAATATGAATGTACACAGTGCTCCAAAAGGAATGCACTCAAGCCACAAGATGATTGAAATACACTAAAGAAACCAAGCACTGGAAATGTTGTGCTGCTATTGCTGCTGTTGTTGGAAACTACTGTTACTGAGGAGAAAAACCATGTGCAGAAGGTTGTTATAGTACTCTGAATAATTCAGTATTTCAACCACAGATTCTCCTCTAAAAACCCAGAAAAACCCAGAAATGGTTTGGCTAGATTTTAACTTTGGATTTTCAGCCCCTTTTAGGTTGCCCACTGCAACATCTCACTAAAATAACGCAGTCATGGACTGGAACTTCACTGTAGGGGATAAATATGCTATGGCCTGATGCCAAATGTGTCAAATAAGCTCCAGGGCCTTCTATACTAGCCTTGTAAGAGAAAGGAACCTCCCTCCAATGAGATCTAGCTAAAAAATCTCCCAAATCAACCTCCACAACTTCTGCCCTGCAACACAAACACAATCCTCAATAGGAACTGTGTTATACATTAAGACTGAAGTCTTGGAAAAATACCTGATAGTGGAATGTAGTAAAAAACTCTTCCAAGAGGCCTCTTAAGGAAAGAGGTGGGATTCCCGATCAGGAACACCCAATGCTAAACAACACTTGCAATCTTAGCTAAATAGCCTAAGAAAGCTATATGTCTAAACAGAACATATATTCAAAAATATCAAATACATAACGTAATGAAATATGGCTGCCATCATCTTCCTTATATAATTTGTGAGATTCCAAACCCTAAGCCCCATCCAATAATGGCACTACTTCCATGCAAAGAGTCTCCATCTAAAACTGTGTTGTCTTTCATTGAATGCCACTACTCCATGAAAGCATTGTTGATTTGGTCAAAGTTGACCCAGTCAAGGTGTTCCAACCCATTTTCACACCTAAAGGTGCTCAATTAAGCTACCAGGATATGTCATTTTCACATTGGCATTGATTTTATTCATTTTAAGGAGATTTATGGATCTCCATTATCCTCTTATTCGTTAAACAAGAAATAAAATAAAAAATTAATATTCCAACTAGCTCATGGCTAATTAGGAATATTACAATCCTCCCTTCCCAAATGTTGCTTGTCCTCAAGCAACTGAAAAGGTGAGTGCTGCAACTCTTCTCCTCCTCCATTGGTGACACCTCCATGTGATAAGCTTCCCTCATAAGCTAACTGTCTCCCAATCCATCCCTCCATGAAATGATCCTCCCAAGTTCTCATGAGATGCAAATGATTCATCCCACAAGGAAGCAATATATCTAATGAAAAAATCATGGTTTGCCCAGTGTTCTCCCTAAAACATGTAGCATAATGAACATGGAGAATTTCTCTCCAAAAGGGCACATAAAATCCTCCCATCCTCCCTTCAACCATTCCCATAAAAAGGATAAGTACATCATCAATGTATGGGATCAAAACTAAGTTCATACAAACACCAATATATAGAAATGGAGGTAGATCATAGTCCCACATGTGGAACCAGCGTAGTAAATTTCCTGACTGCATCAGACAATGATATGGTAAGTGGTTTCCCCACCACTTACTTGCTGCCCAAGTCTTCTCACAAATTCTTAAAAGGTGAGAAATTTTTGGTACTTTTGGAGTGCACCCAGAGTGATACAACATCTCCCTATATCCTCCTAGGGAGTGGCCATGTTCAGAAATGTTTATGGCCCAGAGTTGGCCATGAAGTTTATATGGAAGAATGCTCCTCCTTGGAGATATGGCCTACATATACATGGTAAAGGAGTGAAAATAATGATCAAGTGAAACATCATGCTCATAAACATGTTCCTTACCAAAATTTCTCCTCATACAAATGGAGTGGTCGATAGATAGATTCCCTCTCATTCCAAAAGATGAAAGAGGTGGTTGTGATAAATACTCCATAGATTTATATATCTCCTCCAACTCCATATGATCCATGCATCTCTTCAAATACTGATATATATTCTCCTCAAAGCCTTCACAAGTGTACCCCTCCATTATGGAGTGATATGCTCTCATAGGATAAGTATGGCTGAAGAGAAAATCTTCATGTGCTCTATGTAGCAACTTCTCCTTGAGCTTGGAAGCTCTAGACAAGAAGATCATACCATGATAATAGATTACTTCATATTGGACTGAATAGCCCTCTTCATGTAGCTAGTCATCAAGTATCATGCATGTAAAAATATCCTTGGAATAATCCACTAACAGCTGGGATTTCCAATATGGATATATCCTCCATAGTGACAACACTGATTATCTATCACAAAGAACATATGTCATATGGCTACCCTTATCTTTGACATCTCCAATACCAAATTCATATGTTGGAAGCATTAGGGGAACTTTGAGGTCTAAAATGGGTCTCCTACGAAAAATGTACAACCAAAATAAACTTTATAAGAGCCAATAGGACTCAAGATGATGATGTCAACCATGGGGGATGATTCACCATTTTTTAATTAAAAGGGTAAAAAGATTAAAAAAATAATAAAATAATAAAACTATTTTTTCAACTCGTATTTTCAACTTATCTCCCAAAGATTTTACTCAAATTTCAAGCGGGAGTACTCGTTGGATGCAAAATTTAATTCCTCATCCAAGAAGTACCCATGTTGCATACTTTCGATAGACCCTGCTATGTGAAAAATGAGAAATACATGAAAAAACGTGATTTATCACGTTTTTCATGTATTTCTCATTTTTCGTGTCGCAAGTTCTATCGAAAGTATGCAACATGGGTACTCCTTGGATGATTAATTAAATTTTTCATCCAACAAGTACTCCCACTGGAAATTTGAGTAAAAAATTGAGAGATAAGCTGAAAACACGTGTTGAAAAAGTAGTTTTTTCTTTTTTCCCTATAAAATTTGATGATGTTATCAAATCTTATTTTATTATTTCCACTATTATTTTATAATTTCCTTAGGAGGCCCATTTTAGACCTCAAAATTCCCCTAATGGGTTTCTATCCTTCCCATGTTTCTCCTTCCACAACACAGAATCTGAAATGAGAGTGGTTAATGATGATGTTGGGAGAATGTATCCCTCCTCCTTGAGTCTACCCAAGACTCTCAGCGCTGTATCATGACCTCATAATGCCAACATTCCTCCTGGATCAATGAATGGTGCATAATGATGTGAGACATGCCTCATCATCTCCTGATCTAGTGGCCTCCCACATGGAATGCCTCCATGCAAAGAGACATCAATATCAAGAGTAGACTGCATATATGAGTGAACTACTTTGTCCTTTCTCTCACTATGCAAATCAGTCTGCCGCTTTTTTGCATCAACCTTCTAAAATAGATAAGGGTGTGTGCTCCTAATCATATGATGTTTGCCATCCTCCCTACCTTCTCCTTTCATCTGCAAGGTCTCACAATCTATCAATAATGGCACATGATGTTCATTGATTGTGCCTTGATCTCCACATATGAGATCCTTTGGAACTTCTTGCAATGATACAAGAACTCCTCTCATTGGAGCAATTGCTCCATCTACCTCTCCATGAGGTACTAGATCTACTCCTGATGTGACAACACTGTTACCTCCAGCCTTCTCTTCCGCTTCCTCATGAATGGAGGTTGCCTCATCATCATTCAGAGGCTCTTTATTTAGTTGCTCTTTTGAAAAAGAGATCTCCATGTTTTCCCTTTGAGAAGAGATCTCTTTATAAATTGGGTATCTTGCCTCTAGCAAGGTATTCTGCAAGTTTTTAACCCCCTCAATAGCATTTTGGAATGGAGTTGGGTTTATAGATCCTTCCAACTCATGCAAAGGTTTTGTTTTCTTAGCCTTGGCTAGCTCAACCAAGCATGTTTCAGAATGTTTTGTATCAAATCTTTTCACTAACCTCCTAGTGAACTTTTCATAAGTAGATACATTTACGTGATTCAAGGAAGAAGTTTGATAAAATCACTAGGCATAAGCCTTACCTTCAAGATGCAACGCTGCTACTCTAATGGATTCATCTTCTGAAACTTGGTGCTGCTGCAAATAGGTGTCTAGCTCCTTCACCCAAGTCCTAGCTATGCATCTAGGTGATCCATAAAAAGTAGATAGAAATAATCTAATAAAATCATGCTGCTTGCACCTTTTGATTCTATTGTGATTTTTAGGTCTTCTATTCTCCTTGATCTTGAAAAACCCTTGGAAGTTTAGATGATCTTTGAACCTCTGAGATTGAGATTCATACTCTTGAAGATAGTCACCAAGAGTCTCTTCCTTTGGTACATCTCCTTCCTCCATCTCTCTTTCTATGAACATGGCCATGGTAGAGAGTTGTAGATCTAATTGTGTGGCTGAATGCTCACACCCATAATATGAAGAACTGGAGATTTATTCATGTGTAAATCTTCTTGAGGGATATTAATTTCTTTCCCTCCTCATTCCCTTGATTTCTCTATTAAGCTCATGCATGGTTTGGAAAAGAAGTTCTAAAAATTTCTTTCCCTCCATTTCTCCAAATAATGGAGACTTGCCTTTGTCTCTTTTGTAAGCCTTCTCTTTTCTGTGAGAAGCTTATTCTTCTTCTGATAACATAGATGCAGCGTCTTCACAGGCTGAGCCAATATTATGCTTTGATACCACTGTAATATTCCAAAATGGAAAATATAGTAATGTAGAAAAAATGAAGCATTCAAAATAAAGAAAAACAAGAATATAGCACTAAGATCTAGAAAATGTTGGAAATATGCTGCAACTGAAATTTACATCAAGAAATTATAACTATGAGTAGAAATAGCTGAACCATATCATTATAAACAATAGAAAATATAAATGTACACAGTGTTCCAAAAGGAATTCACTCAAGCCACAAGATGGATGAAATATACTAAAGAAACCAAGCAGTGGAAATGTTGTGTTGCTACTGCTGCTGCTGTTGGAAACTACTGCTACTGAGGAGAAGAACCATGTGAGGAAGGTTGTTATATTGCTCAAAATAATCTGGGATTTTCACCATGGATTCTACTAAAAAAACCCAGAAAAACCAAGAAATGGTTTGGCCAGATTTTAAATTTGGTTTTTCAACCCTTTTTTGGTTCCCCACTGCAACAACTCACTAAAATAATGTAGTCATGGACTGGAACTATGATGTAGGGTATAAATATGCTATGGCCTAATGCCAAATGTGTCAAATAAGCTCCAGGGCCTTCTTTACTAGCCTCCCAAGAGAAAGGAACCTTCCTCCAATGAGATATAGCTCAGAAATCTCCCAAATAAACCTCCACAACATCTGCCCTACAACACAAACACAAATCCTCAACAGGAATTGTGCTGTACATTAAGACTAAAGTCATGGAAAAATTCCTGATAGTGGAATGTAGTACAAAACTCTTCCAAGAGGCCTCTCAAGGAAAGAGGTGGGATTCCCGATTAGGAACACCCAATGCTAAACAACACTTGCAATCTTAGCTAAACAACCTAAGAAAGCTATATGTCTAAATAGACCATATATTCAGAAATATAAAATACATAACATAATAAAATATGCTGGCATCTTCTTCCTTATATAAGTTGTGAGCTTCCAAACCCTAAGCCCCATCCAATAATGGAACTACTTCCATGCAAAGAGTCTCCATCTAAAACTGTGTTGTCTTTCATTGAATGCCACTACTCCATGACAACGTTGTTGATTTGGTCAAAGTTGACCCTGTCAAGGTGTTCCAGTCCTTTTTTCACACCTAAAGGTGCTCAATTAAGCTGCAAAGATATGTCCTTTTCACATTGGCATTGATTTTATTCATTTTAAGGAGATTTATGGATCTCCATTATCCTCTTATTCATTAAACAAGAAAAAAAACAAAAGTTAATATTCCAACTAGCTCATGGCTAATTAGGAATATTACATTATAAAAACAACAAAAGAGAGGATAATTCTCTTACCTTTCAATGATATGTTTGATGAAGACCTTTCCTTTTGTCCCGAAGAATTCATTTAATGCTGAGAAGAATCTTGCAAACACAAACATGCAACGAATCAAAAGCATCTGTGATATGTAATAATCCAAATACTAGCTTAACTTAATGATCAAGGAGATTAAGAATTTTCATTGTTTTAATAACTCTAAAAAAATAAAACACAATGAGAGAAATTATCCAAATGTATTATCAAGAATACAAAGAGTGATCTTACAGTCGAGCCTTGATGTCGTACAGATTCCTCTAATACGCCTTTCCAATCTTCCTCCTTGGTTTAACAAGATTTCCACTCTAGAATCACCAACATAAGATTATCTAAAGTGAACCCCCTAACCCTAAAGCTTCAACTCAATTTATATGAGATATTGAGGAGGTTTCAGATCCACTAGTAGAGGGTTGTGATCCTCAAATGATGGGATTAGGGTTCCTTGATCCAAGGGGATAAGTTCCATGATTCGAGGGATATAGCTCGAACTGGCGCAAATCAAGAGGATTTTAGTTTGAAGAATATGCGTCCAACTATTCTTATAGAATTTAATTTTCTCCTTTTCTTAATTTTAAATGGGGTGTGCAGGCTTTAATGGAAACTGGAGTGCAGAATTTCGCAGGTAAGCTTAGTAATATCCACGCATGCGCAAGAAGTGACCAAAAAAAGTGTGCAGGCCATCTTTAAGAGTATTTAAGAGCTATTTTCCCAATTTCCAAGATTTGGTTTAGGAATATAGATGTTTTACTTCTAAAGAAGCATGCGTATGGATGGTGATAGATCCACATTGACTGTCAAATGTCATGGTGACAAAATTACATGTAATAGATTTCCCCCTAAAGTGTGAAGTCTGAGAAAATATTTCAAGAGAGTGAAGTTCTTTATCATACCAGGGATTGGATTGGAAACATTAGTCAAAAACCTGTGAAAAAATTCAATGCAAATATATAATCATCACTAAGGTAGGCATTCCCATACTCAGAGAAAAACTAATTATATGTCCTCGTCCAGAAGTGACCTAGAATCACATCAATAGTAGAAACAGTATGGACGCAAACATCTGTTCTAAATTAGTCTACTGAAACATGAATACATAGCTCCTCGCAGCCTAGATGGTTGAAACTAGATCCAGGGTCTTTATTTCTGCTTCTTGAACTAGTATGAATCTAACCATGCGATCGATTGTCTCGAAGTCGAACATGGTAGAAACCACTTGATTACTGGTCAAAGATGAAAAGAATTAAAATGTGTAAGAGAAACCACCAATAATAACAATGGATTTCAAAGTACCTCATCACAATATATGAAATGTGAATCAATGATTTGCGGTAAAACACTCATAGATTCATTTGATCAAAGGCAAATCAATGAAAAATTTTCATCGAAGGCAATAAAATTGCCATTAAGGCATGCAGATTTCAAGGTACAGATAAAATTTCTAGATCATCTTCCTAGATAATGAGCTGAAGTTGATAGGAAGTGATCCATCGCAGGAGGGCCTACGACACAAAAACATTATGTCAAGTTTTGAAGGAATATTTTGCAAGGATTAACTCAAGGATGGTCAATGCAAATGGAGACAAATATTTTCAATGAATAATGAATTGAAGTTGAAATTTCTCTTGAACACATAACGACACTGTAAATGACATTGCAACATTTGACTTAAATATAATACCCAAAACTAGTTGAAGACTTTCAATGAGGTTCAATTAACTATAAGAAAAAAGGATTACCCAACCCATATATGAGTGCGACAAAGTGTTGTGTTCAACAATGACATGTTGCTTCTAAAACAAGTATAAAATATGGACACTTTTCTCAATTCCCCCCCCACCATTACTAGAAAGTACCTCTTTATTTTGGTCAAGCTTGAGGAGGATAACAGTTGCTTGTTGTGTAAGCTCGTCCTCCGGATGAGTCCATCTTAGTAATTTTAACGAACCCTAATAAGGAGTGGCTCGGTCCTGTTGTGATCAACAGGTCCTGTATTATATAATTTTAACGAGTCCAGCATAGGATTAAATCGATGTTTTTCAGTTTTAGGGAGTCATAAGAAAAACATAAGTAAATTCCATAGTTTTCTTTTTTGTAAATTTAGCCTCTCAAACCCAAAAAAGGATAAAATAATGTAGGAGATAACTATATTGACCATGCTTAGTCAATGTATAGCTTTTTCGTAATTAGTCTAGTTCAGTATGGAAAAGGGGTAAAATTATACTGAGTAGAGGATTCTTCATTTATTTTAACGAGTTTGAATTGCTAAGTGCTCCATAATATTTTCACATTTATAGAGTCTGAAAATGGCTTAAAAAAGAACTCCATGGTTTCACTTTGTCATGTTTTTCGAGAGTCCAAAAAAGTGATAAAATTTTACTCTATTGTCAAAATTATTCATTTTTAAGTACAACCTGTTCCCTGCATAGAAAAATAAAAAATCACAATAATATGTTCTCAATTATGGTAAAAATATTTAAAATTTGAACTTCTAAAGGTCAAAATAAATAAAATAATATTATTTTATTAATAAAAAACTATAAAAAGTGGAAAGAACAAGTCATTTTCACCATTTGATTTCCATAGCAGTAAAAAGGGGTTTTTATCATAGATATTCTGAAGCTGATATCAGGCGAACCGATGAACCATTTCACAAACCATCAATTCTAGGTATTTAATATCTCCATTATCTTGCATTTATGCATTTGAGTTTTCATTTTAGGCTTTTGGGTTATTTTTTTAGAGAATTTTTTTTTTTATAAATTTCCCTCGAGGGTGCGTAGGTTTTCCTCATCGAACCTGCGCACCCTGATAATTTTGAACACAAAAAATTATCATGCTGCTGCAATTTTTATGTACAGATCATGCAAAAAAAAGCACGGTCTACAAAGGAAAACCACATAGGCACCATGGGTTTTTTCAAAAATGGTTTTCTTTCCATCGAAATTGCTCTAAGTTCTTCCAAAAGATTCCTAATGATTTTTAATGATTGTTTGCAGGAAAATTGAAACAACCATGCTTGAGTGGAGAGAACGCGAGCATGAAATGAAAGATAATGAGGCAAATGATTGTAGAAATTACACTAATGGATTCAATCCGATCATACAATGTACTAAAAGAAGATATTGAATCCTTCTACAATATTTTCAGAATATAAATCATGATCGCTCAATCACATGCAAGTAAGAGAAAGAAGTAAACCAATCACACAAAAAAATATTTTCCTAGGGAAAGAAAATTCTCAAAACCCCTCCATATTTATTGTATAATCAACCAAGGAATCATGAAACAATACAATGCATGTGTGCTCACAACAAACTCATACACCCTACCAATTCTCTCACACTGATCTAGGCAAAATTGGACCAATACATATCCAATTTCCTTCCCACCTTCAGCCTGCCTTGCTCACGCAATCCCTAGGAAAAATAATTCCTCTTAAATAGGAATTACAACCTTCCTTGACTATGCAATCCATGATGGGCATCCTATGGATTTATATTTGCGGTCAGGCAATTCACTAATAATACAACTAATATTTTACTTACCTTTAACCTTTGTCTCAACCGGGTCGTCATTAGAATTGACATGCATGTAGCTATTAATAGTGAATCATTAGTTACTAACTTACTTGGTAGATCACTACTTGTAAATTAAATCTATTTTAATTCACTTTATCTTCCATTGGCTCATCAATCAATTAGAACTAGTTAAACTGATTTTAACTCAATTAATTTTAGTTAACTGATATCACTCAAACCACACTAGTGCTACAACTACAACTGGACCCTGTAAATAATAGAATCACTCTACATACCTACTCTTTGACGCTAAACTTTAAATTCTTGAGCTAACTAATTCTATCACACTTAGTTAACTATTACAAGTTTATATGAGATAATATTACAATTTATTTTCCAATTTATTTAAAAATTGGTCACCCACGTTAGCATTAATGTGTCACTTGCATTCCTCACTAGTATGTGGTGCATTTTCTTGTTGAATTTCAACACTCCCTCTCAACAAGAAAGGGATTATCTGCTATCATGATCCTACCTCTGTGGTATTTGAATTTTCTCTTCGCAAGCGCCTTCGTCAAGATATCTGCATCTTGATCTTCCATGGGAATGTACTGCAACAACATAATGCGCCTCTGAACACAATCTTTGAGATGGTGGTACTAGATGTCAATATGCTTAGATCTGTCATGGAATATCAGATTAACTGAGAGTTTTATGAAACTCTGGTTATCACAATGTATCACCATCAGATCCATCTGATGACCAAACAAACCAACAAGTATCTTCCTCATCCAGATGGCCTCACATGTAGCCTGACTAGCTACCATGTACTCTTCCTCGACTGAACTGAGTGCAACTCATATTTGCTTCCTATTGTACCAAGAAACTGATGTTGATCCTATGTTGAAGATGCCCCCTAATGTGCTCTTCCTATCTGATGGACTTCCTTCCCAAACTACATCGGCGAAGCCTTGAATCTTCACTCCCTCTACCCATTTGCACCATAATCCATACTTTGTAGTTCCCCTAATATATCTCAATAGATGCTTCCCCGCCTTCCAAAATAGGTTGGTGGGCTTATCCATAGCTTGACTAAGCTCATTAACTATGTAGCATATGTCTAGTTGTGTGTTAACCAAATACACAAGTGAACCTACAAGCTTCCTGTAAATAGTAGCATCCACTACCTCTCCTGAAGTAACATCCTCCTTCCTCCAGTTTCTTGCAAGAGGAATCTCCATGGGTTTGTTTCTCTCCATGTGGAACTTCCTCAGAATCTTCTTGGCATACTTTCCCTGAGATACAAATAGATCCCCATCTCCTTTCCATATTTCCAATCCAAGTAAATAATGCAAGAGCCCCATTTCCTTCATCTCAAACTCTCTTCCAAGATCCTCTTTACAAGAAGTTATGTGTTTCTCATCACCTATTAGTATAAGATAATAAACATAAAGTACAATAATAAAAATCTTACCATCAACCAGAATATGATATAGGTTTACATCTTCTTTACTCTTTGTGAAGCCCAACCTGGTGAAATAGTTGTCGATCCTGGTGTACCAAGAACGAGGTGCTTGCCTCAGCCCATAAAGTGCTCTGTTGAGTCTCCACATATGTGACTCCATCTAAAAGGTCTCAAAACCTTTTGGCTGCTCAATGTACACTTCTTCCTCAATAAATCCATTGAGAAATGTTGTCTTTACATCAGTACAATGTATCTACCACCCCATATGCACTGAAAGCACAAGGATAGATCTAATCGATGAGTACCTTGCAACCAATGCGAAATTATCCTCATGGTCAATCCCCTCTACTTGTGAGAATCCTCGGGCCACAAATATAGCCTTATATTTCTCCACACTCCCATTTTTTTGTTAGGTCCCTATATTACTAGTATAGCCCCTTATTTTTGTTAGTGTAACCCCCTTATTGTTATTATTGTACCCTTGTAACCCCCATTTTTTTATTATTGTGCCCTTAAATTATTATTTTTAGGTCGGCTAGGATTACATTGTGGCCCACTAGGATTACATTATTTTTCCCATGGACTCCTATATATAGAAAGGAGGTTTTGTAAATTGTATCATCCAAGAATTGTTCATTAATGTAATGTATTGGAGGTTTCCCCCTCGAAGTGGCTTATTTATAAGGCATTGATATCTCTTTTCTTCTATTTTTGGAGTTGGTTACACAACATTTGGTATCAGAGCTTTGGATTCTAGGGTTTTTCTGCTCCAAATAGGTCATCGTGGTATTTTCGCTATAATTTTTTTTCTACGAAGCTTCAGAAGCGGAAATTTTTAGGGTGCAGAGTCGAAATCCTGTGGAACATTTTCAAAAACTTTCAGAGCTTGGTTCACAATATTTTTGGAGATATGATCTGTGGAAGTGAGGTCTTTTTTCAGGCTCCTAAACAGGTCATCGTGGCATTTGCGCTATATATTTTTTTCTACGAAGGTTCAAAATCTGAAATCTTTAGGGTGCGAAGACGAAATCCTAAGGAAACTCATCAAAAAAATTTAGATCTTGGTTCGCAATATTTTTGGAGATATCATCTGTGGAAGGTAGTGCTTTTTCAGGCTCCAGAAGTTCATCTCAAAGAGGTGATTGTGGGAAAAGATTCATAACTCTCTCTCTGAGAATCGGATTGAAGTGCCGTAAAAAGTGGCCATAAGTACACAGACTTTAGTTTCTTGGCTATCAATTTTTGAGACAAGGGATGAAACAGTGACACGTGGAAATTCGTACAAGTTCACTCTACTGAACCAGTCCAAAATTGGGTCATTGTGGGAGATTGGAAATAAATTTATCTTGAAGAATCCAAATTAGATCAGACCTGTGGAATTTGAAAGAAGCTTTAGAGGGCTACTATAGGGATGAATTTCAGATATTGAAGATCCCCAATTACTGAGATAATTCAATTTCAATATCGAGCTCCTCAAAAGCAAGTAAAAGGTGTGTATTTTTTTCCCGAATTGCATAAGTCTTGTTTGAATAATCAAGTTGAATTGATTCCAAGGGCATATTTTAGAATAGATATCAGTATTGGATTCTAAAATGGCCCCTAAAAATAATTCAATGCCCATCAAGCCTTTAGAAGGCTCTACTATGACTCATGAAGACGAAGAATGGCAACATGACATATCAAAATTACAAGAGCAAGTGCAACAAAATTCGCTCTCGCAAAGAACAACAAAACATGAAATGGAAGTTTTGAAGAAAGGCATGGAAACTAAGATGGATGGTTTGAAGAAAGGCATGGAAGCTAAGATGAATGGTTTGGAAGCTAAGATGGATGGCATGGAAGTGGGCATGGAAGCTAAGATGGATGACATGAAAGACAACATGGAAAACATGAATAATGATCTAAAAGCATACATGGAAGGCTTGATGAAAAGCTTACAACAAGAAATGATTCCTAATGGCGGAAATATAGTAGAAGAACCTCATGATGAGAACAAAATAAATGTTAATCTTGATTTCATAAACTCTAATGTTGGCGGGAAGAACCACCATATTCCAAAAATGGATATGAGGAAGTTTGATGGAAAGGATCTTGTAATATGGATACTACAGATGGAGCAATATTTTGATCTCCATAACGTGCAAAACACACAAAAGGTACACATTGCAACTTTACATTTAGAAAAAAATACATTTGTATGGTATCTATGGCTTTGCTCCCGTAAAAAAATTGTCACTTGGTCAATTTTTACGGAGGAAATGATAGCACATTATGAGGATACAAAGAGCAACACCTTCTTTAGCCAATTGATAAATCTCAAAAAAAAGGGTTTAGTGGGGCAACACATTGAGGACTTCCAAAAATTGAATATAAGGGTAACTGATATTCCATAGGAACAGAGGATTGATCTCTTCATAGGCACTTTAAAGGATAACATACAACATGAAGTTCGCGTTCTGGAACCTGATTCATTGGAGAAGGCATTCAGGTTGGCAAGAAAAGTTGAATGTAAAATTATGGCGACAAGGAAGCCTACCACTCAATTCTATAAAGAAGGAAGTATTGCTACATCTAGATTTCCACAACCTACAAGGTTGACACCACAAAAATTGGAAGAAAAAAGAGCAAAAGGGCTTTGCTACAGTTGTGATAGCAAATACACTAAAGGTCATAAGTGTGCTGAGAAGAAATTATTTTACATAGATTGTGAAGAGGAAGAAGAAAACGAACAAGAAGAAGATATACACCAGGAACCAGCCCTAGAAGAGGAAGAAATGAATCCGACCATATCGTGTAATGCACTAGAAGGAATTACCACTCCTCAAACTCTCAAGATAGAAGGACAAATCAAGAAGAAAAAGGTAATAGTGTTGATTGATTCAGGTAGCACCCATAATTTTATTCATTGTAAGGTAGCCAAGGAGTTAAATTGTTTCCTATACCCAGCACCAGAATGTCAAGTGATGGTTGCAAATGGAGGAACTATAAATTTCTCTGGAAAATGCCATAATATCAAGCTAACCATGGGGGAATATGTATTGACTAGTCCAATGATTTCCATTCCTATGGGAGGTGCTGATGTTGTACTAGGAGTACGATTGTTACAATCTTTGGGGACGGTAGCTTTTAATTTTCAAGAAATTTTCTTGAAAAATTTTCAGAAGGAAAGGAAGTCGAATTACGGGGTATTGAAGGGAAGCCAGGAAGGATAATAAGCTCTAATGTCATGACAAAGCTTCTAAAGAAAGAAAAATAAGGCATAATTGCACAATTATGTTCACTAGAAGTTCCAACATCAAAATCATATATTTTTGCAGATCTCCAACAAGTCTTGGACAATCATTCCAAGGTGTTTGAAACTCCCAAAGGACTCCCACCTATTCGTGATCATGATCATGCTATTCATTTGATTCTAGGAAATTTTCCTCCAAACATCAGGCCTTATAGATATCCTTACTTCCAAAAGAGCGAAATTGAACGTATGATTGCAGAAATGTTAGAGGCGGGTATAATTCAACCTAGTAAAAGTTCTTTCTCTGCTCATGTAGTATTGGTACACAATAAGGATGGATCATGGCGAATGTGTCCGGATTATAGGGAGCTCAATAAGCTCACCATTATAGATAAATTTCCCATTCCTGTGATTGATGAATTATTGGATGAATTACATGGAGAAATTTATTTTACCAAGATGGATCTTCGTTTAGGATATCATCAAATTAGAATGAAGACTGAAGATATTCCAAAAACAACATTTTGAACTCATGAGGGTCATTATGAATTTTTGGTCATGCCTTTTGGCCTTACCAATGCACCTTCTACATTTCAAGTGTTGATGAATTCCATTTTCAAACCCTTCCTTAGAAAATTTGTGCTAGTATTTTTTGATGATATACTAATCTACAGTAGGTCTTGGAAGGATCATGTTGAACATGTTGACAGTGTGCTCAAACTATTGCAGGAGAAACAATTATATGCAAAAAAATCCAAATGTTTCTTTGGAGTACAAGAGGTGGAATATCTGGGTCATATTGTATCTCACGAGGGTGTTAAAGTAGACCCTAACAAAATTAAATCCATTAAGGAATGGAAAGTCCCCACAACCATAAAGTAGTTGTGAGGATTTCTCGGGCTAACAGGGTATTATCGCAAGTTTGTTAAGAATTATGGGAGAATAGCAGCACCTATAACAACATTATTGAAGAAAGATGCATTTTCATGGACTCCTGAAGCAACTAAGGCCTTTGAACACCTTAAAGAGGCAATGTGCCTAGCACCGGTCTTAGCTACGCCAAACTTCACAAAAACCTTTATTGTGGAATGTGATGCCTCAGGAAATGGAATTGGTGTGGTTTTAATGCAGGAAGGAAGACCCATTGCTTTTGAAAGTCGTCCAATCAAAGGAAAGTATTTACAGAAACCTATTTATGAGAAGGAAATGTTAGCAATATTGAATGCACTAAAGAAATGGCGAACTTACCTAATGGGAAGACACGTCAAGGTAAAAACTGATCATGATAGTCTTAAACACTTTTTGGAACAAAGACTATCTTTAGAAGAGCAGCAAAAATGGGTCACAAAGATTTTGGGTTATGACTTTGAAATAATATACAAAAAAGGAAAGCTTAATGTTGTTGCAGATGCACTCTCAAGAAAGAATGAAGAGGTGGAAACATTGCTTTGTGCCATTTCTATTATCCAACCAGATTGGATAATCGAAGCAAGAGATGAATGGAAGAAGGAAAAAGATGTATGGACACTCATTCAAAAGCTGCAGCAGGATCCTAGTACATCTGATACATTTAGTTGGAAAAATGATTCCTTATGGTACAAAGATCGCTTATATCTTTGTAAGAATTCCCAACTAAAACAAAAGATTCTTCTGGAATTGCACACTTCTCCTTTAGGAGGACATTCAGGATTTTTAAAAACTTACCAGAGGGTGAAGAAAAAATTCTTTTGGGATGGCCTTAAATCTGATATTCAAAAATTTGTGGCGGAATGTTTGGTTTTCCAGCAGAGTAAAGTGGAGACAATTAAGACCCCGGGACTTCTACAACCTTTATCCATTCCAAGTCAATGTTGGGAGGAGATTTCAATGGATTTTATCACAAGTTTACCTAAGTCCTAAGGAAAGAGTGTCATCATGGTGGTAGTTGATAGACTTACCAAGTATTCACACTTTTGTGCATTATCTCATCCCTTTAAAGCAAGTACAGTTGCTACTACATTTATGGACAGAATTCAAAAGCTACATGGAAGCCCAAGGGTTATTGTGAGTGACAGAGATCCCATTTTTACTAGAAATTTTTGGACGGAGTTATTTTCTTGTTTGGGTACTCAATTAGCTCATAGCTCATCTTATCATCCTCAATATGATGGTAAAACTGAGATAGTAAATAAATGTTTGGAAGGATATCTTCGTTGTTTTGTATCTGATAAAAAAACACAATGGGTCAAGTGGTTACCTCTCGCTGAATGGTGGTATAACACTTCCTTCCATACTGCAGCAAAAATGACCCCATTTATGGCACTTTATGGATATCATCCACCATCCATCACATCATCTTTAAGGGAAAATTCGAAGGTTCAAGCAGTGGAAGATCACATCGAGCATCAGCAAGAAGTTCTCCAACTCTTAAAGGATAACCTGAATTTGGCACAAAATCGAATGAAACAATAGGAAGATCAACATCGTAGCGAGAGAAGTTTTGATGTAGGAGATTGGGTATTTTTACGGCTACAACCATACAAACAAATGTCCCTCAAGCAAGCAAAGAAGGATAATAAATTATCGCCAAAGTACTATGGTCCTTAAAAGGTGTTGCAAAAGATTGGTACTATGGCATACAAATTGGAGCTTCCTGCTTCTTTGCGAGTACATCCAGTTTTCCATGTTTCATGCTTAAAGAAGGTTATAGGTGAAAATATTCCAGTTCAAACAATATTGCCAGAACTTTATGAGGAAGGAAAAATCATATTGGAACTTGAAGCGGTCACGGAAACAAGAACTCGACAACTACGGAATCGATCAATTTCAGAGTATCTTATCAAGTGGAAGAACTTACCCACTGAAGATTCTACATGGGAGGATGAGAATTTTATACAGAAGCACCCAGAGCTACTCAAGTGTTGAGGACAACACTCTTTTGAAGGAGAGGGGCATGTTAGGTCCCTATATTACTAGTATAGTCCCTTATTGTTATTAGTGTAACCCCCTTATTGTTATTATTGTACCCTTGTAACCCCCATTTTGTTATTATTGTGCCCTTAAATTATTATTGTTAGGTCAGCTAGGATTACATTGTGGCCCACTAGGATTAAATTATGGCCACATGGACTCCTATATATAGAAAGGAGGTTTTGTAAATTTTATCATCCAAGAATTGTTCATTAATGTAATTTATTGGAGGTTGCCCCCTCGAAGTGGCTTATTTCTAAGGCGTTGATATCTCTTTTCTTCTATTTTTGGAGCTGGTTACACAAATTTTTTTCTTTCTTCACCTTATATATTCACCTGGATCCAACCACTAACTTCCCCAATGATCCTGGGTCCACTTCCCATGTACTTTTTTTGATAATGGAGTCATAATCCTCAACCATGGCATCAACCCATGTTGTCTACTGCACTGCTTCCTCAAAAGATGATGGTTCTATCACAATACACTTGCTCATAAGAGCCATGTATCCAATATACTTGTATGGGTACCTTCTATGCCTATGTTGTGATGTAGGTGCACTTACATGCTCTGTTGCATCTAGCATCAGTTTTTTAGCCTCTCAGGTGCACCTCCTACCATTTCTGGTGGATGGATCTACATGAGTGGTTTCTTCCACTCCATGATCCTCTGCTTGTGGCTACTCCACATCATGAGGTTCATCCTTTGGAACTAAGAGTTCCTCATCTTCATGAAATTCAAGCTCCCTCTCAAGGGACAATCCATGGTTTTCTCCTCATCAAATTTAACATCTCTCCAGACAACTGTCATCCTGTTAGTCGACAAATAAACTTGATAGTTGTGGGGAAATTAGTGTACCCCAAAAATATCCCAACCTATGTTGTTGATTATAGCTTCTTCCTGACATATTTGGTCACATGGAAATAGACAGATGAGCCAAAACTTTTAAAATATGGAACATCTAGTTTCTTATCTGAAAAATCCTCCTATGGTGTACTAATGCCAAGTATCCGATGAGGACTACAGTTCTGCATAAATACTAGTGTGTTGCATGCCTCTACCCACAGATGCAATGAAAAACCCTGATCATGTAACATAGCTCGTGTTGCTCCCACAATTCTTCTATTATTTCTTTCTGCAACCCCATTTTGTTGTGGGTTATGAGGTGCAATCAATTCTCACTGAATTCCTTCTTTGGTGCAGAAGTTCTTGAATTCATTAGAGATATACTCACCACCATTGTCGCTCCTCAAAGCCTTCACCTTCTTCCATGTATATTTCTCTACCAGTGCTTTGAACTCAGAAAAATTTGAGAACATCTGATCTTTCTTATGCAGAAAGAAGATCCAACACTTTCTAGAAAAATCATCAACAAAAATCACACAGTACCTGTTCTTTGTTTTGGAAGGTGTAGATAATGGTCCACACACATCTGAGTGAACTCTACCAAGGATTTCCGCTGCTTGTTTCTCCTTCTCATGTAAGGTGGCTTTATTATACTTCCCCATGGTACATCCCTTGCATGTGTCTATCTGTGAAAGATTACCCTTTGGAAGACCTGTAGAAATCTGCTGCATGATCCTCAAAGAACTATGGTGTAGATGACCTAATCTCCTGTGCTATAACTCACCTATATCCCATCTCACCACCTTCCTTGCTTTACTGCTCAATGTTGCACAGCCATCTACATCAAGTTTGTAGAGGTTCTTCACATGAACCCCAATCTTATTTACCTATACTGTGGCTTTGTGATTAAGGAACACCTTTCCTTCACTGAAAACCACATCATATCCACGATCCTCCAACATACCAACTGAAACTAAATTATTTTTCAAGCCTGCTACATGAATGACATATTTTAATATGAAAGGTTTACGTGACTGTCTCTGGAAAGTAATTGTACCAATCCTGGTAGCGCTATACCTCCCGTCATCACCCATCTCAATGTGCAACTGAAGATCTTTCTCCTCCAAGCTACTAAGGAGTTCTTTGTTTCTCTTCATGTGGAAATATGCTCCACTATCCAATTACCACATATATCCCATCATGGTTGATGCCATGCATGTGATGAGAGAGAATTCCAACTGAAACTTTGAGGCCAAAGCTTCACTCGCTGCAGCTCTCGGAGCCTTCTTCTTGTTCTTCTTCTTTTTTGGACAATTTATGGGATAGTGTCCATGATCATGAGAGTGAAAACATTTCACCTTTGAAATGTCACGCTTCTTGCCTCCTTTTCCGGTCTCAGATTTGGAATAGGACTTCTTCCCCTTCCCCTTATTTTCCTTGCCAGCCAAGGCACAATTTTCCTCATCATCAATCTTGGATGAGGATCCATACCTAGTATTCCACCGAAACTCTTCTTGTACCAAATCCAACCATAGTTGCTCCCAATCTGGTAACTTTTCCCTCCCATTCACAGAATCCTAGTAACTATGAAAACTCTTGGGAAGGCCTAAAAGTGCTAGGCTGACCAAGTCATCATCAGCTATAGTAATCCCAACACTTCCAAGCTCATCTCGACATTGAGTGAACTTGGTCAAGTATTTCTGGATTGTCTCACCCTTATCCATTTTGATTTTCCTGAGCTTTTCCTTGAGTGCCAATTTTCTATGGTCACTGCTACTTTGAAACACATATGTCAAGGCTTTCCACATAGCATATGGAGTTGCCTTTCAATGGAAACTTGAGACAATATGATCTCAAAATTCCTCTAACAAGATCCTTCTCACCTTTTCTACCTTCTTCTGCCATGCATCAAGAAGTTGGGCATCTGCTGCTGCGGGCTTTGGAATATCATTATCTATGAATTCCTTCAACCCATTTTCCTCCAACACTGCCTCCATCCTTTCCTTCCATGAAATATAATTCTAAATTCCCTCAAGTGCATATTCGAGTCTCAAGCCATTGAAATATATCTTGATCTACTTCTAGATCCAAAGAAAGTATCTGCAAATTTGAATATTGTTCAACACAAACTCAATTTCTTCTCAAATATTGTGATTCTTGGCACTCCGATACCATGTAGAAATTACAATAATGGATTCAATCTGGTCATGCAATGTACTAAAACAAGATATTGAATCCTTCTAAAATATTTGTGAAATATAAAACACAGTCGCTCAATAACATGCAAGTAAGAGAAAGAAGTAAATAAATCGCATAACACAAGATTTTCCCAGGGAAAGAAACTGTTCAAAAACACTCCATATTTATTGTATAATCAACCAAGGAATCATGAAACAATACAATGCAAGTGTGCTCACCATAACCCCAACCACTATACCAATTGTCTCACACTGATCTAGGAAACATTCGACCAATACATAGCCAATTTCCTACCCACCTTCAGCCTACCTTGATCACGCAATCCCTAGGAAAAATAATTCCTATTAAATAGGAATTATAACCTTCCTTGACTGCGCAATCCATCATGGGAATCATGTGCATTTATAATTTCACTCACGCAATTCGATAATAATATAACTGATAGTTTACTTACCTTTAACCTTTGTCTCAACTGAGTCGTCATCAGAATTGGCATGCATGTAGCTATTAATAGTGAATCATCAGTTACTTGGTTGATCACTACTTGTGAAATAAATCTATTTTAATTCACTTGATCTTCCACTAGCTCATCAATCAGTTAGAACTAGTTAAACTGATTTTAACTCAATTAATTTGAGTTAACTGATTTCACGCACACCACACTATTGATACAACTGCAACTAGACCTTGAAAATAATATAATCACTCTACATGCCTACGTTTTTTTTAAACTCGAAATTCTTGAGATAACTAAGTCTATCACACTCATTTAACTATTACAAGTTGTTATGAGATAAGATTACAATTTATTTTCCAATTTATTTAAAAATTGGTCGCCCACATTAGCACTAATGTGTCACTTGAATTCTTCACTCATGTGTGACCTAGACTCCCACACTAGTATGTGGTGCACTTTCTTGTTGAATTTCAACATTGATAGCCCAACAATGCTTTGGGTTTTAAAGAATTGTGGTCTATAAAAATTTTGGTCTATACAAGGAATGAAGGCCTAAGTAGAGCTAATGACTTGGTTGATAAATGCCTTGGATAACCAAGAAATTTTTTTTATCATTGGGGATCAGAGGCTCATGATTCATGCTGAGGATATTTATTTTCTCACCAGTTTTCCTCGAAGGGGAATATACACTTTTTTGTTTGGTACACGACCAAGAGGACAACCCACTGCTTCTTATATGGTGCAATATTGCACTCAGGATTCACAATTGAGAGATGGTTGAATCGATATAAAAACTATTGAACGACTTGATCTAAAAATTATTTATTTCACAGTTACTAGATTATGTGGCAAAAAAACGCCTCATGTGGTGACCAAAGCATAGATGCAAACGGCTATTGAGTGTTTCGAGGGAACAATATTCAACTAGTGAGAAGGAGTACCTATCAATATGAAAGGATATCTCATGCGAGAAAAGAATGGTAAGCTAAATAATTTCGGCTATGGTGTCATTCTTATATCTTTTACTTTAGAGAGAATCCCACTCCTTGTACCACAGTAGCAGTTAGTGGATCCTACGGGACTGAGAGATCCTCGCATGTTGCGATGGGTTTTGTTGATGGCTCTGCATGGTGGTAATGGTGGTCCTATTGTCTGGTATACACCTAATTTTTTCGTATGACTGAGAAGCCAGATTTTCATGATCGAGGAATTCCCCTATGTAGGGGTGGATTTCAAGGGTGACCCTGATACAACACTCCCACTTGAAGCATACTAGGATGAGTCAGGTAAAAGTCTCATTTTGATTTTTTATGTTTTATAATTTTTATTTGATTTTTTATCATCCAATACTGATAATCAAAAATATTTTAACACAGATGTTGGCCCAGTACGACTAGTAGTGCTTGGTAGTTCTGACAGACAAGGAGCATAACTTATAGTAGTAGCTCCACCGCAGAATGATGTAGCTAAGGCCTTCACAGAGTTGGAACACAATATAGAGAGCTTGACCATAGATATCCCAGAGACTGGGATAGATGATTTTCCTCTCCGATACCAGAGGCATGTGATTGGGGTTCTTGTTCTATTTAGGAAATACATGCGTCGAGTGGCGCATGTTATACTATGCTATCATGATCATCATCCTAGATAGTTAATGTTCATTTTAGACGGAATTTTTTATTTTTTGTATCAATGCATTTAGATCATAAGGTGTTTGAGACATATGATCACATATGATGTATATTTTTTGAAAACTTATGATAAACAACTATTTTGACCTAATGATGATTACTAATTTTGATCTGAGTATCTTGTTCAATATGGATTGAATATTTTTTTGATTTATGTTAAACATTGCAAATCTATATTTAAAACTTGATTAGACACTGCATTAACTAATGTGTTTAAATTTCTAGAAATGTGTTGATATTCAATGTAATCAAACTGTCTTTCCAAGAGACAAACCCTTAAAAACATTCTTAATAATAATGGAATTATGATTGCATAAATTTCATTTAAATGTAATACAATGAGTTGTGAATTTAACCTAAAAATCAAACACCTAATGGCATCAGATAATAGCTCAATGATTGTGGTATATTTTGCAATATTGTTCATTTTTTTACTGAGGAAAACCCCATCATATAGAAACTAACTCATCAGTGGGTGAATAGATAACCCAAGCAGTGGAAGATAGGTTCCGTGTACTATGACAAGCACCGTCAGCAAAGCCAATGTAAGTCTGAGGGAATGTCTACATCTGCAATATTGAGAGTAATCAAGATAAATAGAAAAAGTAGTAGAAACGTGCCAAGAAAAATAAGTAATCTAAGGCATGATTTTTCCTAAAAATGTAACTAATGTACAATGAATACCATTTCTGGGCTTATCTAAAGATACACCACCATAATCAACTAATTCATAGGCCCCTTTTGCAAGCACACACTTAACAATGTAAGGGCCATGCCACATTGGTTTGAATTTACCAGCGCCTAACTTATCATGAGCTTGATCGTATACTAGGACTAGATCACCTTCTGAATATACACGAGGGTTAATGATTTGATCATATTGTTCGTTAACAAATTTTTTATGAGCTTCAATAGCTAATTCAATGGTGTGGCAAATCTCATCTAATTGTGCTAAGTATAAGAAGCGCTCTTCCTCTTAAGAGGTAGCTGGTAATAACTCAATGGCTAGTTACATTGACAAAATTTCACATTCAATGGGTAAAACAACTTCCTAATTGTAAACGAGTTGAAAAGGAGTAAACCTTGTAGATGTTTGTGGAGTTACGGTATGCCCATAATGTTGAAAAAAGCATAGTGTGCCAATTTGATTTACGAATTCCTACAATCTGTTTAATCATATTGGTTAAAAATTTGTTTACAAGCTCAACTTGACCATTGGCATGAGTGTAATAAGGTGTGGAATTATCACAGCATAGGTTGAGCTGAGCAGAAAGTTCAGTCATAATAATGTTTCGAAAGTGGCTATCATGATCTATAATGATGAATTGAGGGACACCGAACCTAGAAATCACATCTTTAAATATGAAAATAGTTGCAATTTCGTCGTTATCCTTAATTGTGGGCATCACCTTGGCCCATTTGGTAAAATAATATACAATGAAAATAATATATCCATGCCCCCCGACCGAGTGAGGGTTACATGTAATGAAATCGACATCCCTTTTTTCAAATGGACCAACAACTATGATTGGGTGAAGAGGCGTAGGAGGTGCACACATATTTCGATCAAGAATTTGACAATTGTGACATTTTCTAACCGCAAGGATACAATCTTTGAAGAGTGACGTCCATAAATAGCCAGCGCACAATATATTTTGGGTTGTGGGAAGCCAAAACATGTGACCACCACATGCTCTAGAATATCAATCATTTAAAACCATTTCAACTTCTTCATGAGTTAAACAACGTCGAAAGACAGAGTTGACACCATGACGGTAAAGAGTTTGACCAATAATATTGTATTATTGAGACTGGTATCGAACCATAAATCGATCAGAGCGTGAAATTTTAGGCCAAATAGTTTGGGTTTGATGATATATAATAATATCTCCATACCAAGGATACAATGTGTTGATGAGAAACAAAGATTCATCAGGAAGATTTTCTTCTGCCACAGTTTCAGATTCAGTGTAGGGAAAGTCACATATAAGTTCAACAAAGACTAGTGATTTCTTGGATTTGTAATTTTCAAATTCCAAATCGAACTATTGTAGGATAACTATCCACTTTGAGTATTCCCCCCCTAGAATTTTAGTCAAAATGTACATCATAGGGTTGCAATCATATATCACAATTGTTTTGCGTAACAATATGTAGTGATTGAATCTTTGGACCACTTGAACGACTGCCAATGCCAATTTCTCCACATGCATATACTTGACCTTGGTTAGTGTAAGGTTCTGACTTAAGTAATAAATCACATGTTGATTTCTGGATTCATCCTCTTGAACTAATACCATTCCAATGGTGCAATCAGAGGCAGCTAAAAACAAAAATTAATCTCAGTGATAATCAGGTGGATGCAACAACGATGCATGGGTCAACGAGTGTTTAAGTGCATCGAAATATTTATTGGCAATTGTTGGAGCAGGGTCCCCTAAAGCCAACAATTTTTATATATTTTTTAATAATTTAGTCTTGCGTAGGGGTTTTGGGGCAGGTCAAAACCCCTCACGAATTGTAATGGGTCAAAGAGTAGATCAAGTGGTCACAAACCATGGTTTGTGAACCATAGGATAACGCTTGCTAAATAGTATACATAAATGAATAGATTGAGTCTAAGAAGTCAGTTTTTGAATAATTCTAAACGTGGATGATAGATTTGGACATTTTGTGATCAGTTTTACAGATTGGTCTAGGTAGAAGGCTCCTGCCAGCTGTGTGCGCGGATACCTTAGTCCTGCTATGTGCGGACCCCACTGGCTGTGTGTGTGGACTATTGAAGTGTTTTGTAAGAAGGATTTTAATTGATAGTGATAAAGGAATATTGTTGCGAATATCTGAGTTATATATGCATCTGTTGGTTATGTTATATTTCTGCATATTGTTTCCATTTCCTGTATTGTGTGAAAATAGATCTCTTACACAACTGTGATTGGGCTTATATGAATGCTTATTGGACAGGTATGGTAGTATAAGGCACTGATATGATATGTCAAAGGGTATTACTTGATTTATTATTGGTGTGTTAACTTGCGCAAGATCTTCTACATGTTTTGACCTAAATCTCTCTGAAAAGGGTTTACTAGTTAGGGCCGTTGTTGTAGAGGTATGTTTATGATTGGTTGGATCTTAAGGCACCCACATAATTCTGAATCTCTCTCAGGGTGTGGAAACCTGGTTCCATCACCCCCCCATACGGCTTCGGGTGAGACTTTGACTTGCGCAAGAAGGTCACTACTGAAAGGGCCATTAGTAAGAGGATTTTATTGGTTAACCTCAATTTCGGACCTGGGTCAGGACCCATCAAGCCAAAAAATGGTTTTTTTGTCGGGACTGGAGTCATTTTGAGAGAGATTGGGTGATGCCGTGAAGTCATTGGCATCCATTAAAACCTGAACTTGAGGACTGGTTTGAAAAAAAGATTCAGGAGTTTTCCCTTAAAGAAAATAGAAGAAGCTATCTGCTGAAGAATGGAAGAATACGTATATTTTTATGGAGGTGCACAAGATATTATTTGTAACCTTTGCACATGAACTACAGGAGTGGTTGGTGAGGTTAGTGGAATTCCAAACCTGTTGGAAGGACGATCAGGTCATGCAGTGGACCCCTGAATTAATCCAACAATTGGAAAACATGGATAATTCTATTACCCGGACTATAGATCACTAGGTTGATAGTGTCTTGGGTGGATTTGTGACTGAATTTTCACTCGATCATTTTGTGTCATACTCTGAATCTGAACAAAGGTTTTTCAAAGGATTAAGGGCTAAGTTCTTACAAACTTTGCCTCTGTTGATTACGACGCTATTGTGTGAAAAGGGTGTTTTGTGCAGCCACACCAAGTGAATGACCCCTCATCAGAGCAGAAGCATGACATGCAACAGTAAATACTATCGGGCCAATCAAAAGGGGGATAAATCTATGTATATTCCTCTCAGAAATTCCCCTGATCGAAAAGGAAGCAGGCTTGTGGACGCGGAGACTAGCCCTTCGGCTACGCCATCAACAAACTCGTGAAAGAGTAAGAATCCTCCTACCCCACCTCCACCCCCACCTGTGGATGATATGGCCACACATGTGAAGTTGCCCAATTTTTAGGGTGCATGGGATGAGGATATGGACCAATTTTTATTTGTGGCGAATGTGGTGTGGGTTGTGTAGAATGTCAATAATGATGTTGTTAAGAGAGCGCATCTAGCAATAGCCTTTGAAGGTCAAGCTTTGGATTGGTTCATGGGATAAATTACTCCACATGTGAATCCCACAACACAGGAGATCAAGGATGCCTTGAAGCAGCAATTCCAAAAACCTAAATATTATTCTCAATGCGTAGTAGAACTAAAAGATATTAGGCAGGGGCCTATGGAATCAGTTTGGGAAGTTGAACAACGACTAAAAAAGATCATAAAAAATGGAGGATATTCCTATGATGAAAAGAAGCATAAGGAATGGTTGATTGCCATGTTTTTGTTGCATATGCGTGGGCCCATGGGTTAGTAGAATATTGACTCACGGGAAGAAGCCCTAGAAATTTCTATGAAGTTAGAACCTGCACCGAGGGACGATGCTCAATTTGGAGCACTACGGATTCAAAGCTAATTAGAGGTGATGCACTTAGAAAATCATATTTTACGAAGAGACTGGGGTAAAGAAGCTAGCGCAAATGTCTGGTGCATATGCTACAGGGTATTTGGCCACAACAAAGATCAGTGCCCTCTGCTGTCAGATTATATGCAAGCTGGGGGACCGAGTCCACTAAGCCAAAGGGATATTGCTGGGCCTAGTACTCTGACACTGTGGTGCGTTTATTTTTGGGTGGCAGGGTAGCATGATAAAGACCACTGCCCACGGTTAGGTGCCTATGTTCCAGAATTAAAGCAGCAGTGGTGAAAATTTTGCTCTTCAATGGGACATGATGGGCACAACTACTGGACGTATGACTTGATGATTGACAAAGGGAACCTTTACAAAGTGCAAGCTGACCCTTTGTCACCAGCATCTCCCTCAAGACATGGAGGATCCCAAACAAGAGGATGGGGAGGGGGCAGATGTGGAAGTGCTTGTAGGGTAAAAGTGTCTAACAAAAAGGAAAACCTCAACCTGCAAAAAGGAAAATAAAATTTCATCGAAGCCAGAAATTATTTTGTTGATGTAGAAGCAACCTCTTCGAGAACTCTCTGGGAACCAAAAGATGATGATGAGGTTAAGACATTATTACAAGCTTGCATTAAGCTACTGTGCAATAAGAAGGCAATAGATAATCTCCAGGCCTTGATAGATAGTTGCGCAGAAAAAGAGGTGCCACAGACATAAACCAAGGATATAAACAAATTTTACAAGAAAAAGAAGAGAACGGGTAGGGATATGTGCATGACGGTGCAGATTGGAGACTACGAGATAGACTAGGTCATCTTTGATCTGGGGTCCGATGAAAATTTCTTACCTAAAAAAACCTGGAAGATGATGGGAGAGCCAAAGTTGGAATGGTCCATCATTCATCTTTGCATGGCTAATCAGCAAAAAATCATCCCACTTGGGAGGCTTCCGCAAGTTCAGGTCGACATCGCAGGAGTAAAGGTATCTGTCGACTTTTAGGTTATACAAATTGTGGATGATGCAGATCCCTAATTTTCATTGTTAGGATTTGATTGGGCCATTGATATGGTACGTATCATCAACCTAAAGCACAAAAGCATGATTTTTGAGAATAATGGTACACGGGTGATCGTCCCGCTGGATCTGGCAGAGGGAGAATGATACACAGAGCTAGTGTGTGAAGGGGATGAGGTTGAATATATCTATAAATTGACTGCACGGGACAAATACTAGATCAACCCTACAACTAGCGACATGTTGAATTGGGAGAAGGCTAGCTCTTGTTTTTCGGATTCTGGTGGAGAAATGGAGAACTGGTAGAACCGGTTGCATGATGTCTGTGTGCTACGCTGCCTCAAGAGTACAAACAACTTCTGGTGTATCTCCTCTGAGGTAAGGAAACTACCCTACTTTAATGGTTTTGGTAGTGTCAAATAATTTTTAGAAGCACTGGAAAAATTCGTCCCAGAGGAACAAATGTTCTCGGCACTGAATTTAGCTATGCACGCAACTCCAGTGCAGTGGTGGGAAACACACAAGGGAAATTTTCAGGACTGGAATGAATGAAGACAAATGATGGGGTTGTGCTTTGAACCTCCCGCCACGCCTGCCATCGAATTATTTTATGGTCGGGGAGATCCGTGCAAGCACCTGGCCATGTGGATGGAGGTATGGGATGAGAAGACATGGAATGAATGGGTTCATAAGTGTATCCACTTGTTAGGACCAGTCCCCATGACCTGGTATCTAGAATTTGAGTTACACTGAGGCACTCGAGACTGGTATACAATGAAAAAAATATTTCCTGGCAACCTTTGGCTCTGTGGGAGGCTTATAAAAATTAGATGAGGTGCTGCAAGACATAGATGCACTGGTCTTTAATGAATCTCAGCCCTACAGGGAGTGTGTTGTGCTAGCCTGGGATGTGCAGATGAAAGACATAGTCCATTTCCAAAAATTTTCAATTGAGGATAACGAAGATGACCCAAGGAACATTAATATCCCTGAATCAGAAGGAGAGCGCGCAGTTGTAGGACATGAATTAAGAATGGTGGATGTGACTAAACCCTTGAAATTGAAGGAATTCCACATTGGAATGGACTAGAAACCCAAGTTGGCCAAGATTGGGTACTATTGGGATGACGATATAGTAGGAAAGATTGCAGAGATACTGACGAAATATCGGGATCTATTCCCTACAAATTTCTTAGAGTTGAATCGCATTGTGGGGGACCTAGGCATCATGAAAATCACATTAAAACGAGATGTCGTGATGATCCATTGGATCATCGACCTACCCATGAGGGGGCCACATCCAATGACAAGATTTGTGAAAAGCACTGAATTGAAGGTAGCAATGGAGATGAAGGAAACATACAACTTTGAACGGGATAAGTGGGGCTTTCTGGTACAGACCATCAATGACTAGGTGTTGCACATGAGCACCCTTTTCCTTGGATGTAAGCTTATGCAGAAATTTCGGCGCACACCATTTCCTTGGTGGGGCATTGCGAAAAATGGGTGCTTTATAACTAGTCACAATTTCTATGTGAGCATCTTTTGGAGAATGTGTGTGAGTCGTAGGAAATGAGGAAGCAGTTCTGCTATTCATGGCTTTTATTGTTGATTGCGCTAGTAGCATGGAAAACCCTAGATGTTGCAGTCCTTCCTGACATTGAGCTAGGCATTTGCAAGGGGGCGTGCTATGAAAATTTGTGGGACTTGTTGAATGCCAAGCGAGTCGAAGAAAACAAAAATTTTTGGGTTCTTTTTGAAGGCGCGTTGGCACAAGCTATTCATTCTAGACCATGAATCGTGTCGACCGTATATGAGAAGTATAAAAGCATGGCAGAGTTTCAGGTGAATATGCACAACATCATGATGAAGGCACGTAAGAGCCCCAATTGGTACCCCTTACCCTACATTGTTATGGAAGAAGAGGTTGAATAGGTCGTCGCATCATGGCCAAAGTCGTGGAAAATTGGGCTTGACTCCACGAAGCCTGTTACATCATCCACATCCATGAAGGAAATAAATCCGAAAGAAACAAATCCGAAAGAGACAACTCTGGCTCCAAAAGGCACAGCGCCCAAAGCTACCATCGAATCGCGCATGGAGATAGGTGGAAAAGATAAGGAAGTTAAAGCATAAAAAGACTTGGATGACGAAAAATATGCAGAAACAGAAAAAGACCAGGAATTAGGAGGTGACCACGTGAAGTTGGACCTCAGTGGATTGGATGGGCTTGGTGGAGATGGTGTAGAATAATCACGTGGCACCAAGCGCGGGGGAGAAACATCTAAAGGGTCGTGAAAGAAGAGGAAAGGTTTCAAGGCAGGAAAAGACGAGGAGGTTACTATGACTGAAGAGGACCTCGAAAAAATTTCTGATGGGGTTACCTTCGCATCTGAGGACCAATGGAGCACCATGGAGGCCCAAAAAAAATCCGCAGTGGAAGCATTGTAGTCCAGCTTATAGGTTTTGCAGCTAAAGGCCGATACGTTGTAAGCGAGTGTTGATCAAGCGAGGCCATCAAGGGAGCCTGGATCAACTAAGGATGGTGCAAGTGAGCCTGCAATATACAACAATCATCACAACCATAGGAAGAAGAGTCTGCACCCTCCCGGGTGCAGAAGTATCTCTAGATCAAGTAGATTTATGTGCACAAGTCCAAGCCTGCTCCAAGGTTTTCCTCGACCTTGCCAAGCTTCCAAGTGGGAAACTCCATGCACTACATATCTTCATCTCAGCAGAACTTCAGGACAGGGAGGCATGCGCCCAAAAGCAAGTCAGTGAGGCTGAGAAGATCATAGCAACAAAAACGGAAGAGGCTAATCAGGCTCAGACAACACAATAGGCAGCCTTAGCTCAGAGAGAGGAGTTGGAAATTGTAATTGACAGGCTATGCAGCGAGATTCCAGGCATCGCTATATTGGCCTCTATCGCACCACAAGCTAAAGTTGAAGGCTTGGTTGTAGATCTTAAAGCCTCCAAGTCAGAAATTCAGTCCATGAAGACACATTTTGAGAAGAAGATTGTTGTGTTGCAGGTGCAGCTACAGCCTGAGACTCCCCCAAAAGTGTGTGAGCAATGAGCAACTACTATCTAGAACACATCTTCTATAATTTCATCATATGTCACATATGGCTCCACCTTGCTCGATAAAGCCATGGGACTATGAACCTATGTATAGAAAAATTCTTTAGTCAAGAAAATCAATCAAGAACTGCGTGTGAAGGATCACGAGTTCAAAAAATTACAAGAGGTTCTACCTACCCTTATCCCTTCTAAGAGAATGGCACACCTTCAGACCAGCCAGGCACTGCAGGAAGAAGTGGAGGAGCTCTGTCGCAAGAAGAAAATCATTACCGATCACATGAAGCCATGGGAAGATGATGCCATGCAGCTCTCTCAGGACCTTGATGTTGTCATCCACAGCCTGAGCCAGACTATGCAGAATGTCACTTTGGCCATTGAACGACCACCATCAGAGAAACTGATAGAGACCGTGTGGAGTGTCACAGACCAAAGTGCAGGTATTTTGACGCCATTTTCTATTTCCATTGACACGCTCAGGCTCAAAATGAATACCCCACTACCAGTGTGACTCGGGACGAGTCACAAGATTGTGTTGGGGGCCTATTGGAGCAGGGTCCCCTAAGTTCGAAATTTTTTCTATATTTTGTAATAATTTAGTCTTGTGCAAGGGTTTTGGGGCGGGTCAAAACCCATCACGAATTGCAATGGGTCAAAGGGTAGATTAGGGGGTCGTAAACCATGGCTTGTGGAGCATAGGACAACATAGGCTAAATAGTATAAATAAATGAATAGATTGAGTCTAAGAAGTCGGTTTTTGACTAATTCTGAACATGGATGATATATTTGGATATTCTGTGATCGGTTTTGCAGATTGGTCTGGGTAGAAGGCTCCTATTGGCTGTGTGTGCGGAGACCTTAGTCCTGTTGTGTGTGGACCCTGCTAGCTGTGTGCGTAGACTGTTTAAGTGTTTTGTAAGAAGGATTTGAACTGATATTAATAAAGGAATATTGTTGTGAATATCTAAGTTATATATGCATCTGTTGGTTATGTTATATTTCTGCATATTGTTTCCATTTCTTGTACTATCTAAAAATATATCTCCTACATGACTATGATTGGGTTTATATGAATGCTTATTGGACGGACTGGTGGTATAAGGCACTAATATGATATGTTAAAGGGTATTACTTGATTTACAATTGTTGTGTTAACTTGCGCAAGATCTTCTGCATTTTTTGACCTAAATTTTTCTAAAAAGGGTTTACTAGTTAGGGCCGTTTTTGTGGAGGTCTATTTATGATTGGTTGGATCTTAAGGCACCCACATCATTCTAAATCTCTCTCAGGGTGTGGAAACTTGGTTCCAGCATGCCCCCATACTTCTTCGGGTGAGACTTTGACTTGCGCAAGCAGGTCACTGTCGAAGGGCCAAAAGTAAGAGGGTTTTTTTGGTTAACCTCAGTAATGAACCTGGGTCAGGACCCCTCAAGCCAAAAACAAGCTCGTCCCAAATAAAAGGAACATCTTATATAAATAAGGAAGTGAAACATTTAGTTAACTCTACATCTTTAGGGATAAAACGATGTAATTTTTTTTCTTTCCCTTGTAAACTCTAGAGTTGGCGAAGAGTAGAAGGAGGAGGTAAATTTAAAATAGCATCAACCTTCAAAGGGTCGACAAGAATGCCTTCTTTAGAAATAATCAAACCAAGAAATCGTCCTGATTGTACACAAAATACACATTTATGTGGATTAAAATGAATATTGTAATGCATACATCGCATAAAAATGGCACGTAAATTTGTAGTATGATCTTTCCTACACATAGAATGAGCATGTAAGTCATCCAAGTAAGGTTGCACAATATGTTTGATGTCATGAAATGCATAATACATGATCCTCTGAAAAGTGGCGCACATGTTCTTCAGTCCAAAAGGTAATTTACAATATGCAAATGTGCCCCACAGACATATAAACATTTTTTTTGGCCGATCGATAGGGAGTATGTTTATTTGATTTTAACCAGAGAATCCATCCATGAATGAAAATATTTGTCTTTCGGCACAATCATCAAAAATTTGGTCGATGTAAGGGGTTGGATAATTTTCTTTTGGACAAGCTTTATTAATATCACTATAATCGTCACATACTATGATAGTTACCTATTTCTTGGTCACTGGAACTATGTTGGATACCTAATCTGTTAATGTTATAGGATAAATGAATCCTGTGTGAATATTTTTTTCAACCTCAACTTTAATAGCAGCAACTTTTCGCAGATGTATTGGACGTAATCTTTGTCTAATAGGTTTAGCATCTGGGTATTTCTTAATTTCGTGAACTGCAATATTTGGATAAATTCTTGGAATTTCTTTGTAAGACCAGTAAAAGAGGTCTCAGAATTCCTGAAATAGGGCTTTTTACTTATTAATTTCAACAATTGAGCATGAAGCACATATATCAATGTTTTCATTTATTCGTGGTTTGATTGATATGTCAATTGGAATTTTTGCCGAAATGTTTCCTAAATTCATCTTAGAATTCGAATGAAGGTTTGAAATATGATTTTGAGTTTCCTTAACATATTCAATCGGAAATACTTTTGAAAAATCATTTTCAACTCTATCAAGGTCTACTAGAAAAGAGGAGTGATGGTGAAGATCATCCCATGGTAATTTGTCCAATGGAAAAATTTCCCAAATATTTTCATCACTTGCAAAGATGTGTCGAAAAGGATCAGAAAAATATGTTGTGATTAAACTTGTTAGAGAAGAAGACCCATCACTAATCATATTTATTGTCCAATATTCAGTGATCAATATGTACTCTTTCAAATTTGTCTAGTAGTTGTCCTAGGTCAAAATTTTACATTTCCAAGTCAGTTTTCAAATAAACTTTTGATTGCTAGATATGTCTAGGTATTTAAAAGCTACTCTCTTTAGTTTATTCATGGTTATTTTCACTTCATGGGTCATGTCCTTCATTTTCATCTAGAGTCTTAGTTCAAGTCACCATGTTTTCACCTAGGTCAGTGTTTAGGTGTCTTTCATTTCGCCTCCATAAAAGTCCAAAATCTGTCATAAAAAAGGCAAAAAGAAGGGTCATTCACTTCCATCATACAAAGTCATCTTTAAAAGGGAGTTATCTTAGGTAGGAAAATAAAAAAGAGGAAATTTATATTCTTTCGCTTGTTTCATTGTCAAATTATTCAAAAAGAAAAGTATTCTTAAAAAAAGTCATGTTTTCACTAAATGACAAAAAGGTGTTTTTATTGATGTTATAAAAGAGTAAAGTGATATATTTCACTCATTTTATCTCCTCTTGCTTGATAAAGTGCATCTCTCACCTTTAGAATACCTTACCATTTCCAAAGGTGGAATAAAACTGGAAGAATTTGCAAGAAAATCCAATCTACTATGTTTTTGAAGGAGCAACATGACGTTTCAAGGACAGTGCGATGCTTCTCAATATTGGCGTTATGCTTCTGGGTCAATTCTATGTTTCTCCAAAGAGTGCCATTTTTTGCATATCAGCCTCCAAATCAGATACCAAAGCTTCAAAACAGCCATGCAAACCTGTATGACCTCCAAAACTAGTAAGTTGACACTTCCAAAGCCTTCTTCAAGTCAATTCATGACTGTATGAGTTCTTTCCATCATTAGGGTTTTTATCTCCAATGTTTTAGGATTTCTCCTTTGTGGATTGGTTTAGGCCATTGGAAGCCATTTTCCCACCATATAAACCTTCACTCATCCTTCAAAAACCCTACCACAACACCTCCTATTACTCACATTACCCTTTACCCTTGTTTTCATCAAAACCCTAAAACCCTACTACATTTTCACAAGAAAACTGGAAAATATTTGTGTTTTCATATTTTTAATCCATTTCCCCATTACCCATTTCAAGTAATTTCACCTGTATCCTCAAGCTAACACATTACCTTACTGCCTCAATTTTTTGGGGAATTTTCCTCAACCTTCTTATACCTCTTCACAACCCTTAACACTACACTATCCATATCCCTTTTTTTCCCAAATTCATCATCCCTACCCACTCATTTTATCTAGGAGGGTTTAATCATGTTCACAAGTAGTATGGATACTGAAAATAAAGCTCACAATGGAGGACACCACTTTATATTTGAGCCATCTACATTGCAAGAACATAATTCCTCCCCATATGCCAAGAGATGTTTTCAAAACACTGGATGTCTGAGATTTTGTGAGAAGATCATGGAGGTAGGATGTCATGCCCCATTGACTACCCTTTTTGCCACCAAATTAAACAGAGATAAGGCCACCATTGTAGGCATTTAATTCACTCTATCAATGGAGGCCATCACTTCAGCAATAGGGATTCCAAATAAAGGAGAAGTTTGGTTCAAAGGCATGGAATTGGACCTTGAAATTTATCTCGTGTTCTTAAAACCTCATTGCAGAGATGGACCTAGAAATGTTTTCCCTTTTAGGCTTCCAATTGATAAGTATGTTCCATTAATGAAGCTCATCATGAAATACTTCACATGCGAGGGAATATTTTCAAGACTTTACCAATACCATTCTAGGTTACTAATGCACTTCACAGCTACCAAATCTCTCAATATGTCAAACTATCCATTCAGGAATTTGGTCAAGATGATGGAAAAAGTACAAATCAAAGGTAAAAATCCTCATCCTTGCCTATTTCACCATGTTTTGGTTAAGATGATTTTTTTTTAGCAACTCTTAGCAAGCAACGTGACTTGGGAATTTTTCATGGAGAGAGTAGCATCAACTCCTGCTACTAGTCCACCCATTGTTCATACAACAACATCAGTACAACCAAAGGAGGTTGGATATTCTAGCACACAAGCTTAAATTTCAAAATCACCTAGGGTTGAGATAACTCAAACCTATGAGAAGGGAAAGAGAATGATTTTTTCTCCCAATATCATCAGAGGTGTATTGGCACCTGAAACTACACCTAAGAAAAGAAAAGAATGGACTAGCCACTTAGCCATGATGGTGAGTCACCATTGTGGCACCATGATGAAGAAGCACCCTTAGAAGTTGACATGGTAGAAAGATTGAAATATAAGTCATTTTAGGGTATCATAAAGGATAAATATGAATAAGTATCAGAGTTGAGGGAGGTTTTCTCAATTGCAAATTCTTAGACCACATTCCTATAGAAATAAAATTTTCAGCTAAAGGTGAAACTACTCCTCCTAGACAAACCAAAGGTATATGTTGATGAAGATAAAGGAAAGGGAAAAGAGATAGTAGATGATGATAAGTTGTAGGATGCAGAGGTTGGAACAAAAATAAGAATACTAAGGAAAAGAGGCCTCAAGATGGTGCTTCAAAGAGAAAGAGAATCGACTCCTAAACTAGGTTGGCATATTTTTTATGAGCTAATTCTTGATGAAATAAATCAAGGCTGAGAGTATTGGCTTGATAGGGTCAATGGAAACCTTAAGAAGCTTCTGAAGAAAGCTAAAAAGAACAATAACCTCCAGATACATATGGCCAATCACTATTGTGCCAAGAACACAATTTCCCAAATCATGCTTAAACAAGTGAAGAAGAAGCTCAAAGAATCTCAAATGAAGCTTAAGGAGAAGGAAAACTTAGACGTCCTTGATGAGGCATCCATGGCTATTTAGCCCATCCTCCTGGGTGTTATAGAACAAATTTTGTTCAATTTTGAGCACTTTTTGTATTTTTGATAATTTTTGCACAAATATGGAAATTTTGTCTCCTTAGGTCGTGCCGCTTTCTCTCAGAGATTGAAAATCAAGATTTTTCTACATGGTTAGGTGCATCTTGACTAGTACATACCATATCTGAACATGTTTTTCCATGAAAATCTCCTGTTTTGAAGAAAAATGCAAACAAGTCTCGCATTTCTATGCTTCTACAAGTGTTTTTGAGCACGCGTGATGCTTCTGGAGTGAGGTTGGTCAAAAACACTTTTGGAGGTATTCCTATGGATGTTTTCCAAAAATTCAAAGTGCTTTGGAAACTATACCCATAGGGCCACTCAGCACAACTTTCAGATTTTCATTTGGATGCTTCTAAGTTGGCTAAATACACCCTAGAACTGGCGCAAAGTATCTTCTAGACAAACATGACATTTCTGCTATAGGCGTGACGTTTCTGCATAGGATTCCTCTCAGATATCTGTCATACTCAGAAAACTCCAGAAATTCGATGCTAGTTGTCTCGTGAGGTGGAATTTGATGTGTTTGAGTTTTTTTTTGCCTCTATGATGAGGAAACATGTAATTTAATGGAGGGGACACACACTCCTAGTCCTTAGCTAAATTTCAGGAATACGTTTCTAACTTCCCTAGATTCTAGGAAGTGACTCATCTAATGTAATTATGATTCTTTTTGGATAGTATTTCAAACCTATGAGGTTTCATGAACTCTATTTTCTATAATTATTCCACCATAAGTCATTTTAGAGGTTGGATAATTGTTATTTGCAGTGGAGCTATTGTACAAGCTTTTGTTCCATGAAATAAAAGACAATGTTGAAGACATAGTGTTGAGACTCCAGTGGTATTCCTTTGAGTATTTGTTTTTCTCATTAAAATTATCATGTTGAATGTTATGTTATCCATATTTCACATATATGCTTATTTATGCTAAGTATTATCCGTTTATTGATATAAATCATGCTTTCCATACTCTGTTTTCTATAAGATTTTCATGAAATTGTCTCTACTCTTCTGATGAATGAATTCAGTTTATTTCTCATTCTGACACCCTATCAGTTCACTCTATACAAAATGAAAATTTAATCATGCTTCTTATCTTACCTACCTGGCCTCACCCTTACCTCTACAACTAAACCTTTGAATTCAGACCAAAACCCTAGACCTAGTTTCGTAACTGTCATTCCTATCTAGCAAAACTCCAAAAAAATAAAACCCTAATCTACTGAGCATCATAACTAGCCTAAGATCAATATATTCAATCATCTCATTCGCTACAAAGTGACATTGAGAGAGCCCTCTCTAGTTGTTGTAGGGCTAGCTACCTCACCTAAAGGTTGGTTTGTGTTTACCTTCCTTCATCTCCATTATGAGCATTGGGAAGCGTGGGGAAGTGATAACATTTTTGGCATCATCGCCAGGGAGTGATTACAAAAATTTCTCTTGAAAAAATTCTTTATTTCACTAAAGGTTAGACTTGTGGGTGACAAGTTCTGACATTTAAAGAAGGATGAGTCTGTAAATTCGAGCCAAAGTTCCAATTGTCAAGAAAATATGGCTCCCAAAAGACACATTAGGTCAAATCAAAACCCAAATCCCTCACCAATTGTCAATGACCCTGAGAGTATTTTAAGAAAGCAGAAGACTAAGTCTCAGAAATTTGGAGATTATATTCCTCCACTTGTAAAATAAAACTCCTTTCCTAGATTTGCTTCAGAAGATTTGTCCTATAATATTGAAATTAAAACATCTTTGTTTAGGTCTAAGTCTAAAAATTTTCTTTCAGAAATTTTCTTTGATCCTATTGATTTTGAAACCTTTGTACCATTTTTTGAGTCTTCTTATTCCAAGTTTGATAGTGAAGTTTGGTCTAATTTCTACAAACTTAAATATTTGGTGGATAAGTTTCAAGAAACTTCAGACATAACTTATTTCCAATACTTGTAGCAGGATTTTGCTTCACCAACTGTTATTACACCTTCTCACATAGCTACATCATCATCTCTTCCTTTCATTCCATCATTACCTCTGCAAGTTTTCACTCCATCAACACCTCTACAACCCCCTCCATTAATCATGGCTAGATTAGCTCCGTTGATCTAACCCCAAAAGCTCACTTCATTAGCTCAGATTTATGGTCAAATATTGCCCCTTTCTTATGGAACATCAGAGGTTACTGTATATCAACACATTTTCAAGGTGGTTTATTTCATTTGTCTTGAAGAGATCAATAATGATGATGCCAAGATATGCATCATAGCACAGAGTTTCTCATGAGAGGTTAAAAAATGGTTTCTCTCTCTCACAACTGGTTCAATATCTAATTCACAACAACTGATTGACTTGTTCATGAAAAAATGGGAGGAGAAGAAGAATCCGTTGAAAATTATAGCTGAATATAACACCTTGAAATGGAACCCCAATGAGTTTGTACAAGACTTTACAACTAGATTCAATAAGATTTATGATTCTATTCCCGAAAATATCAAGCCTCCTCCAGGCCTTGCTTTACTTCATTACCTTGATGGTTTCAATCCTGAAATTTCTTACCATATGAGGGAAATAAATCAATCAACCCTTGAAGAAGTGTAGAGAAATGCAGTGAGCGTGGAAGCTAATTTGATTATGAAAAAGTCAAAAATCAAGACAGAAAAGGGTCACTATCAAGGAAGAAACATCTACTTCATCTGAGGGAAAGCTCGACACTTTGATAAAAACCATGGGGAAGATGATGGATAAAATGTCCAACGTTGATAGAGAAGTTGAACCCTCCTTTATAAATCCAATTTCAAGGGTCAAAATCAACAACCTCAATACAAGATCAAGCAAAGGGAACAGAGGGGTCAATATACACAAAGTTAGCATCAAATTCACACTCCATTTCAATAGAACTACATAGAAGGTCCCGATGAAGAATATCAAGAAGAGATTTATGGCAAGAATTATTTATTTGAGGAATATCAGTAGCTTATTTTCCTCCCTGAAGAAGATCAATTTTCTGCATAAATTCATGCACCAGACGATAAAAAATATGTCTTGTCAAATGATGATATGTTATCAGTATGAACAGAAGATTACCAGATGGGATATCAGAACACTCTTACTCAAGTACAGAGGCAGTATAGTTTGAGGAATAGGAATGTTCCTATAATCTCCAATCATAAAAAACATATTTCTCAAACTATTACTCATCATAAAGTGACAACTACTTCAAATCAAATAAAAGACAAGGGATTTGTTATTCCTAGTCCTGCAAAAGGCAATAAGGCTTCTACCAACAGTCAGAAAAAATATAAACAAGTCCAATATGGAGGAAAAAAGAGGGAAATCCCACACAAATATCATTTAGAGAAGAAATATGCATCATCCAAAGAGGTAGAAAAACATTCTACCCTTTTTAGTCTTGAATATGAAATCTCTAAGTTGAAAGTCTCCATTCCTTTAATTGAAATAGTCAAGAATGATTAGTATAAGTTTCAAGTCTCCAAGTTTCTTAGGGTAAATCAGATGTCTCATATGGTTAATGTAAGTGATGATCACCCAAAACTTTTATTTTGTCCTGCTGTTGATGGTGATTTAGAATATAGTGAGGTCCCTCTGTTCTATCTTAGCCTCAAAATCCACGATTTTATCCTCCATAACACCATTCTTGATTCCAGATAATATCATAACCTTATTCCCAAAGAAATAATGGACATATTAGGCATAGATATCACAAGACCTTACCATGACCTTTATTCATTTGATTCAGGTAGAGTGAAATCTCTTGGCTTCATTAAATATCTAGTGGTGTCTTTAGAGAAAATCCCAGCCAAGAATGTCTTCATGGATGTTGTTGTGGCTGATATCCCTCCCAGATAATGGAATTTTTCTCTCTCGGTCATGCGGAGTGAAACTTAGAGGTACCTTGGAACTTGACTTTTCATATGCTATCATACTGGTCTTTGGTGAGCTCTGAAAACTATATCGGAGAATTAAAATAAAGTACATGATAAATAGCAGAGAAAAGACTAATAATCACCCCATACATGTTGTTCACACGAATTTAGAGTCTTTTATATTATTAAACGATCAATGTTCAACATCTTAAGAAATTTTGATTGAAGAAAAGTCAAAAATTTCTGATTTTCCAAATTTTGTTTTAGAAATTGCAAATGCATAATATCCAAAAAATATGTTGAGTGGTTTAGAACCAAGTGTATCAGCCCAAAAAAGAGATGAAACAATGAAATACAAATTTTTTTTTGGTACATGAGACCTTTCTCAAGAAACAAGTAAAGTTCAGCCATCAGATTTGAAACATTCCAATGAAGAAAGTGGTTTGTGGACCATGGACTTTGATGGAGCCTTGGGTAAGGAAGGGGCTAGAATTGGAGTGTGGATTAAGAACCCTATAAATAAATCTCTTAAAATTCCTCTTAATGTTTGAATCTTCTCTTACAAGTTAGAATTTGATTGTTCGAACAATGAAGCAGAGTATGAGGCTTTGATAGTTGGCTTGAAAATTCTCAAGAAGTTATTTGTCAAGAAGTTTTTTGTGTATGGTGACTCTGAATTGGTAATAAAATAAGTAAAAGGGGAATATCAGGCTAAGCATCCTTGGATGTGAGCTTACTGAAATTCAGTATTAGATATTCTCAAGACCTTCATCGAGTACACTTTGTCATTGATCCCAAAGGACAACAATGTTATTGCTGATTCTTTTACCATTTTGGCTAGCATATTTAAAATCCCATTGTATCCCAATAAGAAGTATGAGATAAATGTGAAACATCGCCCTGATGTTCCAGATCATGTTCATTATTGGAAGTTCTTTCAAGATGAAAAACGGATCAACAACTTGTTGTAGACAGAAAAGGAATTTGTGAATTTACAAATGGATGACCAATTTTCTGAAAATGACCAAGAATTGCATGCAACGAAAATGAAAGTACTTCAGCTGAGAGAAAAAATCCATTCCTAGAGGTCTTGTGCCTTTGGAGGATATTTTTTATCTAGATGATATTGCACACAAAACGACCATGCTGCCAACACAAGTAGGAGTGGAAGATCTTAATCTTGGCACCTGAAAAGCCCAAGATAGTCAAGATTTCAAAATCTTTGAGCCTGAAAATGAAAGGTAAATATGAAGTGCTCATGTCTCAGTTTGTTGACGTTTTTTCATGGGAGTATTCTAATTTGAAAAATTACGATAAGAGTATAATTTAGCATATTATTCCTTTGAAACCAGATCATAAGCCTTTCTACTATAAATTGAGGAGAATGAATCCTAAGTTGCTGCCATCCATTCAAAAAGAGGTAAAATGGTTGTTTACTATTGGTACTATAGTTCCACTTTTCTTCTCAAATTGTATGTCTAAATTAGTTCCAGTAAGGAAGAAGAACAGAGAAATTTTCTTGTGTATATATTTCAGAAATATGAATAAAGTGTCGTTGAAAGACAATTACCCACTACAAAAAATGGACCATATTCTACAAAGGGTAGTTGGATCTTCTAGAATTTCATTGCTGGATGGATACCCCAGGTATAATCAGATTCTAATACATCCAAATGACTAGGAAAATACAACCTTTACAACACCATGGCATACCTTCATGTATGCCAAAATGCCATTTGGATTGAAAAATGCATGAACGAATTTTCAGTGAGTGATGGAAATTGCCTTCGCCAATGAAAAGGATGTATTTTTTGTCATATATCTTGATGATATCATTTTTTTTTCCAACATATATGAGAAGCACTTGCAACACTTGAAAATAGTTTTTCAGAGATGTACGAAATTTGGCATATCGCTAAATTCTAAGAAGAGTCTGTTTGCTATGGTCGAAGGAAAATTGTTGGGCCACATCATTTCAAAAGACGGAATCCAAATATATCCTTCAAGAATTGAAGCAATTCATAGCTTGGACTATCCTAGAAGTAAGAAGTATATTCAATCATTCAATGGTAAAATAAATTTTCTAAGAAGGTTTGTTCCCAATCTTGTTGAACACTTAAGGCAAATTACTGACTTAATGAAGAAAGGTAGTGAAGTAAAATGGTTTGAGGAAGCAAAGAAGTCTTTCAATCAAGTAAAATTTTCTTTATCTCATGCTTCTATTCTTATTAGTCTAGAATACATACTTGATTTCATCATTTTTTCCTTTGCTTAGGAGCATACTCTAGCCGTTGTCCTCATGCAAAAGAAAAATAAGAAAACATAATATCCCATCTCTTTCTTCAATAGAACCATTAGAGATGTAGCATTGAAGTACAATATTATTGAAAAACATGACTTGGCGCTATTTAAATCATTGAAGGACTTCTGAGTCTATATTCTTCACTCTCATGTGGTTGCATATGTTGCAAACAATGTTGTTAAAGATGTCCTTACACAAAATTATCCTGAAGGTCGGTGTGGCAAATGGATCAGTGCTATGTGGGAGTATGACTTGGAAATCAAGCCTACAAAACTGATCAAGGTACAAGGCTAGGAAAATATTATGGAAAACTCCAATCTCCATGCTTTAGACATCAATTTTATTGCTGCATTATCTCAAGAGCAAGAGGTTGATTCATTACCTCAGGTATCTGAAATTTTTAATTCATCACCATGGTACGCTGATATTGTTTATGTTTTGCAACACCTCAATCCTCCTCTCAGTTTCCCAAGTAGTAAAGCTATATCTTTGAAGTTGAGGACACTTAAGTATTGCATCTTTAACAATTCTTTGTCTTGGAAAGATTCAGGTGGAGTGTTGTTTAATTTCTTGGTAGAAGGAGAAGTTTAAAAAGTGATGAATGACTTTCATAAGGGTGACTATAGTGGTCATATTTTCTGGAAGACTACAACCAATAAAATTTTGAGGGTTGACTTATATTGGCCAAGTTTATTTTCATATTTCTATAAGACTATCATGAGATGTCATAAATGCCAATTTTTTCAAGGAAAAATAAAGTTTTTTTCACTTCCCTTAAAACACATCACAGTTCAAGCACCTTTCTAGTAGTGGGGTCTTGATTTCATTGGCGAGATCCATCCTCCTTCATCAGCTTAGCATAAATGGATACCCACTGCCACTGATTATTTCACAAAGTGGATTGAAGGCATACCGACAAGGAAAGCTACAAATACCATCGTCATTCCGTTTTTGGAAAGCAATATCTTCTCTCGTTTTCGCTGCCCATAGAATTTTTTTACTGACAATGCAGTCACCTTCAAGTCTAGGAAAATGATTGACTTTTGTGATAAATATCACATAAGACTTGGCCATTCTACAACATATTATCCTTAAGGAAACAGGTTAGCTGAATTGGCAAACAAATCATTGGTGAATATAATTAAGAAGTTGTTGCAAGAGAAAAAGAGAAATTGGCACAAGAAGCTCATTAATGCTTTATGGGTAGATAGAATTAGCACAGAGGGATCAATTAATATGTCACCTTTTTAGTTTTTCTATGGTTTTTAAAAATTGTTTCCCACTTCTTTAGCCATCCCAATGATAAAATTTCTGCAACAGATCGATAGTGAACCAAATGATATCCAACGAAGAATAAGTCAAATGATTCATTTACAATAGACATGAGAAGAAGTCTTAAAATATACTTCAAAAATTCATGAGAAAATCAAGAAAGTGTATGAAAGGAAGACCAAAGCTGATGATTTCAAAGTGGGAGATGTTGTCTCGGTGGGATGCCCGGAATGAAGACAAAGGTAAGCACAAAAATTTTGATAACCTATGGAAAGGCCCATACAAGATCACAACATTCAAAGGTAGTAAGGCATTCTTGTTAGAATATCTTGATGGGTAAGAAATTATGGGAGGATCGGTGAATGGTAGGTTCCTAAAACATTACCTTACCTAATTTTGAAGAGAAAAGTTCACTTTCATTGTAAATATCACTTTCATTTTCTTTCAACAATAAGGAGTTGTTTCTGAAGTTTGAAGCTCGAGGAGAAGGCCATGAGATTTCTATGATTAGCTGATGTTTTTCTTTCAAAAAAAGCCAAAAAGTTCAGTCAGTTTTTGAGTCATTTTTTTCACTTTGTCGAAGTTGTTTCAATTTTCATTTTTGACTCCATCACCCAATGGATAAGGCTACCTGATATACGATGTTTTTAACACCTCCTGAAGGAGCTTCCATCCCCAGTTGGAGCCAATTTCAGTGTCCAATATTCAGTGATCAATATGTACTCTTTCATATTTGTCTAGTATTTGTTCTAGGTCAAAATGTTACATTTCCAAGTCAGTTTTCAAATAATATTTTGATCGCTAGATATGTCTAGGTCTTTCAAAGCTACTCCCATCAGTTTATTCATGGTTATTGTCATTTCATGGGTCATGTCCTTCATTTTCATCTAGATTCTCAGGTCAAGTAACCATGTTTTCACCTAGGTCAGTGTCTAGGTGCCTTCCATTTCGCCTCCATAAAAGTAAAAAATATGTCATAAAAAAGGAAAAAAGAAGGGCCATTCACTTCCATATTACAAATTCATCTTTAAAAGGGAGTTAGCTTAGGTAGGAAAATAAAAAATATACAATTTTCATTCTGTCAAAATATTGTTTCATTTTGAAATTATTCAAAAGAAAATTATTCTTCAAAAAAATCATGTTTTCACTAAATGAAAAGAAGGTGTTTTTATTGATGTTATAAAAGGGAAAAGTGATATATTTCACTCATTTTATCTCCTCTTGCTCAATAAAGTTAATATCTCACCTTAAAAATACCTTACCATTGCCAAAGGTGGAAGAAAATTGGAATAATTTGCAATAAAATCCAATTTGCTACGTTTTTGAAGGAACAACGTGACGTTTCTGGGTCGGAGCGACACTTCTAGGTATGCGTGCTACGCTTCTAGGTGAACGCTACACTTCTGCAAAGAGTGCTATGTTTTTACATATCGGCCTCCAAATTAGCTACCAAAGCTTCAAAAAAACTATTCAAAACTCATGTGACCTCCAAAACTAATAAGTGGACACTTCCAAAGCCTTCTTCAAGTCAATTCATTATTGTATGAGTGTTTTCCATCATTAGGGTTTTGTTATCCTCTTTTTTAGGATTTCTCCTTTCTTGATTGGTTTAGGCCATTGAACACCCTTTTCCCACCATATAAACCTTCACTCATCCTTCACAAACCCGACCAAAACACATCCTATTACTCACATTACCCTTTACCCTTGTTTTCATCTAAACCCTAAAACCCTACTACATTTTCACAAGAAAACTAGAAAATCTATGCATTTTCCTATTTCGATCCATTTCCCTATACCCATTTCAAGTAATTACACATGTATCCTCAAGCTAACACATTACCCTACTGCCTCAATTTTTTGGGGAACGTTCCTCAACCTTCTTATACCTCATCATAACCCCTAAACCTACATTATCCATATCCTTGTTTTCCCAAATTCATCATCCCTACCCACTCATTACATCTAGGAGGGTTTCACCATGTTCACAAGTAGTATGGAGACTGAAAATAAATCTGACAAGGGAGGTCATCACTCTATATTTGAGCCATCCACATTACAAGAACTTAATGCCTCCCCATATGCAAAGAGATATTTTGAAAACACTGGATGTCTGAGATTTTGTGAGAAGATCATGGAGGTAGGATGTCATGCCCCATTGACTACCCTTTTTGCCACCAAATTTAGCAGAGACAAGGCCACTATTGCATGAACTGAATTCAATATATCAGCAGAGGCCATAACTTCAGCAACATGGATTCCAAATGAAGGAGAAGTCTAGTTCAAGGGCATGGAATTGGACCTTGAAATTTATCCAATGTTCGTAAAACCTCATTGTAGAGATGAACATGAACACGTTTTTCCTTTTGATGAATATAATTGATAAGTATGCCCCATTAATGAAGCTCATCATGAAATATTTCACATGCGAGGGATTATTTTCAAGACTTTACGAATACCATGTCATGTTACTAATTCACTTCACAGCTAGAAAATATCTCAATTTGTCAAACTATCTATTCAAGAGTTTGGTCAAGATGGCTGAAAAGGTACAAAGAAAAGGTAGAAATCCTCATCCTAGTATATTTCACAATGGTTTGGTTAATATTATTTTTTTTCACCAGCTCTCAGCAAACAACATGACCTGGGAAGTTTTAATGGAGAGAGTAGCATTAACTCCTACTACTAGGCCACCCATTGTTCATACCACAGCATAAGTATAACCAAAGGAGGTTGGCTCTTCTAGCAGGCAAGCTTAGATTTCAAAAGCACCTAGGGTTGAGATCACTCAAACCTATGATAAGGGAAAGAGAATGGTTTTTTCTCCCAAGACCATTAGAGGTGTATTGGCACCTGAAACTACACTTGAGCAAAGATAAATAGTGGACCAGCCACCTAGCCATGATGGTGAGTCACCATTGCAGCACCATGATGAACAAGCACGCTTAGAAGTTGCCATGGAAGAACATGTGAAGATAAGTCATTTGAGGAGATCATAAAGGAGAAAGATGAAGAAATAGCAGAGTTGAGGGAGGTTTTCTCAATTTCAAATTCTCATATCACATTCCTATAACAAGAAAATTTTCAGCTAAAGGTGAAACTACTCCTCCAAGACAAACCAAAGGTACATGTTGATGTAGATAAAGGAAAGGGAAAAGAGAAATTATATGATGATCAACTAGAGGATGCATATATTGGAATAAAAATAAGAAGACCAAGGACAAGAGGCCTCAAGTGGGAGCTTCAGAGTGAAAGAGAATTGGCTCCTAAATCAAGTTGGCAGAGTTTTGATGAGCTAATTCTTGATGAAATCAGCCAAGACAGAGAGTATTGGTTTGATAGGTTAAATGGACACCTTGAGAAGCTTTTGAAGAAAGCTAAAAATAAAAATAACCTCCAGAGACATATGGTTAATCACTATTGTGCCAGGAACAAAATTTCCCAAATCAACCTTAAACAAGTGAAGAAAAATCTCAAAGAAGCTCAAATGAAGGTTAAGGAGAAGGAAATCTTAGAACTCCTTGTAAAGGCATCCATGGTTGTTTATTTCATCCTCCACAGGTGTTACAGAACAACTTTTGGTCAATTTTGAGCACTTTTTTGTATTTTTTATGATTTTTTCACAAATCTAGAAATTTTGTCTACTTAGAAGTGTTGCGTTGAGGTGTGATGCTTTCTCTCAGAGCTTCCAAATCAAGTTTTTTCTACATGGTTGGGTGCATCTTGATTAGTGCATGCCATATATGGAATTTTTTTTCCATGAAAAGCTCTATTTTTGAATAAAAATGAAAAAAAAATCCTCATTTCTATGCTTCTGCCAGTGTTTTGGAGCAGGCACGATGCTTCTAGAGTGAGGTTGGGAAAAAACCTTTTTGGAGGTTTTCCTATGGGTGTTTTCCAAAAATTATAAGTCCTTTGGAAACTAGACTCATAGGAATACTTAGCACAACTTTTATATTTTCATTTGTATGCTCCTATGTGAGTGTAATTCACCCTAGAATTGGAAAGACTTTTTTGCGAGACAGGCACACGTTTTTGCTACACGTGCGACGTTTTTGCATAGGATTCCTCTTAGACAACTGTCATACTCAGAAATCTCCAGAAATTCAATGTTAGTTGTCCCATGAGGTGGAATTTTATGTTTTTTAGTTTTTTTTTTCCTCTATGATGAGGAAACATGTAATTTAATGGAGGGGACACACACTCCTAGTCCTTAGCTAAATTTTAGGGATAAGTTTCTAACTTCCCTGGATTCTAGGAAGTGGGTCATATGATGTAATTATGATGGCTTTTGGATAGGATTTCAATACTATGAGGTGTCATGAACTATATTTTCTATAATTAGTCCACCTCAAGTAATTTTAGAGGTTGGATAGTTGTTATTTGTAGTGGCGTTATTGCACAAGATTTTGTTTATGAAATCAAAGACAGTGTTGCAGACATAGTGTTGAGAATCCAATGGTGTGCCTTTGAGTGTTTGTTTTTCTCAGTGAACTTATCATGTTGAATGTTATGTTATCCATATTTGACATAAATTCTTATTCATGCTAAGTCTTATCAGCTTATTGAAAAAAATCATGCTTTCCATGCTCTATTTTCTATAAGTTTTTCATGAAATTTTCTCTGCTCTTCTAATGAATGAATTCAATTTATTGCTCATTTTGAATCCCTATCATTTCACTCTATACAAAATTACAAATTAATCATGCTTCTTAGCCTACCTACATGGCCTCACCCTTACCTCTGCAACTAAACCTTTGAATTCAGACCAAAATCCTAGACTAGTTTCCTAACTATCATTCTTATCCAGCAAAACTCCAAACATACAAAAACCCTAATCTACTGAGCATCAGAACTAGCCTAAGATAAATATATTCAGTGATCTCATTGGATGAAAATTTACATTGAGAGAGCCCTCTCTGATTGTGGTAGGGATAACTACCGCACCTAAAGGTTGGTTTGTGGTTACCTTCCTTCACCTCCATTCTTAGCCTTGGGAAACAGGGGGAAGTGATAAAAGATCACATTCACTTGATTAGTATTAGTTGATGAAAGGTAAGAAAGTGATTGAACCACTATATATGCCAATTCATATGGACTCAAAGTCATTTCATTTCCGTAGTATTCCAACTCAAATTTTGAAGGCATAATCCATGGGTCATCAAATGGCATTGTGCTTGATGTAATCATGTTGATATTGGAAATAATACAAGGCACGTTAGGAGGGGGTATGGCGAAAGATCCCATAAGAGCAGAATCCTTAATTAGTCTTACCCCAACATATTCGTAAGGGATAACCGACTTTCCAACGTAAGGGATACTATCCGTAGAGGTAGGATATGAAGTGTAGTAATATAACTGATGAATTTTTACAATCTTTCCTTTATGAGGAAACATAATTAACTGAAATACTGATGAAAAAACAACTATCATAGCATAAGACCAACTCTGACCTAAAATAATATTGTATTCAAGAGGGGAATCAATGACTTCCACCTCAAGCATAACGGTTTTTCCTTATATCTCTATGGGTAAATCCTGGAGTATTCCAAATGGAAGAAAACCTCTTCCATGAAAGGCTTTCAAAATCGTGGGTGATATATTGATTGTTCAAGAACCAAGAGTTTTCCAACAAGCCAAAGACATAATGCACGTAGATGCTCCCTCGTCAATCACTGTGTGAAAAACTCACCTAGATTTGACTAAAACATGTATTTGAAAATCCATTTGGTGTGGGAGTCTAGGTAAAAAGTTATTGAGACAAAAGACAATAATATTAGAGTCTTGAGGGTGAATCACTCCAATAGCTGACAATAGTAACTTCCTATGAGCTGGAAAAGACTGCAACGCTTTGAGGGCCAACATTTTTGAAGGTGGCGTAGCCAGATCTTCAATAATGTTGTAGTTATGAGTAGCTCTTGCATGTGGATTGAAACTTGATTTTCAAGGTACAACATTGGCAGGCAGTTTAATTAATAAATAAAGACTAGGTTTCTCGATGTGTAATGGTTCATAAATAAGAGGAGTTGACACAAGAGTTTAATTGGATTACCCAGTTTTGTTTTCAGTTACAGGATACTTAGATCCATAATCTTGTGATCATGTTGCAAACATCACCTCAGAGGACACCATCGGGATATCCACTAATGAATTAGAAGAATATCCATTGTGAGAAATAATTTTTTTGTCTTGTGATGGAAATGAATCTTTAGGAATAGCGGATTTGGGTGAACCTTTGACAAATTTAGATAACTCAGCCCAATGTGGGTACTCTTTTGTGTAGTGATCCTCATCAAAGATAAGACATGGATAACGAGGTTTCGTTTTTTTTTAAATGGTTTAGTTTTCTATGCTTTCTCTTTTAGAGAATTGTTTTGTTTGCTTTTACCCTTCCCTTTCTTCTTACTCCAAGATGATTTAGTTTTGGCAGTAGATGAATCTAGGACATGGATTGTGGCAGAAGTTTCTAAAGAAGAGTCTCCTTTAGGTGAATTAGGTAAAGTTATTATTGGATTAGTAAAATTGGATTGTTTATTTTTACTTTTTTATGTGTTAACTGTACTAATTACACCGTTTTCGGCATGAGAACTGGAAGGAGTTTTAGAAAGTTTACTTGGGCGAGGTAAATCAAGAATTTTTTCATACAAATTACCATACTATGTGTAAACAAGGTCTAGATATTGTGTTTGAGTGATAACCTATTCTTCTGTTACAATGCCTACTTTAGCTACATATTCATTCATCTTACGGAGTAATAATCTGATAAAAAATTCAACCAATATTTGATCTGGGTTGAAAACTTTGAGTAAACGGCGTCTATGTCACCATTCGTGGATGTAATTTTTTTGAGTGAAGTCAAATTTTTTGTACCATTATCATAACGGACTGGTAACTGAAAATGAGTAAGGAAAGCAGTTGCTAAGGCATTGAAATTATTGAAAGAGCCTCATGGTAACTCAATGTACCACTTTGCGACTAAGCCGATTAAATTTCTTTGAAAACGTCTTAAAAAAATGGAATCATCGATCAAAGAGTTGGATGCACACCACATATGATAAGTCATAACATGGTTTGAGTGGTTCTCTCCTGGCTTTCCTTGAAACTTCAGAATGTCACTAGGCAACTTAGTGGGCATGGATGGCCAAAATGGAATATAGTAAATCAGGTCATTTGTTAACCGAGACAAGTCTGGTAAATCTAAAGTTACTAGAAAAGGTAACTGCCTGTTAGTGTCTTGCTGAGAAAAGTTATAACCTCGAGGGACAATTCCCATACCTCAAGGAGGGTATCCAGGAAAATGTGGGATAGCTTGAGCAGTTGGATTTGGTACACCTCCAGGATATCCAGGGGTAGCCATATTGAATTGGGGTTGATCTGGTATCTAAAATGTATAACCAAGGTATGGTTGACTTTGGAAAGATGGATTTTTTCCCAATTTTCCATATTTCAATTGACCTTGAAATGGTTGGAATTGAACAAATTGACCTTGAAGAGGTTGACCTACCAATGGTTGTCCTTGAAGAGTTTGGCCTGTAAAAGGTTTCCCCTAAACATGTTGACCTAAAAAGGGTTTTCCTTGAATAGGTTGACCTAAAAAAGGTTGACTTGTTTGTATACTTGTTGCGCCAGGTTTTCCCAAATATGATTGAGGAATCAAATGGGTTGTAGGTCTGGTTTGATGGGTAATAGTCTGAGGAATATCTTGTGTAACAGTTGATGTTGACATTTTTAGGGGTGTAGCAACATAAACTTGGGAAAATCCAGTGATGGGTGTACCTGGTTGTTGAACATATGTTTGCACAATAGATTGGATAGCAGTACTAGGAGTACTCGGACTAGCTTGCTGACTACTTGGCACAAATTCCCTTGGGGTAATTTGAAGTGCACCTTGAATAGATTATTGGACTTGGGAGTAATCAAATTGTCCAAGTGGCTGAGCAGATTGATTATAAGGAATTTATTGGGTAGGTTGCAAAGAATGTGGAGTAAACGAGGGGTTCCATATAATGTTTATCCATAGATAAGGAGTTACCATTGAGGGAAGTGACACATATGGTTGACCATAAATAGTTTGAGGCATTGGACCATAAGGTTTGACACACTAGAAAAAATGTAGAATAATGCAATTGAAATTGAGTTAAAATTGATTGCATTTGGTAAGTTAAAAAGGTGAGATTAAGTTTGTTGAAAGAAGAAGGGGAAAAAAAGAAGTTGGTCCTTCACGCACAGGAAAGGATTCACATGATTATGATCTTGATGAAATAGAACATATGATTAGAATCTTATAAAATAAAATGGGCAATATGGATTTGGATAGTCAAAATCCACTAGTCAAAACCCATAGGGAGAAAATAGAAATATAAGTCAATTTAGAAAGCCCTTCCATCCCCATATTCTACAAAGGGAAAAAAAAACATAAATGAACAAGTACAACCTCCCCTAATGATTGATGACGATGAAGACTTAGAAGAAATTATTATTTTAATTGAATACCATCATGCAATAGTTTATTATGAATATGAAAATGAAGAGTTCCTATATCGAGACCAAGATGAAAATATTCGAGGTATGAAGGATGATTTAAATTCTTTTTGTAGAACAATTTTTAATTTCGTGGAATTTGAATTACATATATATAAAGTTTGATATTACATCCAATCAAAATATTAATAAATATAACGATTTAAATAAATTTGATGATAAGAATAAGAAGATCAAATATTATACTAAGGGGAAGGTTAAGGAGTATGAAAATGCTTCTACAAATATCAGTAAAAGACACAACATATACAAAAACTAGGTCAACAAAGTGAAGAGGATGAAGATCATTCAAAGTATAAAAAGGTATCTAGTGCATTCAACTTAGCAAATGAATTGGAAAAAATAAAGTTTCAGGTTCCACTAAATGAAGTGGAAAATAATCTAGTTTACCAAAAATAAATGGCTAGGGTCATCTAATTTCCACAAATATATGCACTTTAAGATACCACAAATTTGCAACATGAAAAACCCTTAGTGATGTTTTGACCACATGTGGAGGAGAGGAGTGATTCAATTCCTCCATTCTATGTAACCTCAACATCCATGATTTTATTTTACTTAAGTGTACATTAGATGTTGAAGCATCGCACAATTTTATTCCAAAAGTTGTGATGGAGGAGTTGGGTCTAGAAATGATGAGGCCATAACCTGAACTATATTCGTTTGTTTCGAAGATAGTCAAGTCTATTAGATTTATAAAATATTTGGTAGTTTCTTGATCACAAATTCCTACCAAGAGTTTGGTGATTTATATAGTGGTTGTTGATATCCCTATGAAATTTGGCATGCTGCTATCTACATATTGGGTGCAAAGTTGGGAGGCACACTTCAATTAGATATGTAATATGCAATAGTTCCCTTCTTTGGCAGGGAATTAAGAAATCTATACAAAAATATGAAGTTCACCTGAGTTATCAATGACAGTAATTCTCCTATTAATTCACCCTTGTACAATGTAGGCTGATATTTTGGTCGTTATGTATTAAGTGTAAATAATGGTGCTAATGAAAATATTGTATTTCATAGATTAACCCTTGAAATAGTTGTTGTAGAAGATCCCATTAGGAAATTTTTTTTAGATGGAGCATCCTCTAAGGAGGTGTCTAGTGAAGGTATATTTATTATATAACCTGAGAATGAGAATATACCATTGTCTTTAAAATTGGAATTAGATACAACTAAAAAGGTAGTAGCATATGAAGCATTGATTTTGGGTTTGGAGATGGCGAAAAATATGAAAATTCTAAATATATCTATATTATATGCATAGTTGATTGTAGAGTAGATATGAAGCTTATGAAAAACAACATATACCAAACTAAGGGCTTATCAAAATGAATTTTGGGATCTCATTGATTTTTTTCCAAACATTTAATATAGATATCATGCCATGAGAGCAAAACCATCTAGTAGATTTTTTGGCAACTACTCCACGTAAATTCTAGCCTCCTAAAAATCTGCAAATTATGTATGAAATTCAAGTGCATTATAGACCATCAATTACTTACAATGTCAAACAGTGATAGGTATTTGAGGATGATAAATAAATAAAGCGGTTTTTGGAACTAGTCGATGAATTTTTAGCTAATATGATAGATTAGTTTTCCGAAGAGGAAGGTGATCTGGAGATGGATAATTTAGAACCAAAATGGAAGGATTATATTGTTGACCACAAAATCATGCAACTAAAATGTAATATCATCCCAAAATTCCTAGTTCCTCTAGAAAGAAAATTTGGCCATAATGTTGTACCAATAAAGATTGATGTGCAAAAAAATCTAGAAGAGATGGAATACTAAATTTGGGGACTAAACAGGAGTCTAATATGGTCAAGCTATCAAAAGAGGTATCTAAGAAATTCAAGAAACTTCCATTAGACAGCATAAAATTTTTCTCAAGTTTGGAGTGAAGCCCTTTAGACAAAAGTTGAGACATGTCAATCTATTTTTCTTACCTATGATGTAGAAGGAAGTGAAGAAGTTATTGGATGAAAAAATTATTGTGCCGCTAAGATATTTAGAGTGGGTGGAAAACCCATTTCATTTCTGAAATAAGTATGGAGAAATAAAGTTATGCTTTGACTTTAGAAATTTAAATAAATTTTCTCCTAAATATAATTACGCTTTTCCTAAAATGGATCACATATTTCATAACATAATTGGATCAGCTCACATGTCTGTTATTGGAAATTTTTTTGGTTATAACTGAATTGATATGCACTTTAATAATCAAACTAAATGACATTCACAATACCATGGGGAACATTAATGTATGTGAATATGCCATTTGGCTTGATGAATGCAGGGGAAATATTCTAGCGAACAATGGATATACTGTTTGTGGGAGAGAAGGGTAATTTTTTTGTAATTTACTGGATTATAACACAATTTTATTCAAATCTAATGAATAACACTTAAAACATCCGATAAAAACATTTGAGAAACACATAAAGTATGGTTTATCATTAAATCCAAAGAAATCATGTTTTTTCTCTAAAGGAAGGAAATATGTTAGGGAATTGTATCTAAAGAGGGAGTAAGTGTTGATCATCATATATTCTAGGCTATTAACAATATTGGCCTTCCTAGGAATAGAAAAGTGATTCAATAATTTATTGGAAAAAATATTTTTCTTAGATCATCAAATAGGTAATTGATATGTTGAAGAAATATAGAGAATTGAATCAGACAGGCAAGGAATTATTTCACTCAAATTAAGAAAGATTTAGGTGAAGTTCCAATATTGGTAAGTCCATAATATGGAAAGAATTTTCTTATATTTTCTTTTGCATCAGAAACTACTATTGTGGTATTTCTTTTGCAAAAAAATTAGAAGGGACAAGAATAACCCATAGTATTCTTTAGAAATATTTGAAGGGATACTCAATTAAAGTATGATATTTTGGAGAAAAAAAGCATACAATATTTCAACTATTTGAAATATTTTGGTATTGGGTACGTGTTACATTCTTTGCATCATGTTTTGGTAGTTTATGGTATGAAGTTTTCACTATTAGTAGTTTTTTTGGCACATGGATGGTTTTTCCCATGGTTTTGTAGATCTAGTCAAAATAACTGCAATTATATTTTAATCAAGGGTTAATGTATTGGTGTTATAATCCTATTTTCCACTCCATTATAGTGAGAGAAACACAATATCAAATTACCTCAGTTCTTTGGCTAAAATGTGTCCCTTTTAACATTTTCTTTTACTTAACTGGGATTTATCCCATGATAAAAGGTGTAATTACATTTTTGAGTTATTTCTCATAATTAATTTTCTAAAATATTATAATTATGAGATAAAAATTATTTCATAATTGAGATAATTGAAAAAATCTCATAATTGTGGAAAAGGTTTCTAGAGTTTTCCATTTCCAAGGAGATCAACTTGACCCACTTGTGTATGAGTTGTATAGGAGTCCATTATTATAGAAGTTTCCTAACTTGTCAAGCCCCTAAGTGTCTAGATACATTCTCCTGGAGGATAGAAAGAGCCTATATAATCTCACCACGAGGAAAGGGGGCTAGAAAAAGTATCCAAACTATAGCGCCAAAGATCTGCTATATTGGGAGAGGACACCATGCTACAAGCTTGAGGAGAGGATATTATTTGTTGAAGGTATATTGATGTACTTAAATGGTTAATAAAAATATATGTTCCTTCCCCTTATATCAATTTCACAGTAATTTATATGTGTGATCTCTAGATTTTTTGAGTTTGCGATCTCCTGTGGAAGATCACTTGTCATCTCAGTTTAGTTGTGTTTCTGTGCAGGATTTATATCGGGGGTGGATGAAACAAATCACTTGATTGGAGACACAAGGATTCTATATTAGGACCAAAACCCTTCACCAACCTGTGAGGAGGAAAGGTAGTTTCTCATACTTTGTAGCATTAGAATTTGAATCAAAACTGCATGCATGGCCATATAGATTGGGGATTATTATTAGATTGTCTTAGCCATTCTTTTTTGTTGTATGGTGATATCAATCAGGCATGATATCACAGAGAAATAGCTCCTTGCATAATTAAATGAAACAATTGGGGGTTTTATGAATGTTATGACATGTATATAACATATTGTAGCATTGTAAAATGAAAATAATTAAAAATCAATCTAGTTTTCCCAGTTTTGGGTTCTAGGAGAAAAAACCTTTGTGTATATTATCTATGATTTCCATTGTATATTTTTTGTTAATTTTAAGAAATTTTTTGAAGGCATTATTTTTACAACACCAAAATCTATATTTGGTATTAGAATATATGTGGCTTAAATGGGATGCCTTTATGTACAAGGGATTTTTCTCAGGCCTGTGGTAGACCTTGTTATAGTGGGAGACATGCAAAATTGATTATTGTGGTTGTAATGTTCCTTTTTTGGGATAGCTAGCAATCCATGGCTGGAAAACGCATGTTCCAGAAATGGAGGCAGTAGGATTTGATACCAAGACCTAGATCCCATTAGAAAAATATGTCTAAGGCCAAAATCCAAGGATTGGGACCAAAGAGATCCTTCTAGGGTGGTGAGACAAGCCTCTCACACCTAGTTCCCTTCAGAAATTTCCCATGGATAGGGTTGCAACAATGTATGATCATAGAATGGATTCTTAGCATTATTTACATGAGCCTGCTTATGAGAATAAGTAAACAGCCAACATATATGGTTATAACAGCAAAAGGAATGCAATGACTTGAGGAATCAGTCATTCAATCAATATAATACAAGCCTCTCATTACATGCATGATAAACATGAAGAACACTGCTATAAGAAATAAGCCCTAGGCTATGACTGCGATGTTTATAGAGGCACTGCTGCATAATATATAATGATACAAGGATATAGCAATATGAAGCTCAAATAAAGTGGGGTAGCATGATCTCAACCCCTGAAAATACAATACATCAATCCTTAAGAAGGATTGGCTGAAATACAAGCAAAATGGCACTCCTGTAGAAATGTCAGAGTTGCCGGGTAGCAGCAACTCAAGAACTGGAAATAGATGGAGAAGGCTAAAATGGCTGCAACAAATGAAGAACACTCCTCCAATGGAAATCTGAAGTGAAAGGCTGATCCCTTCACCTAATATCTCTCCCTCCAAACTATCTGCTAATCCCTCATAGAAAATGCTCTCCAAGAATAACGTTGTCTAAGAGAGGGACTGCGCTGAATATGATGGAAAGTGGTTGGCTTGGTGCCAAATATGGTGGAATAATCTCATAGACCTAATTTTCTGATCTCCCAAAGAGATGGAGATTCCCTCCTCTGAAAAACTAGCCAAGGATGGTGTTGTAGAAAACCTCCCCAGCAACACCCAGCAACACTACACAATCTCCACCTGAAACTGCGCTAATGGATATGGATGATACTTGACCTCAATTTCTGAATATGGGGAATAGAGTGCAATCCTCCAAGAGCTACTCAAGAAGGAGTGGAAATCCTAAACAGGAATTTCCAGGCAATTCTTTCTAACCAGCAAAAAGTTGCAGCAAGTCCACTGGGCCAAAGATGAATAATACTCAAGATGATTTGCAATGGCTACCTTGCCCTACTTTTAAAAAATGTGAGCTCCCTCTCAATGGAACCCACTCATTAGGGTTTCCTTCCTCTAGAATCTTCCCTCCTTATCCCACTGCGCTGGCCCACAATGTGCTCTCCATCTCATGCCACTGCGCTGTTTGACTTGGTCAAACTTGACCTAGTCATCTTGCAAAAGTCCCCTTTCACACATGGAGGTGTGAAATACAGCTCTATAAGTGATCCTCCTTCATACTAAGAGGATTTTTATTCCCTATGTATGAAGTAAATGAGTCTCCTACCCATTTTATTTATCTCATACGTGAAAATGGAAAAAATTAATGTTCCATAAAATTTGGGAACATTATAGTGATGAAAGGAAATGGTGAATAGTGCAAAGATAGAGAGCAAGAAATTCAACAAACATATTTTTGAGATGTGGAAGCTCAATATGAAGGATTTTTTATTGGATAAAGATCAACATATTTCTATGGATATGGGTACTAAATCAATGTCAATGTCGATAGAAGACCAGACCAATTTGATCAAAAGGCTAAGAGAAAAATATGGTTTTGTCTCAGATTCAGTATTACAAAATGCTTTAGGAGAAGCTATAAGAAAATATTTGTGGGACATGTTACGGGCTTTGTATCAGCCTAAGTCCTTGGTAAGTAAATGATTCCAATGGAATAAACTATATAACCTAAGGATGAAGGTTGTAGACTCATTGGAAGATAATTTGAATGCTTTCAATATTGTGGTAAGTCAATTATTATCTATCGATATTAAGATTTTAGATGAAGATAACTGCATCATGTATTTTTTTTTATATATCAAACTCATGGGATAATCTGGTTGTAACCATAGGTAGTAACACAACGACCTTAAAATTTGATGAAATAGTCTCATCCTTGTTGGAGGAGGACATGAGACGGAAAAAAATGGGCAAATGGAAAGGAGATGTCTTCTCTGTAAGAGGATGATCCCCCCAAAAAATAAATCCTCAAGTGGGAGATATAAATCTAAAGGAAGATATAAATCTCCAAGCAAATTTATAAAGGTATCTAGAAATGTGGAAAAGAAGGGCACTACGGTAAATATTATAGATATAAAACTACTAAGAATGGAAATGGATTTTATGATGCTCCTTCTACAAAGGAAAAAACCATGTTAGATGAAGGTGGGGATGTGTACTTGTATTCTTCAAGTACACATGTAGATAATGAGGCATGGTTTATTAACTCATGTTAATCCTTTCATATGACTCCCCATAAGCAATGGTTTGGAAGTACGAGAGATATGGTGGTGGTGATTTATTCCTAGGTGATGACAGGAAAACCAAAATCATAAGCTGAGGAAAATTCAAGTTGAAGTTGATAGCTAGAAGGATTAGAAAACTCCCAGGTATTTAGTGCATTCCAATTTTGGACAAAGATATAATTTCTATAAGAAATACAGATGATGCAGGTGTAAAAATAGTGTTTCAAAAAGATACTTGCAATACGGTTTGAGGAGAATTGGTATTGATGATGGGAGTTCATATCAAAACTATATACAAGTTGTTGGGAAGTATTATTATTGATGGGTGCAATAATTCTATTGTTCCTTAGAGTGGAGCATAAAATATTATAGCCTAGAGAAAAGAGTATTATGTGGAATCAAAGACTAGGACATATTGGATAGAAGGTCCTTCAAATACTACATGGTAATGGTATGATAGAAGGTATGTGTAATTTCTCTCTAGATTTTGATTTCTATGAAAAATATGTATATGGGAGGCAAAATCGAATGAGTTTATGATCCGAATGGAAAGTGGCATCCACCCATGGTATTCATCTACCCATGGTATTTATCCACCCATGGAATTTACACATGGTATTGTAACTGACATCCACCCATGGTATTCATTCATCCATGGTATTTACCCATGGTATTGTAAGTGGCATCCACCCATCGTATTCATACTCCAATGGTATTTATCCACTCATGCAATTACCCATGGTATTGTAACAAACATCCACCCATGTTATTTACCCACCCATGGTATTTATCCACCTAAGTAATAAGTCGAATTTTGTAAAAGGACAAATTGTCCACCACAATGTAGCTTTTACATATATTTTCTCTCTTAATAAAAAAAATATTTGGGGTTTTGTTTATTGTGTGTTCCCCTTTTTCCTTCTCGCATTTTAATTTTTCATATCTTGGTGGCCTCCCCTCCAACATCCATTTCATTTTTTTAGAACTTGGCAGACTCCCCCCAAGATCTAGATTAGTGGTATCAAATTTAGGTTACAGCTCCATGGGAATGAGGGTTTGAAGCATATTTCTATTTCAAATTTTTGTAGCAATATTCAAAAAACTTCATGCACGTCACTACGACCTCCACATAGCACTTTCTTGGGAAAAGCAGGCTGAATATATTTTTTCAAGTTTTTTCAGGAATTATTTGGGTGGGGAGTCTGTAGCTCATATCTTAAACTTTTGGTATAAAATTTACAAAAACAAATAATATATTTGGATTCCTTGTGTTATCACACTCAAAATTTTCAAAATTTGTTTTGATAAGGTCACCATAGGTTTCATGTTGTGTTATGTTGGGTCATGCATTTGATGAAGAATTTATAAAATCACGTTTATCCTAAGTATAAAACCCACCATGAGTCATGTCATGTCAGTCAAATACACTCCATGACCTTTCATTTTCTCACCCATGCCTTAAAATTACAAAAATGGGCCACTTTTCAGTTTTTCACAGTTTCATAGTGAATACAATGGAAAAACAACAGATTTCGCTATGAAACTACTTGATAATTTTATAGAAAATATTCTAAAAGAAAATAAATGACTTGCCATTTGCTATTGGTTTTAGGGAAAGGTGAGATCACCTATTAGGTTATGACAATTATCCAAATGTGAAATCATAAGTGTTTGTCATCATTCCACCTTCATCAGTCTATTTGTCATTTTCCCTCTCATACTTGAATTTCATATTTTTAAACAAATCACCCAAGCTTCTCTCTATCATTAAACCTCCAGCCTTTACATGTAAAGGATCTTAGTGTCATCCTTGGAAAGTTTAGCTTTGTGGCAAGCAACTTGCTATCCAAGTTTCTTTTTACAGGTGTCACATTTTTAAGAAGGAAACTTGGTTATAAAGAGAGATGGCCATGAATAAGAAAGTGTACAAAGGAGGCTCTCCGTTTAGATAGGAGCTCATGGAACTTAAGCTATTCATGGAGGAACCTATCTTTTCTGAAGCATTCACCAATCCAGGTTACTTGAATTTGTGCTAGAGCTAGAAGGGAATTTTCTTTGTCTTTGAACTCTGTCAACAGAAAATTTAAACAGAATATTTTGGATGAACAGAGATGAATTCAGAAATACTAAGAGATTTTATTGTCAAGAACAGAACAAAGAAAAATAACCTCCTTCACTTTTCTCACAGGTGCTACCAGTTTGGATATTCGAAGATGTCTCTAGGACCTATTTTCAGAATCCATAATTTTCATGTTTTATACATGTTTTTCTAATGCAGATTCTGGACAGCTGGAGATGGTTTTAGAAAAATAAAGAGATTTTTTTCTTTATAAAATTATGATTTACAAAAACCTCCTCCCGTTTTGCAAGTGATATCAAGGATAGGGAGATAGGAGGTCGTCTCTGAACCCTATTTAAAAAAAAAAAAAAAACAGAGTCATTTTATTGGTAAATTAACTCGCTAAAGGTGAAAATGATGCTTTTTGAAGAGGGTAAGAGACATTTTGAACCAATTTTTCCTTATCATCTTTCATAATATCAAATTTCAGACCTATAGGTGAAATTTTGATGAAAAAGGGATAATTTTGAATTTTTTCCATAATCAGGTAGTTTCGTAGCGAGTTTTGGGCTTGAAGGCCAAAAACTGCTACAAAATTTATGAAGAATTAATTTGGTCTTTAAATTAAGTTTTGTGGAGAACTAAGGAGGGAGTTTCATAGTATTTAGATATTTTGACCTGAAAAATATTTTTGGGCCAGTAGAGGTGGCAGAAGGAAAGGTTAAAAGATAGAAATAAGCTCGCTACTAAAATACACTACGAAACTGCCTAAAGATGCTCTGTTTTGAAACAAGGTGTTTTTGAAGGGTTTTTGAAGGTTTGAAAGGAACATGGAAGACCAAAAATCCATGTGGAGGTATAAAAATAGATAATAAGAAATCTAATCAAATTTCATCACTTGGCATGTGCATCATTAATACAAAACATCATGAAGACAAAATTATAGTTAACGTTGATCCTTTCCTAGAAAATAGGACAGTTGTTGCTAAATTATTGCAAATTATATTTATGTCTTATCTCATGGAGAATGAAATTCGAGCATCTAATCTCTATCTATGTAATGGTCCCACTATTAGAGAAGTGGAGGAAATAAATGTGATTAGAGTCCCATTAGGAGAGAAAATATTAAATGAATAGTTGTCTTTTTATGTTCTAGAAATAGAATTGTTAGTTATGATTAGCAGTTAGAGTCAAGGTTCGATGATTTAGCATCCTATGTAATGTAAAAATATTCTATTTATAGACAAAAGATCGAATATCAAAGGGTTGGGAGATGTGAGGTATGCACTACTATTGTAATCTTTCACTATCAGTAATATACTGTTACAGTAGCTTGTTTCAGACCCAAGATTCATTGTATGTTCTTATCTATGCTTGTTTATCTTAGTCATTTTTATCTTTATGCAGTGGCTCATGTGTAATCACTTGGAATTCAGTAATATGCTCCAATTTCCTATACAAATGTAGTTGTTTTTTTTTCCTTTATGTGTGATTTGATAAGAATATAAGTGCCTTGGCTTCCATGACATATTTTGTTTTGCAATTGAGGTTTACAATGACTCCATAAGCCCAATGGTATCAAATCCTCTACATTTTCCACCTGTAATATTATACAATCAAGTCATTATCATAGAGTTAGCCATCTAATAGAGTTTTTATTGAAAAAACTCATAAGTTATCTTGAGAGAGCCCTCTAAGATTGAAGAGGCTAATATTTAGTCAAAATCTTGTATGAAATAGTTACTCCAAGTTGACCATTGAAGCAGCCCAATGGGAACTCAATTTCATGACAACATTTTGGCATCACTGCCAGGGATCGAAGGTGTAAATTTTTTCTGGGAAGAATGACAAAGTTCATATTTGACTTGTGATGGTGAACATAAGCCAAACACAGGAATATTGTATCATTCACCTAGCGACTCCATTGTTCAATATCCCGAGCTTCAAAGTTTAGAGCGACTTCACTGCCAAAGAATGCAGATTTCAGAAACATTGATGGTGATCCAAGATGATAGGGTATGTGGCAAACCCTTTATATGATGAAATGTTACAAAGTGTAAGGGATGAGTTAGAAGAATTTCAAATAGATGAACATTTCTCAACAATAGTATTTTGTTGTTTGAAATCTAGTCAACTCACACCTAAAAATAAAATTTGATTTCTTAGTTTAGTTGCTGAAATATTAGAAAATAAAATTGAACTATTGGATGTTCAAATTGAATCATATGATTTCCAAGATCCTTAACAGTTCTTGGAAACACTTCCAACTCCAAAAAGGAAGGAAATTGTTATACCATTTGACTTGCAGATAAAGGACGAATATGGTTATGAGCTTGATATTGTAGAGTTGGAATTAAGGTTCAACCTTCATGAAGTAAATGAAAAGGATATCCATGATCAATTTTTCATTGAGAGCTTAAAAGGGACATCAATAAATCATGTATTCTATGATCCCATAGCTGATTACATGGAAGAGTTCTATAATCCAAATTTTCAATTATTTTCTCATTATGAAAAGCAGACCCATCTTCTGTTACCTTTATCATTTCAGAATACAGTTTTCTTTTGGTTTAAGCAAAATCAAGGAGTTCAGGTATCAAATCAACTTATTGACTAGCTTTATTGGAGGTTTCATGTCGTTTGAATCAAACATGAAGATTTCAATTGTTAGGGTAGGTAGGAGTGTGTGTGAATAAGATCAAGTAGTTTGAGCATTTTTTAGCATGTACAGATTTGGTTTTTCAGCAGTTATCATCCAGCTTGAGCCCGAGTAGAATGCCATAAGAACTTGGTGAAGTCTTCATAAATTTCATAAAATTTTCAATTTCTCAAGATAATGCACTAGATCTACAAGTTCTTTGTTGTACCACAAGGGCACACCATCCCCAGTGGAGCCACTGTTATCACACTCAAAATTTTCAAAATTTGTTTTGATAAGGTCACCATAGGTTTCCTGTTGTGTTATGTTGGGTCATGCATTTGATGAAGAATTTATAAAATCATGTTTACCCTAAGTCTAAAACCCACAATAATTCATGTCATGTCATTCAAATATACTCCATGTCCTTTTTTTTCGCACCCATGCCTTCAAATTAAAAAATTGAGCCACTTGTCAGTTTTTTCATAGTTTCGTAGCGAATACAATGGAAAAAAACAGATTTCACTACGAAACTACCTGATAATTCCGTAGAAAATATGCCAAAATAAAATAGATGACTTGTCATTTTCTATTAGTTTTAGGGAAAGGTGATATCACCTAGTAGTTTATGACAACTATCCAAATGTGAAATCATAAGTTCTTGTCATCATTCCACCTTCATCACTCTATTTGTCATTTTCCCTCTCATACTTGAAATTCATATTTTTAAACAAATAACCCAAGCTCCTATCTGTCATTAAACCTTCAGCCTTTGCATGTAAAGCATATTAGTTTCATCCTTGAAAATTTTAGCTTTATGGCAAGCAATTTTCTGTCCAATTTTCTTTTTACAGGTGTCACATTTTTAAGAAGGCAGCTTGGTTATTAAGATACATGACCATCAATAAGAAAGCGTACAAAGGAGGATCTATGGTTAGATAGGAGCTCATGGACCTTAATTTATTCATGCATGAACCTAGCTTTTTTGAAGCATTTAACAATTCAGGTTGCTTGAATTTCTGTTGGAGCTACAAGGGAATTTTCTTTTTCTTTGAACTGTGTGAGCAAAACATTTAAAAAGAATATTATGGATGAAAAAGATGAATTTGGAAATGTTGAGAGAGGTTATTGTCAAGAAAAAAACAAGGAAAAATAACCTCCTTCAATTTTCTCACAGGTGCTACCAGTTTGGAGATTCAAAGATGTCTATGGGACCTATTTGCAGAATCCAGAATTTTCCAGTTTTTATACATGTTTTTCTGGATAGCTAGAGATGGTTTTCAAAAACCCAAGAGAGGTTTTTCTTCAGAACACTCTGATTTAAAAAAAATGCCTCCCATTTTGCAACAACTATCAAGGATAGGTAGATAGGAGCTCATCTCTTAACCCTATTTTTTTAGAAAAAACTGAGTCATTTTATTGGTAAATTAACTTGCTAAAGGTGAAATGATGGTTTTTAAAAAGGGTAAGAGGCATTTTGAACCAATTTTTCCTTATCATATTTCATCATATCAATTTTTATACCTATAGGTGAAATTTTGATGAAAAGGGGATAATTTTGAATTTTCTCCATAATCAGGTCATTTCGTAGCGAGTTCCAGGCTTGAAGGCCAAAAAACGCTACGAAATTTCTGAAGAATGTTTTTTGTATTTATATTAAGTTTTATGGAGAACTAAGGATGGAATTTGATATTATTTAGATATTTTGACCTGAAAAATACTTTTGGGCTAGCAGAGGTGGCAAAAGGAAAGGTTAAAAGACAAAAATCAGCTCACTACTAAACTGCACTATGAAGCTACCTAAAGATGCTCTGTTTTGCAACAAGGTATTTTTGAAGGGTTTTTGAAGGTTCAAAAGGGATATGGAAGACCAGTAAGCCACGTGGAGGTAGCCAAACAGATAATTAGATATCTCAGCAAATATTCATCACTTGGCATGTGTGTTATTCATACAAAACAACATGGAGACAGAATTATAGTTAACGTTGATCCTTTCCTAGAAAATAAGACAATTGTTGCTAAATTCTTGGAAAGTAAATTTATGTATTTTGTTATGCATCTAATATCTATCGATGTAATGGTCCCACTATTAGAGAAATGGAGGAAATAAATGTAATTAGAGCCCCATTAGGAGAGAAACTCTTAAATGAATAGCTGTCTTTTTATGTTCTAGAAATAGAATTGTCAGTTATGATTAGCTTTCAAAGTCAAGGTTCGATGATATAGCATCCTATGTAATGTAAAAAGAGTCTATTTATAGATAGAAGATTGAATATCAAAGGGTTGGGAGATGTTAGGTATGCACTACTATTGTAATCTTTCACTATATGTAATATACTGTTGCAACGACTTGTTTCAGACCCAATATTCATTGTATGTTCTTATCTATGATTGTTTATCTTATTCCTTTATATATTAATGCAGTGGCTCATCTGTAATCACTTGGAATTCAGTAATATGGTCCAATTTCTTGTACACATTCAGTTGTTTTTTTTTCCTTTATGTGTGATTTGATAAGAATATAAGTGCCTTGGCTTACATGACATTTGTTGTTTTGTAATTAAGGTTTAAAATGACTCCATAATCCCAATGGTAGAAAATACTCTGAATTTTCCACCTAAAATCATATACAATCAAGTAATTATCATAGAGTTAGCCATCTAATAGAGTTTTTATTGAAAAAATTCATAAGTTATCTTGAGAGAGCCCTCTCACACTGAAGAGGCTAATCTTTAGTCAAAATCTGGTATGAAATAGTTACTCCAAGTTGACCATTGAAGCATCCCAATAGGAAATCAATTTGGTGATAACACCTTGAAAAAAAATACCCAAACTCAAAAAACAGATCGGTCGAATCAGAGTCCGGATGAGGGAGATATCGTTGATTTAAAATCAGTTGTGTTGTAGAAAATGTTTTGGTGACTATTCATGGACGGTGACTCTCCTATAATTTTTTGTAGTTTTTATGTATAATTTTAGAAAATTTATTGTCAATCTTAGCTCCTCTTGAAAAATCACCCAATTTAAAAAAAAATGGTCGAATCAGAGTTCAGATGAGGGAGATATCGTTGATTTAAAACTAGTTATTTTTCAGAACTTTTGTGATGGAGGGACAATTGCAGTGCAAATATAATTTTCCAAAGTGTCTAGATAGAGATTGTAATCACATGAGAAGATGAAGAATGGTCATTCTGTTTCAAAAAACAGGTTAGAGTAAATTTTTGAGTCATTTTGATCGAGTTATGCTCATTTTAAATTAAATTTTTATATCTGGAGCAACATTCAGAGAAGGTTCTCTTTGGAGACATGCCCTCCCACCCCAGGCTATGTAGGCACCTGCTACTTCATCAACAGTCAAGATCATAATTATGGGTCATCCACAAACCCACGCTTTATCAAAGTCCATTTGATTGGCCGCACACTGTCAGTATCACAGTTGGTTAGAAGAATTATAGGGTATATCTATCCTCGGATCTTCGTTCATCATGGTTATGGGTTCAACACACAAAACCATTCTCTTCAGTGGTTCTTCATATTAAAAAAAGGATTCTAAGGAGGGAACTTCACGTAATGGGCACCAATGCTTCCTTAGGAGGGAGGAATGATCTGAATGGAAAGTGGCATCTACCAATGGTATTTATCCACCCATGAAATTTACCCATGGTATTGTAAGTGGCATCCACCCATGGTATTCATCCTCCCCTGGTATTGATCCACTCATGGAATTATCTATGGTATTGTGACAGATATCCACCTATGGTATTCATTCACCCATGGAGTTTACCCACCCATGGAATTTACCTGTGGTATTGTAACTAAAAAAGACTACAAGTAATAAGTTGTGTTTTGTAAAAGGACAAATTGTCCACCATATTGTAGATTTTACAAATATTCTCTCTCTTAATAAAAATGTTTCTTTGGGGTTTTGTTTACTGTGCATTCTCCTCTTTTCTTCTAGCATTTTCAATTTTTTTTCAGATCTTGGGGGCCTCCCCTCCAAGATACATTTAAAATTTTTAGATCTTTGGGGCCTCCCCCCAAGATCCAGATTAGTTTCTCCTATAGTGCTAAGAGGGCGGGAGTAATTTTGTAACTAGTGCATAGTGTTATGTTTGGACCTATGTCAATTCCATCACTAGGTAAATTTTTGTAATACATGTAATTTATATATGAATTCTTGAGGAATACAGGGATCTATTTCCTCAAGAATAAATTTGAAGCCTTTGACAGGTTTAAATAATTTAAGGCCTTGGTGAAAAATAAAACAAAGAAGAAGATTAAGGTCTTGAGGACATATAATGGTAGAGAGTTATGTGGGAAGGAATTTGAAGAGTTATGTAAGAAGTGTGGTATAGCGCAAAACTAGACTAATCCATACACACCTCAACAAAATGGGGTTGCAGAGAGGATGAACGAAATGTTGATGGAAAAATAAAGGAACATGCTCAATTGTGTTGGGTTGGGATAGGAATCCTGGGTAGAGGAAGGGAAGATTTCATGTTACGTGGTTAATAAATAACCTTTATCAATGTTAGAGGATAATTTTCCACATGATGTATGTAATGGTCAAAAAAATCTCTCTCATATCTCATGGTATTTGGTCGTGATTCATATGTACATGTTCCAAAGGAGAAAAAACCAAGTTGGATAGTAAATATGAGGATTTGAGGAGATCACTTTGGGAAAAACCATAGGTAGTAAATGGGTGTTTAAGAAGTATTTGAATGAAAAAATAAAAGTGGATAAATACAAAGCTCATCTAGTAGCAAAAGGTTAGTCGTAGGTGCAAGGAATTAATTTTGGTGATATTTTTTCTCTTGTTTCCATGTTATCTTATATTATATTTATTTTATCTATTGTTTCTACTTTTGATTTTAAGGTAGAATATATGGATGTGAAGAAAACATTCCTACATGGGGATCTGAAAAAAGATATCTACATGAATCATTTAGAAGGACCTTTAGTAAATGGTAAGAAATAATTGCTATATAGGATAGAAAATTATTTATATGGGTTAAGAAATCACCAAGGATGTGGTATAAAAAAAATGATATATTTATGCAGGGACTTGGATTCAAAACGAGCAAAGATGGTCATTGTTTTTATTTTAAAAGATTTGGTTATCGAGTTATTTATTTGGTTTTGTATGTGGATGATATGTTTTTGATTGGAAATGATAGAGAAATTATCAAGGATGTGAAGGCCCAATTGTCCTATAAATTAGATAAGAAGGATCTTGGTGCTGAAAATTTTATTTTGGGCATGGAAATTAAAAGAGATCAATCAAACATGAAAATCTAATTAAATAAGAAGAAGCATGTTGAGATAATATTGCGTAGGTTTAGCATGGATGAAAGTAAGTAGGTGGAGGTCCATATTCCTATAGGTGTAAATTTATTTGCATAAGAGTGTCTAAAGAAATAGGAAGAGGAATAAAACATGTCACGTGTTCTGTATTTGAGTGTAGTTGGAAGTTTGATGTATGAAATTGTCTATACCAAACTAGAAATTGCACTTGGAGGGGGAGTATTGATTAGGTTTATGTCCAAATCAGGAAGGAGTATTGGATAATAGTAAACAGGGATTTTAGCTATCTACATGTTATTATTGATTATGGTTTGTGCTACCAACGAAGACTAGGATTGGACGGAGTTGGAAAAACATGGCTTTGTTGATCTACAAGTGGGTATGTCTTTAACCTATTTGGAGGAGTAATAATTTGGATGAGAAAGAGGTAGTCTATAGTGGCACTCTCAACTATAGAATCTAAATACATGACAACCACTCACACAAGCAAGGAAGAATTTTGGTTAAAGAGTATATGTTTAGTTATCGGGTTGGTATAAAAAGCTATAGGGATAAATTATGATAGCCAAAGTGCAATTGTCTTAGTAAAGAACCTTGCTTATCATTCGAAGAAAGAAAATATTGATGTTCAATATCACTTTGTGATGGATATGGTTGAAGATATGAAGGTGTTGCTAGTAAAGGTGGACATTTTGAAGAATGTTGCAGATGCATTGAAAAAAACATTGAGAAGTTACCTTGGTCTAGAGAAACAATGGGTGATACTGCCTTAGATTGATGATTGAATACTCCTACAACCCCTATTTGCAAAGAAAACAACAGGTGGATAATTTTGGGTATGTGTTATATTATTTACATGACTATACCCACACATGATACATATGCATTAAGCATAGTAGGAGGCAACATCCTCCCATTTTTGGCAGGTCGTATGAGTGGTGATAAGCCCCCATGTTAGCAAGGTTATAGGGGGTGGTATCCCCCCTAAAGAAGGTTCATGATAGCACCCCCAAAAAATGAGCGGTTTTTTGCATCTGTTCTTGGCAATTTACAAGCATCGATTTTTGTTATTAGCATTTTGTATGCACGTGGTGGTTTTTCCCATGGTTTTGTAGACTTGGTCAAATGAACTACAGTTATATTGAATCCATGGTTAATGTATTGGGGGTTATATTAATGCGACAACATGTATATAATTTATTGTAACATTGCAAAATGAACATAATGAAAAATCAATCTGGTTTTCGCAGTTTTTGGTCCCAAGAGAAAAAATATGTGTATATATTATCCTTGATTTCCACTGTACCTTTTATATTATTTTTAAGAAATTTTTTGGAGGTATTATCGATACAAGGTTAAAACCTACATTTAGAAGATATGTGTTACACTCTCAAATTATTGCATATGCTTCTAATGGCACTATCAAGAAAATTCTAACACAACCTTATCGCGATGGTAAAAAGGGTAGGAAGATTGTTAAAATTCAATAGTTTTATCTAGAGATAAAACCCACCAAATTGGTGAAGGGTGAGGGAAATAAAATGTTATATAAATCTAATTGTACAATATTGGGTATAAATATGATTTTACCAGTTGCATATTTTAATAATAAAAAAGTTCAAGAAAAATATAATAAGAAGTTGACACAAGAACCTTGCCCAAAGGAAAGAGACAAGTTCATATCCTCAGTTTGGTAGAAGGATATAATATTTTGTCTAAGAAATCTTGAATTTCCCCTTCATTTTGATAAATTGAAGATCATATCTTTGAAGGTGCAGGCTATGAAGTATTATATTGTGAATGATAATCTATATTGGAAGGATCCACTCATAATTTTACTCTTGTGCTTAAAAAAGGAGGAAACATAGGACACAATTGTTGAGTTCCATAAGGGAGTCTACGTAGGCCATCATGCATGGATGGTCACTGCATACAAATTTTTGAGAGCATGGTTCTATTGGCCCAGGTTATTTATTGAAGTTAATATCAAGGTCAGAGCTTGTGTTCAGTTCCGTATGTTTTTAAGTGAGAAAAATCTTTTCCCACTTTGTTGTATTCATGTATTGGTAAAAGAACCATCTACATATTTGGGCTTAAACTTTATAAGAAAAATTCATCCACCCTCTAGTGGATAACACAAATGGATATCAACAACCACTAACTACTTTATCAGGTGGGTTGAGGCAGTGCCAACCATGAAAACAAGAGATGCTACTAATATAAGGTTTTTAGAAGATAGTATATTTTCAAGGTTTGGTTGTGTGAGGAGAATTATCACAGATAATGCATAAGGCTTCAAATTTACAAATATGGTAATATTTTGTCATAACTATAATATTGTATTTAGTCACTCTACAACATACCATCCCTAGGGAAGTGGTCTTGAAAAGTTCTCCAATGAGAACTTTATGTGATTCATCAAGAAGGTACTATAAAAAACTAAAAATAATTAGGATTATCAGCTTAAATTTTCATTGTGGGAAAACAAAGTGTTCACTAAATGGTCCTAGAAAGTCACATTTTGAGCTAGTATATGACACAAGTGTTGTCTACTCGAATCAGTTGGCATTACTTGATGCCAACTTATTGCAAGAATAATATGAGAACTTAATGAAATGACCAGGAGGATAAATCAATTACTAGAATTGCAAGAGGATAAGGAACAAGTAAAGGAAATTTTGAAAAAATATTGAAAAAAGATGAAGAATATTTTTGATAGGAGGGTGAAGTACAAGGATTTTAATCTTTGTGACTTGGTTCTAAGGTGAGAGAGAAAGATGGAGGATAAAGGAAAACATGGAAAATTTTATCATTTGTGGTTTGGTCCCTTTACAATTGCATCAGCCAAAGGGAATAACACATTTATCTTGCAAAATTTGGAAGGCGAATATCTCCATTTTCATGTAAAAGGGCAGTATTGAAAACATTTTCATCCAGTATTGGAATTCACAACACCTGTCCATTGTATATAACAGTGTGATTTGAGTTTTTAACATTTATTTTAAATTCAAATGTTGCTACAAAGACACAATTTCCTAAGGTGAAGGCACTAGTCTGCAGCTCTTAGTGTCCCGCGGGGAGACATTAACCCCAGTTGGAGTCAATGTTATAGTAGAATCATTTTTTTCTTATATATATATATATATATATATATATATCTGTGTGTAATTTAAAAAAATTATATTAGGATTATAAAGTTTAAGTGCATGAGGCGAAAAGTGGTATTATTATATGTGCACTTTATTAACATTTAAAATAGTTCCATATGTTTCATGAAAAGTTGATAAAAGGTCAAATGGTGCACATTGGAGTGTATAAAGATCATTGTTAATCCATAATCATAGAAGATATAATGGATAATGTGATTGATGTTTAGCAAGGAGGGGGGGTGATTCTAGATTCGTGTTAATCCACCTATGCCTTATCAATGGATGAGGTTGATTGCAAGAGACCTCTCCTTGAATTCAAAATCGCCAAGGGGGGTCTAAATTACCAATGGTCTTACAAAGGGTGGCTTCGCACGACTATGAGGGAACATATCTAAATTATGATGGGGTAGGTGACTCAACATATAAGTATGTAGTTGCACCAGAGATAGATATTCATAAACAAATGGATAATGCTGACATGGTAGTCTATGTGGACAGTTGATGTGGCATTTTGTGTCAGCATGAAATCATGATGATGACACCATTCAAAATAATTTGAGAGGATTTTGAAGTTCATTTACAAAGGAAAGGAAATACTTTGATAAAGAAAATAATAGAGATGATAAGATGGTAGGGTTGGTCAATGCCTTGAGAGGAGAAACAATATTTGGGAAACTACACAAGGAATCCCCACTTTGGTGGAAGTTGAAATATTTGTTCTTAATAAATCTCACTTATCAAAATTTCAGTAAATTAGATGTTGCTGATGGTTAGATTCTAGTGCCTGACATGCAAATAATAGGATTGCTTAATGCAATTTGGAATTTCAGTGTTTAGAAAAACATGTCCCTAAATTTTTCTAGGAACTTTGTCTAATATGAAGAAGCGAGTCCATTAAATGTCATAATACTATGGTTTTGCTTTGTAAATATATTTCCAAGTGTTATATAATTAGTTTCGGTTGATATTTAGTTTTGACAGTTACCCATGGTAACTGAAACAATCGTTTCCCAATTTTTATAAAAGAAAGGAAAGAACGCAAGGAAGGGGTTCATAAGTTTTGAGATATGTTGGAAATATTGTACTGGAAAAGCGTTAAGACAAGTTTCAAAAAAACAATAAAGATTCATATTCTTAGTTTCAAGTGTAGTCCATGTATGCTTCCTAATTCATGGTCTTTTCTTCTGCGGTGTTTTAAAATGTCTGAAATAAATCATCATATTGTCAATAACATATTAAAAATAAATATGTATAATTAGTATAAGTTTAACATATTTGTGTGATATTCTATTTGTTTCAAGAACAACTATGATCTTTATGAGTTCATAGATTATAATTTCAATTTTTTTTCAGGAATGCATTATTATATTCTATTGAATATTGAATATTCAATGTGATTCATCTTAAGCTTTTAATTTCTTGAATTTGTCACTGATTAAGACATTAATTATGGTTCTTATTTCCTTTACCATTTTTTAAAACCTATTTTGTCTATACATTTGGGAATTGGGCAATTTGATGGAAAGAAAGGAATTTTAGGGTTTAAAATATTTTTTTTTGTTTATTGTTGTTTTGTTCAACCTCCAAACAAATATTTTAAAATATTGATAAATTACTTTGATTTTTTGACATTGATTCCTTAGTGAGGAATTGTCTCTACGAAACAAGTCCAACACCTCCCACAAAATTAACTACTCGTGGCTCCTAGCACGATGATGCTACCAAGCTGCCATGTTGCACTAAGGTGTGGTTCAATGTTGTTATTGTTGTATAGGATTGAATAATGTTATCCATAACTAGAGGATGTTGGGAAAGTGGGTTAGGCCTTTTTCTAGGTGGATGAATACTTTATTCTAGGTTATGCCTAATATTTTGTCTATCTTACACAGACACACAACCCACCCACTAGAAATCTCCCATGTCAAAGTAGTTGACATGGATTTGTAGCATAAAATTTACCCATAACCTCCTCAATAAATATAGTGGTACCTCCCTATTATTATAGGGATATTTATCAAATACCATGAACCACTTATACATCCAATAGTATTGAAATGGTTGGTAAGTATATCAGTCATTACAATTATTTTTTTGTTGAACAATAAACTCTAGTTATTCCTTGGGTCACCAAAAAAAAGAGATTTTTTTTTTTTAGTAATGTTGAGGTCTCTAATTTGGTCTTTATTTATATCGATCCTATGGTGTTCATACATTTTATCATTGTAATCATAAATATTGGTTATTTTAGTTTTGGAATTGGATATAGATGATAGAATTGAGTTTAATGAAGTTCCTAGAGGTAATTATCATACCTCTTCAATGTTTTGGATATCATATATCAATGGCCTTAAAGTGGCCAATGACTCATCAATTTCATCTTTTGCATAACTTTATTATTAATTGGGGTTTGGTTATTCTAAATTTTGGTTTAGTGATGGGGGCTTTCGATTCTAATTAGGTTCCATAGTAAACAATTTCCTTGCAATTGAAAATGGTCTTTGTTTTTAGGGTATTATTTAAGTATTTTTATCAATTTAGGAAAAAAATAAAATAAATCAATCAAAATGCTTACTTGGAGTCCTCAAACAACATATGGTTTTCACTTGTCATATGACATAGACTAGGAAGCAATAAAATTTCCTAATTACAAAAAAAAATGCATCGTGTTGTCGCAAAATGGTAAAAATAAGGGTTACATGTGTAGAAAACACATGGTCACACAAGGAATTTATGTGTGTTCCTAAGAACACATGCATGTTCTTAAGTTGTGTCCAACTGGTATCCTAGTTCGAATTCTTTTTGCTAGCTCAGGCTTTCCCAAGCCTGGAAACCCAAGAACGCATGCATGTTATAGGGAATGACCATTCTTTCCCACTCGCATGCATTCTCGATGGATCCATTACCACTTTTTTGTCCATCATCTTTATACAGTGACCCCATAATAGAATATGGTGAGTAGGATGGATGAATTTAATTCATTTAAGGATTAGAATGGTTTAATAAAATTTATTTTGGGTTGTCTTTGGTTTACAGTGATTAGCTATAATATATTTTTGACTTTGATTTACATTAGCTAAGAATAATTATCTATAATGTGTGGTTAATTTTGGCTGATTTTTGTTTATCCTGATGAATTTCATAGTGTGAAATAAGCATTGATGAACATTGAAATGTGACATAAATGAACCAATATGAACATTGCAATGTGACATAACCCTTGATGAATGTCACAATGCATCACAATCATTAAGAGATGTTGCAATTCAATATAAGTCAACTAAGATGAATGTCTTAATCCAACATAACCAAAGGGGAATGTTGTGATTGATAATAACCATTAAGGGATGTCATAGTGTGAGAAAATCCTTAACGAATATTGCAATGTAAAATAAGGATTGAAGCAGGTATTAAGATGACGTGAGTCAAATAAGATGAATTCCATACTACAACTTAACAATTAAGGAATTTTGCAATGCAACATAATAATCTAGAAGAAAAAAATCCCTCATGCTACGTGTTGTAAATACTCAAACTTTCTATCTCTATGTTGCATCAAACCACACCAATTTTTTGTTTCATGTAGTACATAAAGGACAAAATATTTTTTAAAGGGAGTGCGTAATCATTTGACTATGACAAGGATAGATTTCAAAAATGAAAACACAATTATTTTTTAATTTTAAATTGGGTTGGATCTCCTAAATCCAAAACTCTTTTTTTGCATCTTCCAAAAATTCACACGCTTGCAACATATCGCATGTAAAATTTCTTGGATGTGACATATCACATCACTCCAAACTTTCAACTGTGGCAACATATTACATCACGTCAAAGTTTTTTTCCCTATGAAATTTCATTCTAAACTTTCCCTTCATCAAAACACAATGCATATCTCTCAAAAAATTATTTTGGCCATGGCATATCGCATTTCTCCAATATTTCCTTTTCCACCATAGATTTCATCACAACAAATTATTGTTTAATTTGACATATCACACTTTCCTAGCTTTCCTTCATTGTGACAAACATAAATTTATTTGTCCACAACATGTCGCATCACTCCCAATTTTGAGGATCTCCTCAAATCAAAACTCTATATTTTCTTCTTCCAGAAATTTCCATGCTTATGTCAAATCACACCTATGATTTCTTAGACATGATATGTCACATATCTCCAAACTATCATTTTTGGAAACATATTTCACTACAACAAATCTCTCACTACAAATGTTATACTTCTGAAATTTTCTTCATTGTGACACAATATGTTTTACAACAAAAGTGCCTTTCCCAACAACAAATCGCATCTCCAAAATTTCCTTTATTGCTATCACATAATGTAAAAGTATATTTTTTTTGGATACATAAAGGGAGAAACATTCTTTAAAGGAGGTGGATATATATTTTACCTCCAATGTTTTTCACATAAGCCATGTGGTTGGAGGATAAAAGCACTTGTTGTTCTTAGGGTTTTACAGTGGCATTTCTAGGTTCCAAAAACTACAAAGTAGAAGTCATTCCTACAAGAAAAAGAACATTTGAAAACCACTTCTAATGAAAGTGGGAAGAACAAGTTGAAAAAAGTAGAGGAAGGCCCTAAAGCCAGTACTACATTGACTATAGAAGGAGAGTAATAAACTAACAAATCCCATCAACCATAATAAATGGTTTGAAGTCTCTTGATGGCTATATAATAAAATTTATCAATGGGTGGCAAGAAAGGTCCCATTGAAGACATCCATTTGTATAAGAGTATACTTGTCCAAGATAAACAATTCAATGTAGCCCAATGGCAATCTAACGGACAGTGGAAGGTCTATCTAAATCTCTATATTTCCCTTTCATAGGTTTTCAATATTCTAGATATCTAAACTCTTATTAAACTTTATCTTAATAAATTCTCTTTAAAAACACATTGAGTGGTAAAACTACCTTTTGATAAGATTTTAAAGTACTCATCCTGTTTATGTTTGAATTAACGTAGCGTAATGGTGCGAATTTTTCTCCCATTATGGGTAGATTTTCCAGCCAATCTTGTTTGGAATCCAACTAAAAATTAGGAAAATTGAAGTTTTAAGTTGTTGATTTTGTATAATCCATATGTCCTAGAGGTTTTCCATGGCACTGGATCCATTTATGCATTCATAGATGTAATTTAAACAGTAGAACATTGTGATCTCATTGAAACTTAAATTACCAATTTCCAATGAAAAAGGTAAAAATATCACCTTATTCAATTAAATTTGGGAAAAATAAAATTAAACTATGTGCAAATTTCAAAATTTCTTTTAATAAATACCTATAGTAAAACTAAAATTATTACCAAAATTATTGCCAACAACAACTGACCAGCCTACTATGAATCATAGTACAATTAACAAGTATTATGAAGCCATCATTTATTAATTCAAAATAAAGAACCTACTGCAAAGTCAAAAGATGTGTTCTTTCCCTTTTAATTAATGAAAAACATTAATGGCCTACTTTTGTTATCAGTCTCATTGTGGAAGAGATAACTATTGATTTAGTTTGTCATCAATCTCATTGTGGAAGAGATAATGATTGGTTTTGTCAATATATAGATGACTAGAAAAACTATTGATTTCGACCATATTGATTAATGATGTGGACAATTTGTTTCATTGGTGTATGTTTTTTATCAAGAAAGTGTGTTCTACCACACGCACCTTTGAACCCAAACATCAATCATGTATTTTCCTTTCCTTCAACCTATCCCACAATTTTTGCATAATTTTAATCGTGAGATTCTAAATCTGGTCAATGCCATAAATAAACAAAAAAATGAAATTTGATGAATTTCATACTTACTAACCAAATCTACAATACAAAGCTTATAACTTTAGGTTACAATTTAATTTTGTAACCTATATTTGCAATTTCTAAATTCATAATAACATTTTTATATTTATGGATAGTGATATCTTATCATTATTTTATTTAAAAATAAGATATCACTATCTATAAATATAAAAATGTTATTATAAATCTATAAATTGTAAAAATAGGTCACAAATTTAAATTGTCACACAAGTTATCAATTCTAAATTTGGTAAATAAATATGATATTCATCAAATCTCACATCTTCTTTTTCACATTAACCATAAGTCTTATATATATATATATATAAAGAGCCCAATAGTGAATCTCATCCAAAGAAAAAATTCGAAGATTAACTTCAACCCACGAATGTACATATTAGGAGTCGGAAGTGGGCAGTGGGAGCGCAAAAGAATGAGGAAGAACCTGACAGAAGCATTGATATATATATATATATATATATATATATATATATATATATATATATATATATATATATATATATATATACCAAAAAATATAACTACAATATTCGGAGCCAACTATTGTATTGTACTATTATTAACATTATAAATATTCATATACCTTCAAACGTTTTTAAGACAAAAGAAACTTTTTATTTTAAAAAGTTATTTTATATTGTAGTTATTTTATATTAAAATTTAATATTAATGACAAAAATAGTTTGAGGCAAAAAAATTTAAGATAGAATTTTAAGTTTAAGATAAAAATAATTTAGGACAAAACTTTATATTTAAGACAAAAATAGTTTTAGACAAAATATTTTTAAGACAAAACTTTATATTTAAGACAAAACTTTTTGAGACAAAAATATTTTAAGACAAAACTTTATATTTAAGACAATTAACAATTAAGACAAAAACATATCAATTTAAGAAAATATTGTCTAATTACAAAATTCACTCTCACAGTGCACCCTAAGTCTATTAGCTTGCAAGTTACTATTGTCTCGTGCCTATACCGAGGTTGTTATTTCATTTACCATTCACGTTATTCAGACAAGATTTCTCGGACATCAATTCCTCTTTTGTCCCTTCGATCTCTATTGATACGATTAGAGACAAGATATTTGTCATTGCACTCAACATTACTACACGGAGGGGGATTTTAAGACGAAATAAATATTTTTTCTTGAAATTTAATTTTGTCTTAACATTTTCAAAACAAAGCGCTAGTAAAAACGATAAAGGTAAAGGATTAAGAGTCAGTATTTACGTTGTTGATGGGTTCTTTAGGGAGCAGAGTGATGGAGGTTGACAACAACTGATGTGATTTAGGGCAAAGGAGGCCGACAACAAAGGTGTGCTTTGTGAGAGGAGTGATGGAGGCACTTTCACTGAATATGGATAGATAGTAACATAGTTGGAGTACTTTTCGGGGTCTCCATCGATTGTGTTTAATATGTTTTTTTTTACTATTTCAATTATTTTGAACACTACTTCTATCCAGTGGTTACTATTATCAGCACATTGTTGTGCTGGAACTCCTGACTGTCATCAACAACATGGATTAGATTCACCTAAAGGACTGTTGGAAAATGCAACAAGAAATTCTCAATTTTATTTCACCTTAATTAAATAGAAAAAATTCGAATTTCCACATCAACAGACAACTTGGATGCAATTAACTTGTATGACATGGCTTGTGTCACCCAGTTTACTCAATAAATTTGAGTTGGAGGAGTTAGAGTTCAGTTAAGCAAGTGTGATTGCTAAATTGTAGCAATCAAAGGCAGTCATTCCTGGGTGCCAGTTTTGCACTTATTTCCTACATTTGTTTCCCCTATCTTACCTCATGACTATAACCATTGGGACTATCTTTGCCTCTTTTTCCTACTTTTCTATCTTAACTTGTGTTGTTTCACCTTATTTCCATTACTTTGCCATTTCATCAATTATTATGATGTATCGTGTCTTTTTTATGACTAACTAAGGATGAATGGATGGAGAAAGATCTATGGTCTTTTGTTGTCTTTCTAGATGCTATTTGTAGCGCAAAGGATCTAGAGCACGCGGTGTACATGAACAGTTAAAGGTGTGTTGTTACAGTGAGCTATTACACTACGACATTGCTACACCATGTTGTTATAGACCTGTTGACGAACTGCTATTACAGTTGGACCATTGATGGCATCTCGTCAACTCCTGATGTTGACCTTCCCTCTAGCTGTTATGCTAAAGTTGTTATTTATCGCCATAGATGTAGAAGTTGTTAAGTATTGTATTTTGGGATAACAACCTCTAGGTGGTTTTGATAGTAATCTATAATTTTCCACTCATACTTTTATTAAGAAGTGGTTGTAACCATATGTATTCTATTTTGATCAACATGAGAATGATAAGATTCTCATGACTGATCCATCCCTCATTTTTCTGAGATGTAACCACTATATAGTTCTCGACCCTTGAGGTCGAAAGGTTAGAGAAGAACAACATTAATTTGGCTCTGTAATTTTGATCATATTAATACAAGTTATTATGTTGTTGTTGTTACATGCATCATCGGATTTAGTTTCTGTTAAGTTCTTTCTCTACCTGCGCCTTGCTAGGGAGGAAGGGCCCTCATCTTTAGCAGGGATTGCAGTGGTTAAGGTAGTTGTATATATATATTTCTATTTACTTTATGTATCAGTGGAAGTGTTGTTGCTATTGTTTTAGCTGTGAATAGATCTGCTTCAATTCCAGTAATTTATATGTTGTTACACATCTGAGATTAGAGATACTAACTAGGTAATTGCCGTGTGGCGCGCTAGGACAGATTAATTGAGGTGTGATCAAAGTGTTGTAGATCATTTTATTTTTGTATGAGTGATTTATTTCCATCATTTACTTCAGCAATGATTTCTTTTATTTGGGTTTGCTTCTGGTTTGATGTACCGGCACAAACAGTGCGACTGTCATTGAAATAAAAGATGTCCTTAGATTGATAATTTATGTGTATTGTTTTAGTCATTTAACCATCATTAAGACAACCTAAAATTTTGGCATCGTTTCCGGGGATGGCATTGACGATCCAACAAACCAGAGTTTTTTGTTATAATAAAGAGTGTACCTAGTCTGCAATTTTCGGGCAATAAGATGAGAGGTAAGAACCTGCGCATCACTCTAACATACCTGAACAATCTCACCAATGCTACAATGGGGCACTTAGAGGTGTAATTTCCATGTGTTTTTTTAGTGTGTCTCTAGCGACATAATTGTCGGGCGGTAAGACGCGAGGTAAGAACCTGCACATTGCTCTAACATACCTGAGCGGGCTCACCAATGTCTCGTTGGAACACTTATAAGTGAGAATATTTGGGTGTTTTCTTTAGGATGTTTTCAACTATACAGTTGTTGGGTGGTAAGATGAGAGGTAAGAACCTACGCATCGCTCTAACAGACTTGAGCAGGCTTACCACTATGGAAACTGAAGTGCGTGTAGGATGAATTGATACACATAGGGTTCATGTGTGCCAGTAGGATGGTAGCAAAAGCCACAAACACCCCCCACTCTACTAACTACAGGAAAGATGGGTCGTAAGAAGGAAAATAAGAGTGCATACTTGGGAATAAATACATTATTTGGAGATCTAATCCCAAGGGCACAAAAGGAACAGTCTACTTCATACAGAGATAATATGAAGACAGGACCACAAAAAGTGGCTACTGTATCAAAGCCTAAGGTATCGGTGCCTTTCATGTCTGGACCTCACCACCCTTCGAACATCATATCCACTTCTGATATCAAGACTCTAGATCTAAAAAAATAGTGGAAAATCATTGATCAAGATATGAGAATCGAAGGAAAAGGGGAGACCAGTGGGGAGAATCAGGGACCTGAGGAACAACATTTAGTTGATTATCATTTGGACGCTGGTAGTGCAGTCAAATAGTTGGTCCTGGAATAGCCTGATCCTTTTATTTATCAATCTCCTGCATAGTCTAAGGTCAGTTCCTCCCATTAGGAAGAATAAGCCATGGGGGATGAGAATGTCAAGACATATAGCTCTGTTACTTTTCAATTCCCGATAGTAGTGATGCAAGATGAGGCTCCTATGAAAAGTATTCCTTTGTCATCCCTACCATCCTTTCAAGGGATGGCTATTGAAGATCTTGATACCTTTTTATTCGAATTCGATGTGATGTGTAGGGGTTATGACTACAATTTAGATGCCCAAAAGATGAAATTATTTCCTGCTACTTTGAAAGGAGCAGCATTAATATGGTTCATGAGACTAGGTGTTGGCACGATTTCAACCTGGAATTACATGAGGAAGGCCTTTCTCTTTAAGTGTCAGGATTACTATCGAACTAGGGATTTAAAGGAAGAGATATTCAAGATTGCACAAAAGGAGGAGGAGAGCTTGGAAGACTATGTGTAGCGATTCCATTACAATTTACGAAGGTCTAATTTCAGTAACTTAGCCCCGAAAATTCTAAAGCCAATATTCTTAAGAGGTATAAGAGATGACTGCCTGGAGCATTTGAATCTGTTGGGAAAAGGAGACATATTGCAAGAACCACTTGAAGAAATAACGAATCTTTTCCTATGGAGCTCAAGAGGATCAGTCAAAGGGAGAAGTTCAATTCGGGACCCTTCAGTCTGGATACAAAATTCCACAATGAAGGAGTAACGAGATCAGAGATCGGAAATCTATTTTAGGATTTTAAAACCGACCTTCTTATCACTCTCAGTGCCTAGATCACTACGGTGCAAGTTAAGAAAGCACAAGCAGAATCTAAAGCAGCCTTAGCAATATTCTGTCCCCGATGCAAAAATAAACATTTGGAAAGAGAATGTGGACTAAATAGTGTCAACCTGTGAAATATTTGTGAACTGGCACATTCTACGAATGAATGTCCTGAATTTCCCAGGCTGAAGGTTGTAATTCAAGAATCAAGCGAGGATGTCCAGACTTCTTATTTCATAGGATCAAAGAGACCATGGAAACTGTAAACTACAGGTATGCCTCCAGTTGTTTCCTCTTTTTATCCTTGGAATAATGTTTATAATAGTCAGCAATATCCATGGAAGTATCCTACTCCTTCCTCAACACAATTTCCTTCACCATGGAACCAGTGGCCTTCCCCTCCACCATTGCAATATCCTCCATCGCAACCCAATCCTTGGAGGCAGAATTGGAGAGTTAACAACCAAAGATCCAGTAACTCCTGCACTACCAATGCAACAATAGCTATAACTGCCTTCTCTTCAAAATCCTACACCTTATGTTTGACCGCAATTACCTATGTAACCTAACCCCAATCCAAATAATAAGGAAACCGAGAACATAGAAGCTCTGGTTACCTTCCATACTTATCTTATTACTCCTATTGGAATCAACAAGGTTTAACTTCGATCAGGAAAATTAATCAAACCTGAACATACTTCCATTATTACCAAAGAATAATGTGAGTCACCTAGAAAGGATATGGGTGATTCTGAGGTAGTTGTTACACATGTAACAACTGATACAACACCTGCTGTTACACTTGTAGTAGCCAGTTCAAGAGGTTCTGATGTTTCTACAATAGCCAACCCAAGCAATGCTAGTGCATCTCTGACAACTAACTTAGCTATTAACATTCAGGATCCTACATACCCTCAACGATTAACTGAAACTGGGTGAGCCTCACAACTTGAATATGAATTCCTCAAGGAACTGAAAAATTTGTATGTGTAGATTCCGCTGTTATAGGCTCTTAAGGAAGTACCTATCTATGCTAAAACATTGAGGGATATGTGTGTCAAAAATCCTAGAAGAAAACCAAAATACCTTGCTAATATCCATGTTATGGGGAAATTGTCTCATCTCATGATTGATAAACCTTTGTTGACTAAATATAATGACCCAAGGAATCCTACAATGAATGTCCATATTGATGACCAACCCATAACCAACACTTTGATTTATTTAGGGGTAGGAATCAATGTCATGACCAAAAACCTCTTTATCTCCTTGGAATTCATGGACTTAGACCTACACCCACAGTGCTTGAATTAGCAGATAGGTCCCGTGTCAAGCTTGAGGGAATGATAGAAGATGTGGTTATCATTATGGATTCTTGGAATTATCTGGCTGATTTTCTCATTTTACAAACCAAATCCAGCCTGGGGGGTCATCCTTTAATCTTGGGAAGACCGCGGCTAGCCACTGCAGATGCATATATTAGACGTAGATTCGGATCTATGTTGATCTCAAATGGGCAGGACAATCGGAACCTGAACCTTTACCCCCAAGCAAAAACTCACATGGATTTGAGTAGTCCTTGGTGGGATGAATTTAAACCTGGATCTGATCTTTCCCTACCTCTCCTCATGCTTGGAAAAGCACAATACTTGAAGGATGAAACAGAAGATGATATGATTAGTGGCTTGATTAGAAATTCACTCTCTATTGCCTCCATTAGATATTTGGAAGAAAAAGATGAGGTAGATGATGTAATCATTGAACATTTGAAAACCACTCCACATACTATCAGCAGTCCTATTGAAATTGAACCTAGGAAATGTTTAAACATTAATCCTAACCTGACTGCTAAACAAAAAATATTGTTGATACAGTTGTTACAGAAATATAAAAAGGAATTTTCATGGGACTATATTGATATGAAAGGAATCCATCCTGGCCTATGCACTCACTACATTTATCTTAAAGAGGATTGCAAACTAGTTAGACAACCGTAGTGCTAACTAAACCCCACACTTAAAGAGACAGTGAAAGAAGAATTGCAGAAAATTATTAATTCTAATTTCATCTACCCCGTTTTTGACAGCCAGTGGGTGTCTTTTCTTGTCACAGTTCCAAAAAATAATGGCAAGTGGAGAGTCTGTGTAGACTATAGAGGGCTTAACAAGTCCACTCAAAAGGATCATTTCCCTTTACCATTCATTGATCAGGTCTTGGATACTCTCTCTAGGAATTTTTTTTCATTCCTGGATGGGTTCTGTGACTATAATCAAATAAAAATTTCCCTAGAAGATTGTGACAAGACAACCTTCACTTTCACGTCGGGTACTTTTGCATACATATTCCTTCCTTTTGGCCTTTGTAATGCACCAGCAACCTTTTAGAGGGAAATATTGGGTATTTTTTCTGATCTCTTGAATGACTGTCTTGAAATATTTATGGATGATTTTACACCCTACGAGGATGCCTTTGAGATAGCATTAGTCAATTTGGAAAATGTGTTGGAAAATTGTGAACAAACTAATGTTGCTCTGAACACGGAGAAATGCCACATGATGATGATCGAGGGAATTGTGCTGGGACATTTCATTTCGGCAGATGGAATCAAGGTAGATCCTGCAAAAATTAAGATAATATTGAAAATCCCAACACCTAAGACTCCAAAAGAGGTACGTAGATTTTTGGGACATGCAGGGTACTATAGAAAATTTATAGAAATTTTTTCAAAGATTGCATCTCCTTTGTTTTCCTTGCTCATGAAATATGCGGAATCTGTATGGACAGGAAAGTGTGAGCAAGCCTTTCTGAAGTTAAAGAACTGTGTAACAGCAGCACCTGTTTTACGAGGACCAAATTGGAGATTGCCATTCCATATCGCTACTGATGCATCTGACATAGCCGTGGGTGTTGTTTTGGGGCAGCTGAAGGAGAAGAAACCTTATGCCATTTATTACATCAGCAATAATCTAACTCCAACAAAACTCAACTACATAGTGATTGAAAAGGAATTCCTAGCAGTAGTGCATGCTATCAACAAATTTCGGCACTACATCATCGGGTATCCAGTATTTGTACACACTGACCATGCTGCAATTCGGTTTTTAATGAATAAACCTGTTACTAATGGTAGAGTTACACGATGGTTGTTTTTTTTACAGGAATTTGATATCACTATTTTAGAGAAACTTGGAAAGGATAATGTAGTTGTTGATTTTATTTATAGATAAACTATAAGTGATGACTGCACTGCCACTGAGGAATATTTTCTGGATGTCTATCTTTTTCCATATCTACTCACTCACCATGGTATGCAGATATAGCCAATTATGTTTCTGCAGGAAAATTTCCACACCATTTATCTTCCAAAGAAAAGAGGAATATTATACAATAGAGTGCTACCTACTCCTGGATAGAGGGAAATCTCTATCACACTGGGCCAGACTTTTAGATTAGGCAATGTGTTAGAGAAGATGAGGTATTTGATATCTTGAAAGCTTGTCATGAGGAACCCTGTGGAGGGCACTTTTTTGACAAAAGGATAGGATACAAAGTACTCTCAACAGGGTACTACTGGCCAACTATATTCCAGGATGCCAAGAAATTTGTGAAGGGATGTGATAGCTGCCAAAGGATGGGCCAACTTCTGATATCAGATGATATGTCGTTACAGCCTCAGATAGTGATAGAGCCATTTTAGAAATGGGCCCTGTACTTTGTAGGGCCAATTAATCCTTCATCACAACAAAAACGATACATATTGGTATGCACCGACTATGTCACAAAGTGGGTCGAAGCAAAGCACTAATTAGAGCTACAAATTAGGCTATTTCAGACTTCCTGTTTGAAGATATCTTTGTTCACTTCGGGACAACCAGGGAGATAGTGATAGATGGAGGGCCTCATTTCACATCTCATTTGATCAAGAAGTTGGTTGATAAGTATGGAATTCATCACAGAATCACTTCCATTAGTTAAATATTTATAGAAGATAAACAATTAGTTAAATATTTATTTTGAACTTTGTATTTTGATGGCTCTAAATCCAATGATGGTGCAGGAGAAGGATGCATATTAAATTCCAGAAGGAAGAAAAAAAATTCTAGCATGTAGATTAGAGTTTGAATGCACAAATAATATTGTTGAATATGAAGCATTGGTCCAAGCTTTGTACAAAGCAATAGGTCTTGGTTTGAAATACCTTCAGGTGTTTTGAGACTTATAAATTGGTGTAAAACAAGTAAGAAACACCATTCATTGTGTCTTTGATCATATGAAGCATTATCAATCCCTCATTCAAACCCTCACTTCATATTTTCTAGCATTTAACATCCCCCCATACCTAGACTTCAAAATGGTAGTGCTAACCTCCTAGCTAATGTAGCATCTAGGCTCATTCCACCTGAGGATTATAGTACATAGAGGTTTTTTATCAAATTACTTTTTCGCCCATCCATTCCTGACAATGTAACTAATTGGCATGTGTTTAATGATGATGAAGAGATTTTAAGATTTTTAACATCTGAAGGATCATACAATGATCAAATAATTGATGAGGATGAACATGAAAGAAAGTTGAAAAAAAGCAACTGAATAAAATTCTTTACCTTAATCTGTGGTAAAACATAAATATCTGTATGAATTAAAGGATATATTTAAGAAGGTTACTAACTGCAAACTTCAGAGTTCAACATTTAATTTTGAATTGGTAAACCTTGGAACAGATCTCAAACCACATAACATCAATCTAGTTCTTGGTCTCTCACCAGATGAGAGATTATCCTTTATTCATTTATTGAAAATATATAAGAGTGTTTTTTCTTGGAGTTATGAATATCTCAGAAAATATGATACCTCCATTATTCAACACATTATTCTGATGCTATCTGATGAAAAACCTATGCAACAGAAATTAAGGAAAATTCATCCCAATTTAGAAAATCAAATCAAGAGTGAGCTAAATAAAATCCTTAAGGAAAAAAATCATTTTTCCAGTTAAGAATTCTAAATGGGTTTCAAACTTAGTGCTTATCAGGAAGAAGAATGGTGACATACACATTTTCATTGATTTTAGGAATATGAATAAATCTTGTCAATAGGACAATTTTCCTCTGCCACCCATGGAGCAAATCTTACAATTTGTAGTTGGTGTTAGCCCCCCTATGAAATTCTTGACTAGAAAGCTAGGGGCTATATTATTTTGGAGACCTTCAAGGAATGCATCTCCCCTGAAAGACACATCATCCTTGAGGTCTCTCTGTGCTCACCTTATACAAAATCCCCTATGCTGGTTCCTTTCCCCAAGGCCTGCGTTATCCTTCGTACCCTGCAAAATGTCCCTTTTTTCCCTTCCTTTCCCCTGTGACCAAGTCCCTTTTTTCCCCTTTCTATGTTTCCTGTTAACTCCCTAGATCCCCTTTGAATCCCACCATTATCCTTGGTTCCCCAGTTTCCCCTCTGCCCCTCTATCGTTACCCTTCTTAGGCCTTGAAATGCATTTAAAATGGGTTAAGAAACCCACCCTGACCTTATAATAGGCCTAAGCCCCTTCTGATAACCCGCGCCCTTTCCTTCTCCGTAACCCTTGCCTGTGACCAAGCGCTTTAAGCCTTGGGGCCGATCGCAAAGCGCATATCGCAATTTCACATGTTCGTGTTCGATTGATCTATCGCAAATATTTGTGATGCGATTGACCGATTGCGGATCCACCCCATTGCAATATCGTAGACGCAGGGTTTCTATTGGTGTCACTTATCGCCCCATCGCACTTTCCGCCTTTGCGATTTGCGATTTCCGTACGGGTCCCGCATCGTACAATCATTCCCATCCACCTCATCGTATTTCATTTACTTTTCCTTTGTATTTCCTTCGTGGCCCAAACCCTCGCATTTGCATTAAATTCCAATGTTTTTGTACATTCCGCCCATCTTCATATATCACTCCCCAGTTCACCATACCCCAGGCCATCGCCGTCCATTCACATTTTGATCCGACGGTCCACGCTTCTTCCGCTAGTGGACCCCGCGGCACATTATCCATGAAACTGCCGGTAAGTTCCGCACCGCTCGTCCGCAGAAGGCAGTTTTCCTCCATCGCCCAGTGATTCCACTCAACACGTGCCACCTGTCCCTTGTACGATTCTAAAACCACTTTTCTCCCGCGCGTTAACTCTCGGCTCGGGACGCTCAGCGGAATTGTTAGGGACCGTCAGATCCGGAGGAACTCATCTAACGGCTGTCGCCCATCGAACCTGTGCACTGCTTAACGCTCGATCGTCGTACCCGCTGGCCCATCACCTGTCGTTCTCAACCGTCGATCACCACCCCGATTGACAACCTGGATTTGTTTGTCTTCCGTTGACCGTTCTGGTCTCCCGGTCCCGACATGTCATCTCCACGTGCACACCCCGTACATTCTCCGTTTTCGTCATGGTATAGTTGGTTCTTTCGTGTTTTTTAATGTTTCCATCCGTTTATTGCGTGTATTCACTCTGTGTTTCACCATTCCTCCACCAGAGCAGTTTTTATCAGTTCCACTGCAATTTTTTCCCTCTGTTTCATCGTCAGCATAGCCATGTTCGTCGTCCTCGCTGCCTTCATCATCCCGGTCCATGGTTTTTCTTCACAGTTTTTTGTTTTGCAGAGTCATCACAGTCAGTAGTTTCCATAATACGCAGCCTCTGCTACAAGTACAAAGAAATCTAGAGAAGATCATTTACAGCGGCTAAATTTATGAGAAGTGGCCCGGGAAGGTGAAAATGGGTCGTTTATTCAAAGAATAGGGTCCAGGTTCTGAAGAAACCTTCCAGCACCATTAAAGGCTCGAGCTAATCTGTCAGAGACAGAAATGAAATGGCGAAGTATTTCAGCACAAAGAGAAGAGATTAAGGCGCTCTAATGATCAGCTTAAGCAGTAAAACAATGTTTTAAGGGGCAAAGCACCAATTGAGGACCTCGAGGATCAGTCAAATGATCCTGCGCACAAGTAAAAGGTAGCATCAGGGTTTATGTGTTAGCAAAATGTTTTTCTTCGTCAAGTACAGGGCGCCCATACAGCTTTTATTACGCGCCATGTCCCTGAAGGAATTTCCGCCCTAATTACGGTTCAAAAATAGTCAGACATTTATGAAGCAGTCCTCTCAGTAGTTGTTCACCATTTGTTTTTTCCCCACAAGTACAACAAAGTATGGCCACCAGAACGCAGCAAAGTCATGTCGGGAGTAAAGGAAAATCTGAAGAAGATCATCCCTGCATATAGAGGTGACAGAAATTAAATATTCAAGCATTCAAACAGAAGGGGTCTTGTCCCTGCATTCATTTGTGTATTTAATGTTACATTTAGTATTCACCTACGTTCTGAGTCGATCCTTTGTCCATCATCTGCTATAAAGCACAGAAGGAAACTATTGTAAGGTTGTTGATGAGATATCAGTGAAACACAAGTATTTTCCTCTTGAGACAAGTTCTATGTGTAATATTGTTAGATAGGCTGAGATTAGATGTATTCAGACTGAATGTTCAAGCTTTGGGCCATGATGTACCTGATTGGTGTTGTTTTTAATATGACACGCATGTTTCTTTGGATCCTGATCTAAAGCAGCTGGTGATGTTTTCCTTTCTCTGTATTTGTGATTGACTTGCTTTCATTTCATTATGTTTCTTCAGGCTTGCATCAGAAGTTTGGCATAATATTTACCCTTGATAGGTACCTTATGTTGCTGCTCTCCCAGCCCTTTATGTTTTCTGCTTATATGTGTATCTGAATATTGATTTCAATTGATTTAACCAGTGTAGTGGATGTTGTTGCCTGCTCTCTGATGTATGAATTAATGAAATCTGTGTTTAGATGTTCTTGGTACGACTTAGTTGAATGTGTTGAGAACCCTAGAGGTCTAGAACCTGGTATTTGCCTCTCTAGGATCTTTCCACCTCAATTAGGCCTTCTAGGATCCCTTGTATTGCCTCTGATTCTGTCCAAGCAAGCCTGGAGTTAAATTACCTCTGGCCTGATCTATAGATAGAGTTGGATGGTTCTCCTCCTTTCATTTTTCATCCTTAATGTCTCATTCCAAATATCATCTTTAAGATCCAAATGCTCTAGATGACTAGCCCAACTGAAAGCTTGCACATTGATTACAAATAAATCCTTTCTTGACTCCATAGCCCAATGGCCTTGATGTTCCTTGAGTTGTTTGTTTGAGCCTAATTCCCTTAATACTCATCCTTGCCTTATATTGGACCTTCCTTTCCTGATTCCCAACAACCAAACAAACAACCTTGAGCCTATAACTAGCCTAAAATCACAAGTTAGAGCTTCAAAGACATACACTTTGACTCATATAGAGAGATCCCTCTCTGGACCTAGGAGGGCTAGATCCTAAGGTCAGAAAGTGGTTCTATGTTGTCTCATCTTTTTGTCTTGTCAACCTGGCCAAAACATGGGAACCCCAACAGTTGGTTCTAAACTCATTTCTTTCCTTGATGGTTTCTCAGGATATAACCAAATATTGGATCATCTAGATGACATGCTAAAAACTACATTCAAAACTAAATGGGGAACTTATCCCTACCAAAAAATTCCTTTCAGTTTGATAAATGCAGGAGCAACCTTCCAAAGAGCCATGGACATCACTTTTAGAGGTCTGATAAACAAAACTATTGTTGTTTACTTGGATGATATAAAAATATATTCGAAGAAAAGAAGCAATCATTTCCATGATCTAAAACAGATCTTTGAACGATGTAATAAGTATGGAATTTCACTAAATCGAAAAAAGTCCTACTTTTCTCTTATTGAAGGAAAAAATTTAGGGTTTATTGTATCCAAGGAAGGAATCTACATTGACCCTAATAGGATTAAGATGATCATTGAAATTGTTTTACCCCATAACAAAAAAACAATGTAATATTTACTAGGAAAAATTAATTTTGTTAAGAGAATTGTTCCTATTTTTTCACAAATTGTTTTACCATTATAGGCTATGATCAATCAAAACTAAGTTTTTAAATGGGGACATAATGAGAGAGAATATTTTGAGTCAAGGAAGCAAGCCATTATAGATGCTCCCTCTTTAAATAATTCTAATTTTTCTCATCTTTTTATTTTATATACTTTTTCTTCTAAAACATCTTATGTTGTTGTACTAACACAACTCAATGATAAACAAATTGAAGCACCTATCTCTTTCTTCAGTTAAAACTTTCAAGGTGCATAACTGAATTATTCAGAGGTGGAGAAACCAGCCTTTGATATTTTCAAATTTATAAAGAATTTCAGGCCCTTTCTTCTGAAAACTCACACTAAATTAATAGTCCCATTCCCAATAGTGAGGTAGTTAATTATGCAAAAATAATTATGAGAAAAGAGAGAAAATTAGGTCACAACTCTGTAAGAATATTAAATAGAGATTAAACCAGCTAAAATTGTTAGAGGAAAATGTTTTTTTTAATTTCTTACTAGAGCTTCCAATATATCAGAAGATGAAGACTCGGGTAATACTGTCCATATATCTAAGGTAAGCCTTCCTGATACCGAGTCTCAATACGCTGATCTCATTTTCTATTTAAAGAATGGATATGTTCGTATTGAACTCAATTACAAAAGGAAAACAATTTTAATATTGAAATCTAATCAATATGAAATCATTGATGATTTGTGATTCAGAAAAAACTATGATTATGTTTTGTTAATATGCTTAGAAAAATATGAAGCACAAAAGGTTTTTCAGGAGTTGCACAACGGACAAGATGGTGGAAACTTTGGAGGAGATACCACCATTCATAAAATCCAGCATGCTGGGTATTACTAGTCAGTTTTGTTTAAATATACCCATGCATATGTAAGGAGGTTTAAAATTTGTCAGACTGCTACATGAAGAGAGAAAACCAAGCTTGCCTCTTCAACTAGTCAACATTGAGGAGCCTTATGAACAATGGGGATTGGATATAATAGGTGAGACCATTCCTCATCCTTCCAAGCAATGTAAGTTATCCTTACTACTATATATTACTTCGCCAAGTGGGTCGTAGAAATTCCACTAAAGGTCGCCAATTTTGACACTATTATTTAATTCATTTATCAGTTCATTATCACCAGGTTTGGCCTACCCAATGCACTTATGTTTGATAATGCATATTACTTTCTAGGAAATAATATGACTGAATTTGCTTTAAAGAGGGGGTTTAAACTTAAATACTCTGATAATTAAAATCTCAAAGGGAATGGTTTAGCAGAGTCAACTAATAAAAATCTTATAAGAATGATTAAACGAGCAGTTGACCAGAGCCAAAAGAATTGGCATAAAACTTTGAAATTTTTTCTATGGGTTTATAGAATAACAAAGAATGCCACCATAGGTACCCTTTAATTTTCTATATGGGAAAGAGGCTTTCCTTCCTCCTAACCTAGCCCTTCCCTCAATAGCCCTAGTCCAATTCATTAAAGAGAAACCTTATTCTTCTTTGCAATTAAGAATGTATCAGATACTTAAGTTACAAGAAGAAAGGGAAAAATCGAAACAAACACATGCTCACCATCAACATATTAAAATCGTCTTTTGATGCAAGCTCAGTTGATAAAATAACTTTTCAAATCAGAGATCTAGTCCTCAAATGGGACAAGGCACATGAGGAAAAAGGAAAGCATACTAAATTTCAAAAAACGTGTCTTGGACAATTTAAAATTACTGAACAAATAGGCCCATCAACTTTTATACTGCAAGATCTACAAGGAAAGAGATATTATCTTCTTCTTAATGGGCTTATTCTATAAAAAAAATCGTTTCTTAGAACAAGATTGGTTCTGCTATAAATATGTAGATATTTTCATTTACATACTCTTGTCTTTTAGAAAAAATAATGTCAAGTAACATAATTTTGCCTTTTTGTCAATATCTCTAATCATATTATGATTTTTTCACTTTGAAAGTGGGAATTTTTAAGTAAATTATTACAAAATTGAAAATTGGATAATTATCATAAAAATATGAAATATTTTTCCATGGAAATTGTAAGTTACTTTAACCTCAAACTTTATAAAATATTTTATCTTATTATCATTCAAGAAAGGTTTTATTTTAAACAGTAAAGACTATTTTGTAGGTTTAACATCTCTAACTATAAGTTTCCATTCAATATTCTTAAGGAGTCAATGATTCTCCCCATCCATTAATCATACTATTTTTTTAGAGTGTAATTCAAAAATATAATAAACTTAAAATATAAGAGGTCTTATCATGAACCTGCTTACCATGGTCATGGGAAAATAATAGGCTGACATTACCATTACAGGACATGAATCCAGGGTGATGGCTTATGATTATTCAACCATAAGACAAGGAGTCTCATCCAGAGATAGCTTGTTCAACTAAATTACAACCTGTGAATGGCATTGTCACTATCTGGCTACAAAACCCAGACAATGGATATTAAGTATCTTTAGAAAATAAAAATATAAAAACCAAAATATATAAATATATATATATATATATATATATATATATTTATATATAATTCTAGAATTTTATCTCTAAAGATTGCAATCATAAATGGATGGGACATTGGATCATTGATGGTTAAAAGGTAACCCTGTCGAGGCTATGGATGCATGCCCGCAATAGAGGCTCTATCTATGAAAAATGAGTATATCAAAAGGTTAAGTTTTAAAATCCCCCTACTTTTTCTTTATAACTGATTAATGACTGATACATATAGTTAAGATTTTCATCTATAAGAGGTTCTAAAAGAACTACAATAAAATGAGTTTTTTTTATTTAGAGTAATTTTATTTATCTAACATTTGAAAGATATTTTTTCTTTCCTAAATCATTTTTACTTATTAAAGTTTTGAAAATTTTCATTAATATAAATAAGAGATAACTGGTTCTTCCAGTAAATTGCCAATTGTTGTGCTATTCAACAAACTCCCCATTATTTGTATATAATTAGCTTATTAAATAATGGGGACCCTTTTAAATTTTAATCTAGGATAATAAAATAGTTTTATTATTCCTTAAAAGGACATTATCTGAAGTCAATCTTTAATCATATTGGCTAAAGGAATTAAACAAGGCTTATTAAAGCCTTCATCACATACTTCATATCGTAGTTTCAAACAAAAATACCAAAGAGCCCTATTGAAAAAGTTGTGATGTGATACCACCCAACTCATAAATCAATTGCAAGAAATACTTTAATAAACAATGACAAAGGGAAAAAAATTTGACTATTATAAAGTTCACGGTAGGTCCCATCTATCGGCCACATGATTTTTCGCTTCCTCGCCATCCCAAATATTCATTTCAGTATGTTGTTGGTAATGCCCGCTATATTCCCCAATGTGATATATCACAATCGTAATACCGCAACCCTTCATTGCATTTGCCTATTCCATTGCATCACAAATATTCAAACACATCTGGCCCTCCAATTCCTCGATACGTTAACATTTAGATAAGTGCTTACATTTCATATTAATTTCTAATTAGGACGAGTCTTAATCACATATTGGTAATAGGAAAGTATCACATGTTTTAAGTTATGCTTTAAAAAAAAAAATGATGCCAAATATCCAATGAGGCACTAAGCTTTCAGGTAACCCGCATGAACCCTAGTTTTCATTTATGACTGAGGCATAACGATATTTATGTTCTTGAGATCCCAAATGATTTGATTGCCTTTACTTAATGTTTCAGGATCTTTTGCATTTCAAATATGTTTGTTATCACTTCAAGGTTTTCTCTTAAATCCTCCTACATTCTAATTATTGTTCTTCATTCTTAGCTCTTTCTCTTTTTTGTAGGCTAGTATCGAAAAAAAATACTCTAGAGAAATGTTGAAATCTGAAACCTAAGGTTCCACCACAGGCGACTCCTCCTACTCCGGAAATCACTAAGATTCCCTCGTTATTCTCTGATACAAAATGTACCACAGATTCTGGAACTTATTCATGGGAATCCATGTATAAACTATTCGAGGATGAACAACCCAGAGTAATTCAAAGGGTAGCTATCGCTGATGCTTCATCGTCTTCTAAAACTTCTTATAGTGATGTCACCAATTCCTTCATGCATCTAATTTTTGCTCAGCCTAAGTACCTTCCCTACACAGACATGGTGAAGCAGATAATTGATAATTTGAACATTGCAGAAATGGGATTCCTAAATTCAAGGCAAACAATAATTGGATCGTTTAGAGTTGAAGACTTGCATAAAATGTATTATCTACCAGACCCGCAGAAGATATATGATAAAAATTTCCTCCAAAAATTCGTAGATGAAAACAAGCTAGAGTCAGTTTTGATAAGGCAGTGGAGATGCGATACGAACAAGCAAAAACACAATGATAAGGGTATGTACTCCATATCTTCTCTCATTGTTCCACATTGCTATATTGTTGGTATGATGTGTAGGTTGTTCAGGTATCGTAACACAAGTAAGTATTTAGTTGAATGGGTTCCCCTCATTTGATGTTGTATCAGACTCCTACATTATGTATTGGGCCACTATTCTCTCTAATAATATTTCCTCCCAAATCCTAGCCTATAGGAAAAACTGAAAAGTCACTACTAAGATAGTGCCCCCTTTTTATATGAGCACATATATCATGGACATCGTGTGTTATACCTTTGATTTCCCATCCACGGGATGGAAATGTACTATGGAAGACCCTATCCCTATCCATATCTACCACAAAATCCTTTGGGAGTCTAATTTCTAGTCCCATTTTTATAAAATCTGTCATGGAGTCATATTACCTCTACATCAATATTTCTTTGGAAAAAAATCCGCAAGATTGTCTAATGACACCAGAGATGATTCTACAGCGATAGGAAAATATTTTTGGGAGGAATTATTTACTTATGTTAGGTTTTTTGGTAGTCTATACATGCATCATGTTATCGTACTTTATGTCCTTGATAAACTCCTGGCTAGGGAAATTGTAATATTCCTTTTTCTGAAATATCAGAATCTATTCCAGAGATTGACTATAGGGGCATTTAATAGATATGTCACCTTTGAAAAAAGGATGAGATCCAGAGGCTACTTGGCCCTCTACAGACTCTGTCTATAGGTTTTGTAATATTCCTCCTATAGGAGTTGCCCAAAGAATGGGGCTACAATGATGTATGAACATACAATGGATTCACTACATTATGAGCCTGCACATATGAATATAAAAATAGCCAATAAATGTGTATTGCAGCAGCAAAAGAGTACAATTCTTGAGGATTAAATCACTCAAGTTAGGCAATGAAAGCCTCAATAAGTCTTGTACATGAAAACGAAGGCACACTGCCACATAAAGAGAACCATGGCCAAAACTGCGCAGTCATATGGAGAGACTGCATCATATAAAATGGAAATATAATGATATGACACTAATAGCTCAAGAAATGAGGGGAGCAAGCTCTCTACCCATGAAAATACAAGTACAACAATCCTTATAAGGATTGGCTACAATACATGTACAAATAGGGAAATACAATAATGCCGAAGTTGCTGGGTAGCAGAAACTCATAAAAAAAATAGGAGGAAATGGCTGAATGAGATCCTCAATCTGAAATGGCCTCCTCCAATGGGAAATATGAATTGAAAGACTGATTCCTTCACCTAAGATCTCACCCTCCAAATATCTGCTAATCCATCACAACAAATACTCTCTAAGGATAACATTGTCTGAGAGAGGGACTGCACTGAATATGATGGCAAATGGTTGGCCTGATGCCAAAGATGGTGGAATAAGCTCAGAAACCACCTTTTTTGATCTCCCAAAGAGATGGAAGCTCCCTCCTTTGAAAAAATAGCCAAGGATGGTATTGTGGAAAACCTCCCCAGCAACACCCAGCAACACTGCACAACCTCCACCTAGAACTGCGCTAATGAAGATGGATGATACTTGAAATCAATGTCTGAATATGGGGAATAGAGTGCAATCCTCCAATAGCTACTCAATAAGGAGAGGAAATCCTTAACAAGAATTCCCTCGATAATTCTTGCTAACCAGCAAGATGTTGCTGTAAGTCCACCAGACCAAAGATGAATAATTATCAAGATGATTTGCAATGGAAGCCTTGCCATCCTTTTAAACAAGGTGAGCTCCCTCTCAATGGACCCCACTTATTATGGTTTCCTTCCTCTAGAAGCTTCCCTCCTTATCCCACTGCTCTGGCCCAGAATGTGTTCTCCACCTCATGCTACTGTGCAGTTTGACTTGGTCAAATGACCTAGCCTTCTTGCAAAATCCCCCTTTCACACATGGAGGTGTGAAATCAAGCTCCAAAAGTGATCCTCCCTCATGCCAAGAGGATTTTTATTCTCTACCCAAGAAATAAATGGGTATCCTACCCATTTTATTTATCTCCTATCTGAAAATGGAAAAATTAATGTTCTAATTTTCTCCATGAAAAATTGGGAACATTACAATCCTCCCCTCTCAAAGATTTCTTGTCCTCAAGCAAGTGCAAGGATATACTGAGTTCTTATCTTCTCCTCTCCCTGTAGCATTCCTGTATGATGATCTCCTCCAAGGAAATTGATGCTATCTCATCAATAAAATCTCCACAATGCTCCTACTCAGCATGTAAGTCAGCTATCAAGCCATCATCATGTAAAGGTGAAATACTCAAGAGGATAGCAAAGTGATGTCTAGAGGTCCCCTTGAAGAATGTGATCTGCAAAAAAAAGGGACCTATATTTCCCATATGGATCCTCCATCTCCAAGCTATGAGCCATGAAAAATGAGTCACCTTCCAGCTAGGCAACTCCTGAAAGTTGTCATCCACCTTTGGCTCTGGCAAGTTAGGTGGGATGAAAATCTGCGCATGGTAAGCAATGTAGCCTACCCCACACTGTCCATCTCTCCACTTATGATAAGTGTAGAGTGATGGCTGTCCATGGGCTGAAATAAGTTTTCCCTCAAGTGGAAAGATGAGGACTAGACCCCCAAATATCTCTTCCCCAATGCTGTAAATCAAATTGGCCCCAGTATCTCCATATGTGATGAGTTGGAAGTCATAAACATATGGTATGTCATCCATCATATGGCTCACTTCATATGGAAACAAGTGAGTTCCTCTAGTGGCCATATCATCTCCCATGTTCCCCTTAGAACATGTAGTGCAAAAATGGTGAGGAATTTCTCCCTCAAAGGACACATCCACACAATGTGTCTCTCTCCCAAGAATGCCCCTCATAAATATAGCCACAATGGAACCATAGGGAGCAAAAATGAGAACCATACTTGCTTCCATGTGCAACAAATGTGAAGGGAAATGGTCCCTCAAGTGCAACCAGCGCAGCTCAACCCTCAACTACAATGGAGATTAAAAAAATAATTGGCTTCTCAACCACTTGCCTGCTGCTCTAATCTCCTCATAAGTATGGAGGAAGTGAATAATGTAATATGTACAAAGAGTATGCCCTCCATAATATGCCTCTTCCCCAATTCATCCTAGGGAATGGCCATCCATAATGCTTATGGCCTCAGCTAGACCATGAAGCTCAAAATAAAGGTTGCTCCTCCTTGGAGCAATATCCTGTACATGTATGGTTAAGGGACATATACATACATCATATGAATGCTCATGTAAACAAAAAATAATACCCTTACCATACTCTATGCTCATATAAATGGAGTGGCTCATAAAGGAGTCTCCTCTCATCCTCAAAGAGAAAAGAGGTGGTTGTGCTAACTCTCTCAAAGAGTCATGTTTCTCCTCCATCTCCATCTGATCGATGCATATACTCATATGCTGATGTATCTCCTCCTCAAAGCCCATCCAAAAATACCCCTCCATGATGGTGTGGTATGCTCTCATAGAACAAGTGGGGCTGAATAGGAAATCCTCTCGAGCTGCATGTAGCAACTTCTCCTTGAGCTTGGAAGCTCTAGGAAAGAAGATCCTGCCATGATAAAATATGACCCCATCTCTGATTGAATATGCCTCCTCATGCAACTGGCCATCCAAGATAATGCAAGTAAAAATATCCTTGGAATACTCCACTAACAGCTGGGAGTTCCAATATGGATCCGTCCTCCATAGTGACAACTTTGAGGATCTCTCATGAAGAGTAGCTGTCACATGGTCATCCTCTTCTTTGACATCTCCTATGCCAAAGATGCAAGCTAGAAGGCTGCTGTCCTTCCCCAGCTACTTCTACCACAACACAGAATGTGAAATGGAAGTGGGTACTGATGATGTTGAGAGAATTCTCTCCCCCTCCTTGAGTCTATTCCAGACTCCCAGCGCTGTATCAAGCACTCTCCTAAAATCAGTGATTGATGCCTCAATATGTGAAGCACCAATCCTCCTCTGCTAATCGAGTGGTCTTCCCAGCAAAATGTCCCCATGAAATGAGACATCATCATTAAGGGATGACTGAATATATGAATGGAGAAAGCTCTCCATGCTTCCACTGTGCAATCCAATCACCTCCTCAGGTGCATCAACCTCCAAAAATGAATAGGGATGTATACTCCTTATCTCAGGATGCTGGGTCTTCTCCCTACTTCCTCCTTTTGTCTCCATGGTCTCACACCTCCTCAACAATGGCACAGATGGAACATGAGTTGTGCCTTGATCTCTACTCATGAGATCCTGGGAACCTTCTTGCAAAGATGCAAGCATCCCTCTATTTGGAGCAATGGCTTCTCTTTCCTCTGCATGAGGTGCTAGATAAAATCCAGATCTAACAGTGTTTTTGCCCTCAATCTATATAACATGAATGGGAAACCCTCCAATAATTTGATCCCTCCTTGAAAAAGAGATCCCCATGCCTCTTTGCACAAGGGTTTGAGAAGAAATTTTCTCCTCTGCCAAAGTATGGTGCAAGTTTTCAGCCTCCTGATGTGGTATTGCGTTATCACGTAAGGGTTTTGTTTGAGTTTCCTTGTTTTTCTCCACCATGAGTGTAACCCCTCCATCAAATCTTTTCACTAATGCCTTAGTGAAACTAGCATAGGATGCAATGTTTACATTTCTTAAAGAAAAGGATTCAAAAATCCACCAGGAAAAATCCTTACCTCTCAAATGCAGCGCTGCGATTCTGATGGCTTCATCTTCTGGTATTTGGTGGTGCTGCAAGAAGGTCTCTAACTCTTCAACCCAAGCTTTGGCTAAACATACAGGTGAACCTCCAAAGGTAGATAGATGGAATCTATCCTGATACTCTCTTCCCTTCACCTTCATCTTGCAAAACTTTGAAAAACTGAGATGATATTTGAATTTCTGAGTTTGAGACTCATACTCCTTCAAGAAATCACTAAGGGTTTCCCTCCTAGCAACCTCTTCTTCTCTTCCCATCTCTCTTCCGGCAATCCTGGGCATGTGACTGCGATGTACAAGATGGTGTGTAGCTGCATGCTCACACTCCTCCAATCTAGAGTTTTCTTTTGAATCAAACCCTCTAGGAGATTCTCTATACTTCTTTCGGATCTCCTCAAATTATTCATGGATTATATGTATAGATTTAGGAAGAAGCTTGGTAATATTATCCCCTTTTTCATTTTCTTCTCCAAAATATGAAGTCTTTCTCCTGCTTATTTCTCTGTCTCCTTGATGAGAATTGGAAGTGCAGGGCTCTTCCTCTTCTTTCTACATATCCTCCTTGGGGAGGCTCTTCTCTGCTTTGAAAATACATGAGATTAAGCTCATCTTCTTCATCATCTTCTTCTCCTTCTTTCTTGGGCTTGAAGGCCACAGGTTGAGCCAAGAAAGGGGCTTTGATACCCTTGCAATATTCCTTTTTCTAAAATATCACAATCTATTCCAGAGATTTACTATAGGGGAATTTACTGGATATGTCACCTTTGAAAAAAGGATGAGATCCAGAGGCTACCTGGCCCTATACAAACTCTGTCTATAGGTTTTGTAATATTCCTCCTACAGGAATTGCCTAAAGAATGGGGATGCAATGATGTATGAACATAAAATGGGTTCACTGCGTTATGAGCCTACACATATGAAGATAAAAATAGCCAATAAATGTGTATTGCAATAGCAAAAGAGTACAATTCTTGAGGATTCAATCACTCAAGTTAGGCAATGAAAGCCTCAATAAGTATTGTACATGAAAATGAAGGCACACTGCTTCATAAAGAGAACCATGGCTAAAACTGCGCAGTCATATGGAGAGAATGCATCATATAAAATGGAGATATAATGATATGACACTAATAGCTCAAGAAATGAGGGGGAGAAAGCTATCAACCCCTGGAAAGACAAGTACAAAAATCCTTAGAAGGATTGGCTATAATACATGTACAAAATAGGGAAATACAATAATGCTAGAGTTGCTTGGTAACAACAACTCATAAACAAAGTAGGAGGAAATGGATGAATGAGATCCTCAATCTGAAATGGCCTCCTCCAATGGGAAATCTGAAGTGAAAGACTGATTCCTTCACCTAAGATCTCACCCTCCAAATATCTGCTAATCCCTCACAGCAAATACTCTCCAAGGATAACACTGTCTGAGAGAGGGACTACGCTGAATATGATGGAAAATGGTTGGCCTGATGCCAAATATGGTGGAATAAGCTTAGAAACCACCTTTGCTGATCTCCCAAAGAGATGGAAGCTCCCTCCTCTGAAAAACTAGCCAAGGATGGTGTTGTGGAAAACCTCCCCAGCAACACCCAGCAACACTGCACAACCTCCACCTAGAACTGCGCTGATGAAGATGGATGATACTTGACCTCAATGTATAAATATGGGGAATAGAGTGCAATCCTCCAATAACTACTCAAGAAGGAGAGGAAATCCTAAATAGGAATTCCCTCGGCAATTCTTGCTAACTAGCAAGATGTTGTTGCAAGTCCACCAGACCAAAGATGAATAATTCTCAAGATGATTTGCAATGGAAGCCTTGCCCTCCTTTTAAACAATGTGAGCTCCCTCTCAATGGACCCCACTCATTAGGGTTTCCTTCCTCCAGAAGCTTCCCTCCTTATCCCACTGCGCTGGCCCACAATGTGCTGCTACTACGCAGTTTGACTTGGTCAACTTGACCTAGCCTTATTGCAAAAGCCCCATTTCACACATGGAGGTGTGAAATCAAGCTCCAAAAGTGATCCTCCCTCAAGCCAAGAGGACTTTTATTCTCTACCCAAGAAAGAAATGGGTCTCCTACCCATTTTATTTATCTCCTATATGAAAATGGAAAAATTAATGTTCCAATTTTCTCCATGAAAAATTGGGAACATTACAGAAATTGCCTATCAAACTGTAGGAAATGGATTAAACAAATCCCTAAAATAAGCCAAGAAAAATTCCTGGCCATCATTCCACATCCATTGTGGCATCTATACTTTGGATAATTACAAGCATGATCGTCTTGAAATTAACCAAATATAGTGTTTAAATTTCCCCACCATTCCCAACAGACAGTTTGACCCAATCAAAGTGGCTCAGAATTTTACAGCCTAGGTTAAGGTGAGACAATTTATACATGAGCCCGATGACTTTGATGATCTATTTGAGTCTGCCAAAACATACGTACAGGTGGAAAATTTAGTAGAAAACTGTCTCAATCCAGAACAACTTAATCAGTTTAAGGAATTCAAAAATAAAAGGTTGGAGAATCTCCCTCTTAACACATTAAGGGTTTCTCAACCAGTTTTACAAATAGAGTAGGATTCATAATATTCTTCAAAGGAAAATGATGTTACACAGGGAACAAAAGAGACCACATATACAGAGAAAAAAACTGGTGAAACATTGTTTAGTAGTTATTTAGATAAGGCCTGGGACCAATTTGATAAGAAAATTAAAGGACCGCAAGAGGAAAAGACCCCTAAGCCAAAAGGAACAATCAACACTCATGCGGGTAATAAGCATAGCTTGTTTACTGTTGGGGCTTCTAACAAGGTTGTTAGCACATATGATGTTGAATTCATCCCGCCATACCCCTCTTCATAAATTGTTCTTAAGTTTGAAGATATTCCTCCTCTCGACATATTTTATAGTCCCAAGCATAGGGATGTAATGAATAGGAAAAGGAAGAGGAGAAGAGTTGATAAATCCTAGGAAATAGTTCCTAGAAATTTACCAATGGACGTTGAATGGAAGGATCCAAAAACCAATTCTTTTGATGACTTAACTAGGCTATCACAGTTTGCAGGAGCTTATGGAACTGCTACCATTGAAAAATAATTAGAAGTGTAGTAATTGATCAAGGATAAAGATGAAAATATTCAAAATTTGGAGAATGAGATATTAAAGGAAAAATAGAGAATTTATCATCAATTGCAAGCACAATTATCACAACTACAACACAAATTCGATGAGATGAATCTTTAACATGAAACTGATATCAAGGTAAAATATGCTCAGCTTCAAGAACTCCAACTTACAATTGAACAATTAAAGGACAATCCCAAGATTAAAGAATTTAAGAAGGAAGCAGTGGAACTCAACACCCTTTTAGCCTAGTATATAGTGGTATTTTTCCAAAAATTGGCAGTCATTAATGATCTATGAAATAAAAGTGATTCAGTAATGAATCAATCATTTGATATGACGATGAATTACGATGACATTGATGAGAAAATTTCATAATTTATCACATGGAAAGGCAGTGCAGAAGGCAGAGCAGCGAACCTTCCAAGAATAGAGGATTCACACAATGAAATCCTCTTTACATATTGGGATATAAAACTAAAACAAGCAGAAAGGGACATCTTTAGAGAAAGGGTGTTGCAAATAATATTACTCAAACTGTCAGCGATAACTTGTTTGGCACCAATATTATTCAAGAATTCCCAGTCGGTTCCTTGTCCAATGTCAAAATATTAATGAAATCATGGCAGGAATGGTCTAAGAGGAAGTAAGATATCATTACGAGAATGTCAAAGTTAGATCTGGAAAAATATCAGCAATATCTTGTAAATCCACATAGCCAATGACTAATGTTGTGATGCCTTGCTGACACAACCTCTCACATGCTCCCTGCACTTTCAGATGCAGCGTACATAGGACAGATGCGCATAAGGCCAACTCAACCTCCTAAATTGAAGCCAATGATGGATATTTATGAGCTCAAGCAACAAATGGGAAATAAGCCAAAGTCCCACTCTTGAGCTTATTATTCAAATAGATTATATTTTTGTTCTATTATCTCTTATTTTAAGGAGGGCTATTCAAACCTCCTCAACACTTTATGTATTTTCTATTTTTACATTTCTAGTCTTAACTATATAAACCCTTTCATGTCTTGAAGGAAAGGGTTCTGAATTTTTGTAAATAAGTATTCGAAAAGTTGCACTACTGTGCTTTTTCAAATCATCTCAATAGAAAGGTTGGACCAAGGCTATTTCTTTCATAAGAAGAGTTATGATATATCTGGTACTTCTATCTTTATATGATTTTTGTGTTTTACATGCGATTGATAGTCATAATTTTGTTTAAATTGTTTTGTTATATATATTATCTAAATATAATTGACCATTAATTCACTACTGAACATGTGATATTTCCATCTTCAAATATATGTACAGGACAACCATTTCATTGATGCGATATGTGTTTAACCATTAATTTGATTAACTATTTAATCAAATTAATTATATTTAATTATTTTACTTCTTTAAGTGTTTGATAATCTATATTATCTTTCACTTAATAAAGTCTTTGAAATTGCATACAAAGAAGAAATTGATTCTCGGGACATAGATAAATAGACATATAGTTAATTAGTTTACTGTTACTTGCATTTCACACTCATCTCACTATTTTTATACCTCACACCAACTCAATTATATTTCAATGGGAAACTAGTCCCATCATCTCCAGTTGGAGCCACTATTCCAAATGGAAAAGGAACAGTTTTCAAGTTCCTGACCAGGTGGTCATCCTCGTTGTTTACGTAACAATTTTTGAGGAGTCAACAAGTCCATAAAACATAGCCATATAATACCATCCATTTGAGATTAGGGGAAACTGTCTACAATGCTTACGAAATATTCTTGATAATGCTGGAAATAAGGCATCCAGCAGGAAGAGCCATTTAAATCACATTACCAAGCTTAAAAAACCATTAATGCCATCCACATGGGTCATTTCAAAATGATGTCTTAATAAAATCTACCATGGTGCTCTCATTAAAACACATAAATTAAAAACAGAAGAGAACATATGTTTTTTTTCATTAAAGCAAAGGGAGGGTCTCATAACTCTCATCCTCACCTTGCCTTTTCTTATCTATATAACTCTCCCAAACCGTAAATTTTGTTGTTCCACCTAATAAGACATTAGTTTGAGTACATGAAATTGTAGTTGGATTTTTGAACAAGAAGCTTTCAAAGGAAGAAAAGTGAAAAAAACATGGATTTTCTATCATATTCTGATTGCATTTCAGGTTCAGCAAACTTTTCTTAGTTAAAACTAGGAGAAGCATATTTCATTTTTAATTGTTTAGTTGGAAATTTTAGAGCAACAACTTGATTGGAAACTATATAATAGATGCTATATGTCTTCATATTCCCATTAATGATGTTGATATTTTCCTGCAGCACATAGATGCAAAGGAATTATTACCATTTAAATAGAAATGGATGAAAGTTCCAAAAGCAAGAAACCATAGAAGTTTGATATGGGAAATATCGAGGAAGAAGAATGAGCTTAGGATATTAATGTACTTGATGTTGATTTTCACGAATTTAACAAGGATTGAACTAAGAATCATATTGAATCAAATCAGGTTTGGGCTATATATGATGATGATAATGGAATGTTGCACTTTTATGCTCGTGTTAAGAAATTTATTTCACGAATCAAGTTCAAGATGAAGATTGTTTGGCTTAAGGCCATCACCAACGAAGAGAAAATTGTCACTAACTGGTTGGATGATGGATTTTACTAGGGTTGTGGGAATTTTAAGCATAAAAAATATTCCAACAACAACGTGCTAAATATTTTTTCTCATATTGTTGCATGGACTCTGTATTAAGGCACTTACCATATTGGGCCCAGGCCAGGTTGTTTCAATCGATCTAAAAAAAGTCCCTAGATGTGCATTTAAATAAGGCACTTTGTTCATAGGCTGGTAAGATTCTAGGTGTCCGCCTTATATAGTCAAAATATGAAAGATTAGATAACGAAAAATTTGTTGTGTAACGTGTTCTGGTATCAAATGATATCTAGACCTAATTTGTAACCATGCAAGCACCCACTAATGCACCCATATTTTTAGCCCAGCTAATTCATGTTTTTCCAGATATCCCAACCAACATTACCAAGCTTACTCCTGCTGGCTTAGTTGGGGGATGGATTGAACTTTTTTCCACATAAACGCTCAATGCTAATCCCAAATGCCTTGCCATGGACCCATCCAAAGAAATAGGGGTATGGTACCTACCTACAACCCAAAAAAGATAAGAAGAGAAATAATAAAGTGAATAAGGTCCAGAGGTATTGCGCTTCTGAGGGCAAGGAAGATCCATAAATTACTATAAATAAGATCAAGAAGGGTGATCCAATCCCTCAACTCATCCAAAGAATAGAAATAATGCATACCTACCCACCAATAATTTCTAAAGAAAGTGTTTTCAAAGCATGCAAAATAAAAAAGTGTAGTAAGTGAGTTAGTTCAAGGAAAGGGTAGTTAAAACAAAAGGGTCGAAGGCACATGGATAAAATTACAAGTAGGCTTACCTTATTTTAAAGAGTTACCATTTGGTATAGCTAGGATAAATAGAACTTATAATCTTGAAGTTCCTAGCGTACCTTCTAATGATTTTGATACTTTTGGTGTGTGGGGTTTAGATTTGGAAGATCCTTTAATTGCGACAGCCAAGATAATAACTGGTTGTGGTAGACCTCCAAGTCCACCATAAGAACCTCCAAACGTTGTTGCAGAGCCGCCAAAACAAGAGTCTCCAAAATAAAATATGGAAAATAAAATGGCAAGAACTTGGATGGAACTAGGAGCCATTGCGTTACCTGGACTTGTCCATGCTTTACTCAAGCATCTAGATAATTTTTTGCCAAAGTTTGATTTGGAAAGAGGAGATTCACCTAAAGATCATTTGAATTCCTTCATGTTGGAAATTAGTGCAATGAGTGTTTAACATGAAGATGTTGTGTGTATATTGTTTCCTCTAACATTCATGGTAAAATCATCCCCATGGTTCTTCTCACTACCACCTGCTTGTAATACAAGTTGGGATTACTTTTAGGACCTCTTCATTGCCAAGTTTTTGGAAGACAAGTCTCCCGCAACCATGGCCCTCGAGCTTTCAAGAATGAAGATTACGGACAAAGAGAAAATAGAAGACTTCAATCATAGATTCCTACAACTCAAGTATAAAATTCCAGATAACTTCCAATCTGCGAAGGAACTATTAGAGGAGTTTTATCAGTCTGCTCTCCTTGAGTTAGTACAAATGTTTGTAAAGAGAGAGGAGAGACCAACTCTAACAAAGAACTTCACTGAGGCTCTGAAATTCAAGAAACATATAATCTTCATTTCTGGTAAAACGCCATCGAAAGGAAAGAAGGAAGTGTCTACAAAGAAGAAAGCCTCTTCAAACAAAGTTTCTACCGAGAAGAGATAGGATTCTACCTAAATGGAAGAATTTCATAGGATTGTAAAGAAGCTATCTGATAACATGACTGACTTGAAGAGGGGCATTGCTAAAATTTATTCTAATAAGACATCAAGAACTCCTTTTCGAAGAAACACTCCTCACCATACACTGAGGGACAAAGTGCAATCTAGAGAGGATACATACATTGGTCCAAGACATAGTACGAGGAAGAGAGGTAGAATATATTAGTCTAAGACAAACGCTTGACTAACTACCTTTCTAGAAAGAAGGTCTTATAGACTTGAACTTTGATATCAGAAGAGTGTTATGAACCACCACTTTCTTGAATAATGATTTTTGGGTACAAAACTTGGACCATAATTTTTGTTGTGGATTAGTCACATGGGTGTACGAAATCGCACAAGCTTAGAGAGTGTGGTCTACTCTCTAAACTATTGTTAACAGGCAGAAAGTGGGGGAGCTCAAAAGCATAAAACTTAATGGAAATAGTATGCTGAAGTATGCTCTGGTTAAACTAAAACTAAAAAAACACAAATATATAGAAGCTATATAGAGAGTTCCAAACAATAATAATGCAAATGGTGGTTCGATGGCCTCTTCTTATTAAACATTTGAAATGGAGAGGATATTTTACCCACTTTCCAAAGGGCACCTAGGAAATGGCTCTAGGTCACGATGTTGGGTGGCCAAGCTCTGCCTCTGATGCAGTATCACTCTCTCTCTCTGTTGTGGTGGACTAGGATGTTGGGTGGCCAACTATCGAGTCCTCTTTAGCTCTAGCTTCGAGTCACACACAATGCTGGTGTTTCTTGGGAAACTTTGGCTAGAATAACCTTGTGATCACCATTTTTTCATCTCTTGGTGGGTTTATATAGGTGAGCTTCAAATCCTCCTTCCCTCCCTTGGTAGATGATGGATGGTGACCCAAGGGAGAGGTGTGATTCCATTGTGTGCTCAAATATTCTTTTTTGTGCTCACATAATGTCTAGGGAGGCACTGGTGGCTGTCCTTAGGCGACTTTCACATAAGGAGTAACTGTCCTTTGCTTGTTGTGGTCCCGGAAAGTGACTTTTTTCCATTTCCAGGAATGTGCGCTTATCGAGCAAAAGTGCGCGCAAAAGGCACTCTTCTTGAAGGATAAAGCGCGCATTTGAGCATTTGTGACTAGTTAAAATCTGATTTTCTCAACACCTTAGGGATTTTAAATACTTCTTTATTTCATAATGTATTCCTATCTTGTAAATCCTTGGGCTCGACATTAATTGATGTCGTCTTATGCTGTACGATTTTCCAGTGTTAACAGTTACCCCCTAATGTGTGAGGTCTAGGAAGAATTGTATAGCTGAAATACATTATAGTTTATTTTCTGTATCGTACATAGAGAGAGAGAGAGAGGTATGTGTGTATTTTTGGAATTTACAGCACCTTGCGCTGTTTCCGAGATAACCATGGCCTAAGGGACCCCCTGCAAGAAGACAAAATATACAACATATTTACAAAATTTAAACGAGGCGGGCATGTCCCATGCTCGTGATGCTATGGCTAGTTAAACAAAATTGAAAGATACATATGCTTTCTGTGCCACTACTGTGGTAGTGATGCTGGTGGTTGTTGACGAAGACTGTTGATGCTCTTAGGGGTGTTTTTTCTTTGACGATAGGTGGAATGTGGTACCCATATGTGTAATCCTGGTATGGAATATCACTGTGCCATGTACGCATATGTACTGGCTAGGAACTTCCCATGTAAGCATTGTTGTCAGAGATTCTTATGAAGGCACAGGTCTTCACCGGATCTTGATCAAAGTGCAATGGTTGTAAGGTACGATACCATCGTGACATGAAAAATTTTGTTGTAGTCGAATGTCAAGAGGATCGATGACATCTGTGGAAAATGATGTCTCCCATAGTGCCACTCGAGGATACCCATTTGCATGGGGAGGGGTCATCCAAGGTACCACTTCCTTTTTGGAAAAGAGGTGTTGAGGTCGAAAAAAAAGAAGCCTTAACAGAACCATGAGTGACCGACCTGAGGGGTCAAGGATCGGGATATGATGGGTTTAACATAGGCATGTTGGTGAGCGGTGACTGAAAACGGATGATGGGGATTCAGTGGCCCGAGGTCGAAGTATACTTGAGCAGCTTGGGGGCAGTCAAAGGTATTTATGAAGGAAAAATCCCTAGAGTCGGTAGGACTTCCAAGGCGGGTGTGAATTGACTGTGATTTTCATAATGGTGCGTACATGGGGGGTGAAATAATTCGATCAAGGGAGAGGGGGGACTGCTGCCATGGGAGAAAAGGTGAAATATGGGGGTGAAGTGGTGAAGGGCATCATTTTCAGTCTTTGTACACTTACCAAAAGAATAAAATAATGGGGTTTGGTTTATACAAAACACAGAGACGAGTATCCCAAAACATGAAAGAGGGTCGCTCACTAAAAGTGTGAGGACAGTGTTTTTCTGAGGGTAGGTGTCCCATTGGTTGGTCTCATGTGCGGGGTTGATGGAGTACAATATGTCGCAGATGGGATTATGCTAATGGAGATATGGCGGGCCAAATGCGATGCACGGAGGTGCGCTTTCAATCTTCTTGTACAACCTGATCGTTCGGGAAGGGGGTTGAGTTTGAACAGTGAACTTGACCTTATGCATGATATATGGATGGGCATGAGGTGCTTCCTGGACTAAAATAGTATGGCCATGGTATCACTTGTGGGGTGATGTATGTTCTATTTTGGATGATGATTGCCATGGAGGGGAGGCTCTACCGACCATCGCAGGCATTTATCATATGCAGGGTGCAGTGACGATAAACATGGTTGGGTATGAGGACCCTATGGTTTATTTTTGATGGAGAAATGATGTTAGGATATGCAAAGTTCTTTGGGACTCTATCATGCTGAGGGTAGAATGATACTTGCTCTGGAACTTTCAATGAATGGTGCTGTGAGCGGTTTGTGGGTTCTTCCTGCAAAAAAAAAATACCTCAAGTGAAAGCATCTTCTTTTAATCCAATATTATTGAAAAACATGAATTTTGGAAAGGAAGATGGGAGGGTGCATACCTATTGGCACTGAAAAAATATTTTTCAGGATTGGCACTGAAAAAATATTTTTCAGGAGTACGAATGTGTGGCATCGCCTTCGTTTGTTATGGAGTGCTGATCACCATTCTGCTTTTGGACTGGTGATCAGATACTCTAAGCTCCAATTTTTTCTTGGGAGTTGTTACTTGGGTACTAGTTTTGATTTCAGTTGGAGTTACCTCCAGCCTGGGACCGTCGTGGGCACTGTTGGTTGTTGCCCCCCTGTCCAAGGTTCCCTTTGGGCTTGCTTTTTACCTTTCTCTTAACCACGTTAGGAGGATAATTCTCCTAATCATACTGGTGTGGTTGATTTTGGGACGGTTGCACAAATTTCACCTCTGCATTGTTTTGCGTAAGTGGGTTATGTGCTTGGGACTGAGCATATTTTTGTCCCATGTTTGCACCTAGCCATTGGGGGGGAGTTCTTTCGTCAGTTTTTCTTCCTGCGTACTAGGTCCCCTGAGCTAGAGGATAAGGTCCTCATTTGTGATACGCTTGCGCCCTATTAGTCAAATTTTGCTGTTGCATATGATGACTTTGAAATTTGAGTTGAGACATGTTCTTGGTAGACCCATGTGTGTAACCAGGATTCTGACTGCTGCTACCTAGGTACCCTTAGGTCATTGACCCAATAAGTCTATCTGCAGAGTTAGACATGCCTGGAAATTCTTGATAATATTGCAGGCACGGGGCATTGGGCAGGATATTGTATATGTATCCTGATTGCATGTAGATCAATTAAAGATGTTGGGATTTACTGATTGTGTCCTCTTTGGATGTGGGGTTACGTTATGCCACATCCTTTGAAATATCAACCGTCAGAGTTTTCAAGAATAAATCTAAAAGGACTCGGTCGCCGAGTTGTGCTTTGCATAAAATGCGACGCCGTCAACACTCATGGAGATGTTCTAAAATATGGGTAGAGGGGGATTTTCTGAAATGAGTCAGTAACTCCATTCCCTAATCATGGTGAATGGGCAACTGAAATTATGTGAGGAATGTGGTAGCGAGGGCACTAAAGGTTCCATTTGAAGCAGGAGGTTTCTCCATGTACCATTTTTCCGCCACTCCCGTGAGAGTCCGTTGAAATAGCCTCAACCGAATAGTATCGCCAATGATGCTATTCGATGAGAACCACAGGTGAAATGTCATTATATGATTTCCTGGGTCTTCCGCTTGCTTGCCTTCAAACTTTGGTATGTCTGAAGGGAGCTTCATGGGCATGGGAGGCCAATTGGGGTCGTGTGCGATGGGGTCATTGGTGAGTTTGGTTAAATCCAGTAGATTTAACACCACTAAGAAGGGTGACTGGGAGGTTGACGCCATGGCAATGTGTGAAGACACGAAGTTCTGGTTAGAACGAGGGTTAGTCTATGACATACCCTGTTGTGAATTCAAATGGCTTCCCATATGGGATGCGCTCCTCTGCCCCCTAGGGGACGAGGGGGGAGTGGTGTGTGGTGTGGTGTTGGGAGACCGATTAGGGTTTCCAACTAAGGTTGCTCCAAGAAAGGAGGGACCAACCACTATGGCAATGTTCCGTCTTTGATGCCTAAACGGCGAAAGACCTGGAAGCCCTCTCGGTAATGGGGGGAGGTCCAAAAGACGCCTGGATCGACGAGGCTCTGTTGGAACCGTTTGAGTGTCAACTAGGTTAGGTTTTGGAAAAAATTTTAGGGGATCGAGTTTGTGATCATGACAAATTTATGGCCACATACATAAAACAAAGAGAAAATGAAATGAATTTTCCTTTAACTTAATATATGTGATCAATCAAGCAAAAAAATGGTTTTGTTTGTTTGTGTGTGATACTCAAAATCCTAGAATACCTAATACGTCCTCACACACTCAAAAGTAACTGGGCTTTGAGAGGATTTCTTGCGAGTGCTGGCACAACGTCCCGTAAGAATTGTTGACGCCCCCAGTCAGTCGAAGAGAATCAACCAAGGTAAGGGTAGAGGGTCTGGCGCTTGCCTGCACTGTCACCTATAGGGTAAAGGATGCCCTAGTTTTGGCCACTAAGAACCACCATCCCACATGAGAATTTGATTCTTGGGCTTCTTGGTAGTTAGCTAATAGTACCGAGTATCAGCCGGGTCAGGTAGCCCCAACTGATATCGCACGCACTACGCCTAAGCCTAACCCTCTCTGAATCGGGTCTCTGCTGCACTGGAGTTTTCTTTTTCGTGGGCTGATAGGTGGATTTTAAAGCTCCCTAAATACACAACTTCTATGATTGAATGTGAAGTGTGATCAAGGCGGCTTATTGGATGCCTACCCCCTTGATCCTTACTTAATCTATAAATTCTCTTGTGGCCCCTGTGGGGAGAATTTAGTGAGTTGGTTTAAAATATTTTTAGGTGGATTTATTTTCTTAGTGGGTGAATGTGTGTGAGCATATGGTGAACAATCTCATAATTTGAACATATGGATATCGGTGATCCTTTACAAAATTCCCCTAGTTAAACTATGTGATGTTGTTCCTTGCTCAAATAGAAAGCATTTGTGGATAATGGGCCGCTTCCAAATCTTCCTAGTTAGTCTATTTGAGTTACTAAAGGGAGATGGCACATCACAAATGTAGAGCATTCATATGCTTGTCTAGGGTCACCAAATGGTGCAAAGACAACATAGATTACTTGCTCTAATTGGCGATTCAATCCTAGTCCCGCAATTTCCTAAATGCAAAAATTGAATTTAAACTAAACAATTTCTACACTAGCTTATGCATATGTGGCCTTGAGCCACTTACTTGGACTAGTTAAACTAAGTGGGCATACTAGAATGTGCAAAAAACATAAATTGTTCGGAAAGAAATGGTTAATTCACCTCCTACTTAAACTATGTGAACACTTTTTTTTCAAAAACCAACTTAAATGAAAACTAACTAAATGCCTATAGAAAGAAGCAAAAAATGAGTTCTCAGAAGTTGTGGGGTATCAACAAAGGTGTTGACAGATACATTAGGGGCTGCCCAACACACTTACAAGTAGAAAAAATGCAAAAAATAGGGAGGAAAAATCTCTCTGCAATTTGCACACAAAATCCCTTGATAGGTGTGCCTTCCTGCATGCAGGTCACTCCTGAATGTGCGAAATGAGCCTTTGTGCGGAAAAACTGCATGCAAAAATCTTGCAAGTAAAAAGATTAAGAGCTGCCTTCTTTAGTCCATCACCTTAGTGAGTCTAGGGACTGCAAGATGGGTCAGACAATTGTCAACTCCACTCCAGCATAAACAAAGGGTCTCCTGCAAAAGATGGCACAACCACATAAACTTGAAACACATTAGTGGAGTCGCCAATCCTGTTTTTATTGATTAGTCGCACGGTTGTACGAAATCGCACAAGCTTAGAGAGTGTGGTCTACTCTCTAAAATATTGGTAACAGACAGAAAGTGGGGGAGCTCAAAAGCATAAAACTTAATGGAAATAGTATGGTGAAGTATGCTCTGGTTAAAGTAAAACTAAAAAGACACAAATATATAGAAGCTATATAGAGAGTTCCAAACGATAATAATGAAAACGATGGCTCGATGGCCTCTTCTTATTAAACATTCGAAATGGAGAAGAAATTTTACCCACTTTCCAAAGGGCACCTAGGCAATGGCTCTAGGTCCCGATGTTGGGTGGCCAAGCTCTACCTCTGATGCAATCTCACTCTCTCTCTCTACTGTGGTGGACTAAAATGTTGGGTGGCCAACTATCGAGTCCTATTTAGCTCCTGCTCCGGGTCACACAAAATGTTGGTGTTGCTTGGGCAACTTTGTCTAGCATAACCTTGTGATCACCATTTTTTCATCTCTTGGTGGGTTTATATAGGTGAGCTTCAAATCCTCCTTCCCTCCCTTGATACATAATGGATGGTGACCCAAGGGAGAGGTGCGATTCCATTGTGTGCTCAAATATTCTTTTGTGTACTCACATAATATCTAGGGAGGCACTAGTGGCTGTCCTTAGGCGGATTTCACATAGGGAGTAACTATCCCTTTCTTGTTGTGGTCCCGAAAAGTGACTTTTTTCCATTTCCAGGAATGCGCGCTTATTGGGCAAAAAGGTGTGCAGAAGGTGCTCTTCTTCAAGGATAAAGCACGCATTTGAGCATTTATGACTAGTTCAAATATGATTTTCTCAAAACCTTAGATATTTTAAATATTTCTTGATTCCATAATGTATTCCTGTCCTGTAAATCCTTGGGCTCGACATTAATTGATGTCATCTTCTATTGTACGATTTTCCAGTGTTAACAATAATGATTACCTCAACCTACTGGATTACCCTTTTTTTACAGCTACCACCAACCAAGTGTGGGTGCCTTGTTGCCCCCTTTTGCATTCAATACTGCCAGAAGACTACTGAGAGATATTTTATAGGCTTCAACACAAGTGATTAAATAACCATCATACTTGGGTATCACTATGACTATGCTTTTCTCTTATGCCTACATGCTTCTACTTTACTATTACCAACAACCCACCTACCCTTGACTACCTTCACCACTTTAGTGCCTTTGCCACAAACAAAACAACATGCTATAGAGATTTTGGACGAGCTTCTAGACAACATTCACTTGAATCACACTTGCTAATAGATCTTCTTGGTATATTCCAGCCAAGTCTTGCCTAGCCCCAAGTTAAATGTAAGTATGAAATGGTAGAAATTGAAAATGACTTGTGGAAGAGGTTGGAGTAAGTATGGTTCCTCTTGTCAGGATTTATGGTTTCAATTCTATGTATCAGAGGAAGCAGACAATTAACTTGGTTCTGAGGAAGGAGTTTCTTAGCTTTTTTCATTAGGTTCTAGCAAAGAGACTTTTGGGCAAAGAAGCCCCAAATTTACCCCAAAATTTTTGTGAGTTGGACCCTATTGCAACTCCTGAAGATAAATTCAAGGCAACTTGATCATTTTTCTTTTTAATTAGGACTTCAAACTTCATGGTTTCAGGGTCTAATTTGGATATGTGGTAAAACTAAATATACTATACTCTTTTGACTGCCATGCAGTCGGATTAAATCAAGCTTTAAAAGCTATGCATGAATTCTTCGTAAGTGTAATTGCATAGCATACTATTATCATTTTACATTGAATGGCCAAGTGGATGCTGGTTGTGCACTAACCTTCTCTTCCAGAGTGCAAGTTAACTATGAGGATATTGTTGACTCTCATTTTTTATTTTTACTAACATGTAATGATAATTGTGCTAGATTATCTAAATTGTTGCAAAAATTTTAGGGATATATAGGTAGGGATAGAAAAGAGGATGGCTATGCAAATTTCTCTGTACCTTATTTTTAGTTGATGTGAAGATTTCCTTGAAAAAAATCACATTTTTGGAATATATGAAGAGTGGAAACATGCTAAACATTAACCATTCAATAGTTGTGGCAAGATATTAATTGATTGTGATAATTCTAGCTACTTTGTTTTGTATGACTAGATTAAATAGTTTTTAAATTATTGTGTATTATTAGCTTGTTGTGTGAGTCATGCTACATGGGTGTGACATTGAGCTAACTCCATTGAGCTATTTTTATCAAGTTAAAAATAGTGGCTGCATGATTTTAGATTTTACAAAGATTACGTCATTATGTGTTGAAGATTTTTTTAAAATCAATGCCTATATATGCAATTTCAAGGACTACCATAACTCTCACATAATTCTTTAAAGGGTGCTACCTCAATGGAAGAGCAAGGAGGTAGGTGGTTCGATTCCACCGTGTCCTAATATGAATTAATCAATGATATTGTAGTTTATTTTTAATTAAATACTTTTAATGTTGGTTTTTTTCAAGGTTGGGAATTTTTTTTAGATTCATTGTTTTATATTGTCCCTAAAGAGACAAAGATGTTGTTGTATTATCTTTAAATGTAATTTTGTATCCTCTCTAGAGTCTCTCTAGAGAGAGTCTCTTTAAAGACAATATGTATTTAATCCCAACTATTGTCTCTAGGGAGACACAAATGAAATTGTCTCTGAGAGACAAAAATTCTTGTGTTATATATTGTCTTTATATTCTTAATATTTTTAATTTAATTGTTTTGTCTCAAGTTAAAACAATTTACCCAAAAATTGTCTTGAAACCCCTGTGTTGTAGTGTGAGAATCTAGCTGCAGAGAGAAGAGAATTGAACCTGTGATGAGTGCTATAGCAACCCGCCTCATCACCATTGAACCAAAAAACCACAAACCACACAATAATGTTAAAAATATTGGATATTACCTATAAAATTCTAAAATATTCTTAAAATCTCTAATCAAAACAATATGAACTTATTATTAAAATATTTATTAAAATGCAACAACGCTATGAAAAAAAAGTTGTAAAAAAAAAATTGTTTTTAGAGATGTATTAGCCTTAGTAACTGCGAATATAATCCTATTTTCCTTCCATTCTCGGAATTTTACTAAAATTATGTGTACTAATATATAGTTTAAGTATATAAAATATATTAAGTATATAATTTTGTGTGACATTTTTCTTGTAACTGTTTTCATATATACAGACACTGAATAACACCTATAAAAGCCTCGACGATTACCCCGTGATGCTGGCGAGATTTAACTGGATAAGCTTAGCAGAGAAACCGACCAGATCGGGAATCACCGACCTCTGGCTAATAACAGCCACTGTCTGCACACGATGAACGGCTCGATAATGGCTAGAAATCAATGTCAACTTTATGAATATTTTTACATTCATAACTTATTAAAAACCTAGATGTAAACTATGCCCCACGCTTTAAATTTCATCCTCGCTGGTGTCACTAAATGATTGATAGCTGAGCATATTCAGCGGCATGCAGTCTGACATTTCCGAGAATTACTAAATAAATCTTCTGCGATTTACAGGACAGCTGGCCCAGCCAGAGCAAATAGAAAAGGTGATAAAAAGAGCGTGCACTGCAGGCAGACCTCGCAAGCTTTGGAAGGAGGTTTGAGTCTCACAGTAGTTTCAGCCCAAGGAAGGCATATTCATTCCTGTGTATCAAATGGAGACAGTGAAACCGCTCGAGAATGTGCTCTGCATGAAGGGTGGAAGCGGAGATTCAAGTTATGCATACAATTCTCCATCTGTCCAGGTAATTCCATGGTTGAATTTTTATGTTTTCTTTTCATTTAGGGGGCATGATTCAGTTCAGTTGATTCACTTATACCCATTTCAGTTAAAAATGCTGGAGGCTCTTAAACCCATTCTAGAGCATGGGATCTCCCAGAACCTCATGAAGACTGGAGCTGCAGTGTTTCGTATTGCAGACTTGGGGTGTGCAACGGGGATGAATACTTTTCTTGCAGCTGACACTATTGTCACAGCTATCAAATCAACTTTCACTCGCAACTCCATGGACGTGCCAGAGTTCCAGCTATACTTCGGCGATCTTCCCTCCAATGATTTCAATACATTGTTTCGGACATTGCCTCCATTCCTACCAGGTGACATGACTCTGGCTGATGCAAAACCAGCAGCAGCGCATGATAAGGGAAAACCTCCCGCCAAAAGAGCTTACTTCGCAGCAGCAGTGTCGGGGTCGCATTACGGACGCCTTTTCCCACGCCACTCCCTCCATTTCTGCCATTCCTCTGTCAGTTTACATTGGCTATCCCAAGTAAGTGGAATAAGTATTGATTTCTTTTTTTTCAATCACATTTCAATATATTTTTCAAATTTATAAATATTAATATATTAATATTTTTTTAAAATGTAGAAATGTTTTCCGAATATATCTTATTATTGTCGATTTTTAGAACTAATCCATTTTGGTGTTTTTTCAAGAAGAGATCTGTAATGAAAATGAACCATCATGAATTAATTTGAAATATAACCATAGATGCCATATATTCTGAAAACATTTCTACACAAAATACCAATAATAAAAGCCTTAAATCTATAATAATGTATATATTTTAAATTTACTGCAATCAAATAATGGATTCCCAATTCAGGTTCCTGGTAGCATTGAGGATAGAAGTTCTCCTGCTTGGAACGGTGGGCATGTCTACATATCCAACGATGCAGTGGCCAGTGCTTATCTCAACCAATTCAGACAAGACTTCACAGCATTCTTAGAAGCCAGAGCAGAAGAGATTATTCCTGGAGGATGCATGTTTATAGCTCTGGTGGGACGTAGTTCTGTGGACGCAAAGGAACAACGCGGGTTTTCAGCTTGCGCTATTTACATGGAAGCTGCATTTAAGGAGATGGTGGAAGAGGTAAATTATATAGGTCGAGATTGTAACAGTAGTTTGTGGTGGTTTGGTCAAGTTTAGGGAATGTATTTTTTTGATTTGATTTGTGTTAATAATCAGAAAAGTATATTTGTATTTTACTAATTATTTATTAAAATGGATCTTTTTTTGATAGATATTTTTTCATTTTGTTTTAAGAATAAATTGTGTTTAATCTTAAAAAAACATTTACCTAAATTATAAATCACAAAAATTCTTAAATGTTACATAATTCATATAAATATTTCATAGTTTGAATATATTCCAAATGTGATGGAGTTGGAATGGCAGGGTTTGATTGGGGAGGAGAAACTGGACTCGTTCAACATTCCATTCTACGATCCAAGTGTGGAGGAGTTGCAGAGCATAGTAAAGGCGGAGAAGTCGTTTGGAATAGCGAGCATGAGGCTTCTGAAGGGTTTTCCGTTGCATCCACTGTGGGAGGTTAGAGAAGGAGAAGAAGCGATGTTTGGGAGAACTGTAGGGAACTTTTACAGAGCAATGTTTGAGAATATTGTGGCCACTCACTTGGGGGCGGATGAGAATCTGGTAGATGAGTTTTTCTCCAGGTTTGCTAACAGAGCCGGTGCGAAATATGAAGAGTACTTGCCTAATACACTCGACCTGGTTGTTGCCTTTCTTGTTCGCAAAGGAGCTTGACTCAGACTATGGTGGCTACCTACAGTTACCTTCTATGTACATATCCGAAATAACAATAAAAGCATATGAAATATTTAAATATGTACAGTAAGTGGGAATTTACTTGTAACGAAAAATTTCAGTTAAGCGGTTAGTACGTATTTTCAGCTAAATAAAGTCGTAAACTCATCATTTAATTCTCGCGATGATGCTTTTTTCAAATTTGGAATGTGAATCGGTATTAAGCTGCACGATGCACTGTAACATGCAGAATTAGAGCTATTTGTATTTTAGAAACAATTCCATATAAAAAACGATATATCTATTTATATAATTGACATATCAAGCATTTCTATGAAAATACGAAATTACGATATATATATAGGAATGCATATATAGATATGTAATTGGAAAAGAGGTAAAATTAACAAGAGTTTTGGAAATGAGAAGTTATAATTTTTATTCATATTTATTTATGTGGTAAGGGTGTTTGCAAAACGTGTGAAATGAACCAAATTGATTTCTTTCGTATTACACCGTTTTATTTATGGTTTGTTAATTTTATTTGATTTTACAAGAAATTGATTTGGTTTTGAATGATTGTTTTTCTAGGGTGTAGTTTAATTAATTAAGAAATAGTTTTATTTTTATTATTTTAATAGTAATTTTTTTTTTAAATTTTCTTCAGATTTTTAAAAATTATTAATTTAAGCTATTTAATTTTCAAACTTTAAGGGTGTGAAGGTGTATTGTTGAATTTGGGGAGGAAAAAACTATTTTATTTTTTAGTTAATTATTATTTTTTAATTATGTTATTTTAATTTATAATATTTGTCAAAACATAAATATGATTTTTATCATTTTAATAAAATAATAATAATGTTCTATAATAAAAAAATATATTTAAATATTATTTTATGAAAAATTTAACTAATATTATTAAGTATATAATAAACTAGATGAGTTCTAAGAGTCAAACTTGAAGTTCTTGATATTGTTGTTGCTTGTTATTCATTCTCTTTTAATATTTTTGGAGATCCACAAAGTGTGGAGACCTACTCTAGAATTTCTCGATGCTATACTTTCATTTAAATATATATAGCATTGAGAAATAATAGAGTAGGTCTCCACACTTTGTGGATCTCCAAAAATATTAAAAGAGAATGAATAACAAGCAACAACAATATCAAGAACTTCAAGTTTGACTATTAGAACTCATCTGGTTTATATATATATATATTAATTATTACTCTAAGATATTTATTTTGAAATAATAAAGTGAAGATATTTGTTTTTTCATGATGCTCTTTATTATGTTTTTAAATTCTATTATTATAACTTATAAAATTGATAAAAATATAAACATGTTTTCACAACCAAAAAAATTAATAATATTGTAAATTAATAAAAAGAATAATATTTGTTTAACAAAAATCTTGAGAAAATTCACATTATAATTTAAAAGCAAACCGGTTGGAACTACTCATTGTAGTCCATTATAATGATGATTTTGCTTATCCAAATAATTCAATATATATGCTCTTAGTATGGATCATTTTTCTTGGTCCATGGTTGTTTGTCTCTCTCCTTCTTTTCTTATTTTTCTAGTAATTTTGTGGTATATATATATAATTCTTTTAATATTTTTATTATTATTTTGTAGGTTAGTTTTTTGGTTTTATTTTCTTTTGGTTAACTTCCTTATTATTTTATTAGTATTATTTTTCTTTAGTTTTTATTCTAACCCTTGTTTTTTTTGTAAGCTGAGCAGTACCTTTCATTCGTTCATCAAAGAGGGAAAATTACAGTAGATAATCTCTTCCGATGCCTCAACTTGCCCAATGAGAGAAACCAGGAAAACCAGGTTTGTTGGCCATCGGAAGGCATTATAATCCAACCAAAACCTAAATGTTTTTAGTCTATCATATGAAGCTATATAAGCCGAACTGTCTAGATCCTTAAAATTTTTTGTCCTATTAAGGCTACTGCCCTCTATGTACTTCATCAAAATATACATAATCAAAATAGTAAACAAACATGGCAACAAATTAGATAGTCCTCTAAGGAATCAATGGGCATAAGGTCTTTGGCACTAGACTTGAGCATTTCTGATTGTTGAGGGTTCTTAAGAATTTTTTTTATTCTGCTCAAATGAGAATTCTACTGCTGAACGTGGAACTGCAAGAGCTAGAATAATTTTTGAATTTCCTGCAAAGAAGGGTCTACCTGCATGAATTCAGTAGTTTGTGTGATTTATTTAGCCACCAAATGTTTCATCCACCAATAAAGATGAAGGGTTTGTTGATATTGGGATACCCTGCCTCTGGTGTTGCCCGGGTCAGGAACAATGATGAGTTTCCCATCCAAATCTAGTTCTTCTTCCTCTGCTTGTTGGGTGAGGGCCTCTTCCCACTTCGCGATTACTTTCCTAACTTGGCACAAAATCTATTGAACATATGCTTGAGTGGCATCACTGATATGCTTGGCTTAAGGTTTACGACCCGACCTCCTTGGAACCTAGGAGGAAACCTCTCCTTTCTCTTCTTTAGCCCCTCACTTTTAGGTTTGCCTCTGGTAGTCCCCCCTTTCTTCCTCCTTGATTCTCTTTTCCCATGCCATTGCGGTATTCTGTCATGTAGCAGTGTGATAAACTAATGAACATGATGCCTTTGCACCCCCTGTTGAGGTCATGACTTCTCGCCTGCGACCTCTCTCTGTGAAAGGAGTAAGAACCATACACAAACTCAATGCATTGTCAGTGAAGTGTAATAGATAAGCCATAATCTACCATCCCATATCACAACGATGGTTAAGAACCATACCCCCATCTGAGGTTTGATTCCATATTTTCCCGAGGCTTTATAGATGGTATTACAACAATTTTAACCTTATCTGCCTTGCACACCCTAGAGGGCTAGAAAAAACATACAATAATCACATCATCATCTTCCGAATTAACATGCAGATCATGGTGTTTCTTCCAACCCGTAGAACGGGTGGCTACTCTTGCCAATTCGGAGGATTCACAACCATGACCTCCCTAACCGATACCTGTATCCCCCATTTTTGTAGCATGATACCATACAAAATGGAATTTGATATTATCAACCCAGAGTAGACCAATGAAGACCATCCAAGACCCTTCGTAGATAGAGTAGTCGATGCACCTGACTCACTACTCCATTTCGAAGCTGAAAGCACAAAATTTCCAGCCATCTCCATATTCATGCAACATAAAAATGAGAGAGTTAGAACAACATACCCTTGGTTTTTTGGGCGCCACAACCTGAGATTTTGAGTCTCCTCGCTCATGTCGGCTCCGAGCCAAATGAATTGCACCCACGAGAGAATGACCTTCGAATAAAAAATCCATAGTATAAGCTCTCGTCAGATATGCCATTCCTCCATCTCCGAACTTTCCTCATGATAACATCTTTGGGAGTCACATACCCTGGCTTGCAAGCGACCTTCACCACCTCTATCCCTTCACCACCTGCCATTAGCCAACCCTCTCTGTAGGCCATAAGGCCTTTCCTTAATTTTTGTAATCATGATCCACCTAGGGATTAGCGACCTGATCGCACCTCGATCGGGGGTCTAACCCTTGTTTTTAATTTTAATTCTTTATTATTAATTATTTAATAAAAATGGAAAATTAATTTTTTTGTCTTTTTTGTTACGTTTATTGGTTAAATTTCAATTTTTTGGCATTTCTTTTGTTATTATTATTATTATTATTATTTAATTTTTTCATTATATTTAATTCTTTTAAATTTTTTTTTCTAATTATATTATCAAGGTTTAATCATATTTTATTTTCTTAATGTTCACCTTCACTAATTGTTGGTTATGTTTTTTTTCAATTGAATGTTGCATTTCATAAATATATATATATATATATATATATATATATATATATATATATATAGATATATATATATATATATATATATATATATATATATATATATATATATATATATATATATATATATATATATATATATTTGGATCAACGCAATCATCATTTTCCTCATGATGGACTACACTGAGTAGTTCAAAATGGGTCGACCCTTAAATGATAATGTGATTTCTTAGAAGATTTTTGTTAAACAATTATGGATCACAAAATTTGACACTCTCAAAAGAATAATATTGTAAACTAATTAATAAAAAATAGTACTGTAAATTATTAAGAAGATATATTTAACTATTATTTTATAAAAAAATAAATACCATTTTAAGCATATAATAAAATAGATTATTTATATTTATAATATTATAATAAAATGCAAAAGGGTTAGTTGAGCTAGAGTCTTTATTGAGAGGTCATGGATTCAATTCTGTAGACACTCATCTTTATTGAGAGGTCATGGATTAAATTTTCTAGACACTCTAAGGGTCTATCTCTGCCTAATACAATTAGTCTATCTCTAGATGTTGTAATGTCCTATTTAACATTTTTACTTGGCCAAATTAGGTAATAATAATTATTATTATTACTATAATTATAATTATAATTATAATTATCGGTAAAACATTTTGATTAAGTCAATTTACATAAAACTAAAAATAACAATAAAATAAGATCAAATACATAAAACCAATAATTATGATTATGATTATAGTTAATAATTAAACTTCTTAACCCCAAATTTACCAAGCATTCATAGAGATAAAATCTCTTGAGATGCAAATTCCTTTTACAGTGAAAAGAGAGTCTCTTGAGATGCAAATTCCTTTTAGAATGAAAAGAGATTTAATCCCTCTCCAGGCTTGGTAGATATAGAGTTAAGATGGATCTAGGATCGTCGATTTCAATTGTCATGTTGTTTTACTATCAACACAATTTATTTAATTAGATTTCACACATTTATAGTTAAGGGAGATACAAGTGATCATCGTTTTGTGTTGTTTAGAAATTCATAGTTTTGTATACAATATTTTTCTCAATTTTTGGAAATAAAGGTAATAAAGTAGGGTAAAGTTTAAAAAAAATATCAAATAAATAAATAAAACAACTTATGTGGTTAGGTGAGAACATGTACTTCTATTATCATTATGGAAGGATGAACCATTAAAGCTATTTTTAGTTTTAAAAGTGCATTTAGTCAAGAAGAGACCATTATAATGATAACATCGTTATTTTCTTTTCATAAATCTACATGAAACATATGTGACACCTCCTACCATGATGGAAAAGTGTCATAATCAATTAAAACTCTGATACCAAAAAAAGGTAGCAAAAATATAAATTTAATTCATGAAGGAATTATTGAAAACATAGTGATGGAAGGTCTTCTAGCTTGTGTCTGACTGAGTGAAGACCACGGATTAGTATTTCTCTCACATGAGCATAAATTCATGAGATAGAGTTCAATGCAGATGATCTGATTTCCAATGTACTGGAATGTTCATCAAGTTTTCATGTGTAGTTTTGGAGCTTCAATTCAATGGAGTCTTCTTCAGTTAGACTACGAGATGAGGTGGCAGTGACAGTTTTAGTTTGAATGAGTTAAGAATGCACCATTGATTTTTTAGGTCCCTATAATAGTGTTGTATTCCCCTTATTTTTATTGTTAGTCTAGCTCCATATTTTTATTTTTGTTTCCATGTATCCCGAATGTTTTTATTGTTATGCCCCGTAAAAGCCCACTATTATTATTTTTGTTCCCTTACAATATTATTGTTATGTAGGCTCTGATTATATTGTGACCCCTTAGACCCCTATATAGACCAAGGAGGTCTTATCATTTGAATCCAAGAATTGTTCATTTATGAAATTTAAAGGAGCATTTCCCATCAAAAAAGAAATTTTTTAAGTCATTAATCTGCCTTTTCTTCTATTTCATGAGCTGGTTTCATAACATTTGGTATCAAAGCTTTGGATTTTAGGATTTCGCTGCTTCAAATAAGTCATCTTGGTATTTTTTTTATAATTTTTTTATATGAAGGTTAAAAAGCTAAAATTTTGACCACATGGATCCGAAATTATGGTGAAATTCGTGTAAACATTTCAGAGCTTGGTTCATTATGTTTTCAGAGATATGATATGAGGAAGTTGGGGCTTTTGCAGGCTCTAGAATTCAATATCAAACAAGCAACCTAGGGAAAATCGTCATAACTTTCTCTCCGAGCATCATATTTTAATTTCGTAAGAAGTGACTGAAAATGAAATAAATATAGTTCCTTTTGTATCATTTTCCAGGTCGAAGGTCATAACAATGAAATCTGTCACTCCATACAAGTTTGATCTAATGAACTAGTCTGTAATCATGTCATCGTGGGATATTGGCATAACAGTTTATTGAAGAATCCAATCTTAGTTTGACTTGTGGGGTTGGAAAGAATATTAATAGGGCTACCATAGGATGAAATTTCATACCTTAGAGATACAAAATTACTTAGATACAACAAATTAAATATAGAGCTCCTAAAAAGCAAGAAAAATGTGTGTATTTTTTTTTTTAATTTTACACAACTTTTGTTTGAAAAATTAGTTTGAAGTGATTCCAAGGGAATATTAAAGCATAAATATCAGTATTGGGTTCTAAAATTCCTCCCAAGAAAAGTAACTCTAGAACCATTAAGCCCTTGGAAAGCTCTACTACGACACATGAAGGGGAAGAATTGCAGCATGATATATTAAAATTACGGTACCAAGTGCAACAAATTTTGGTTTCACAAAGAGAAACCAAATATGAACTAAAAGGGGACATGGATGGATTAAAATCAGAAATAAAAGGCGACATGAAGGGTTAAAAGGGAAAATGGATGACTTAAAAGCAGAAATAAAAGGCCACTTGAATGGTTTAAAAGTAGACATTGAATGTTTGAAGGAAGGTTTGACAAAGTTACTACAAGAAAGGTTTCCTAATGGTGAAAAGGTATTACATGAAACTCACAAGGAGAACAAAAGGAATATGAATTATGATTTTAGAGAACCCAATGTTTGGTTTAATTACCACCACATTTGAAATGTTTATATGGGGAAGTTTTATGGAAAGGATCTGGTAACATGGATACTACAGATGGAGCAATATTTTGATCTACATGATGTGCAAGGCACACAAAAGTTACACATTGAAAATTCATATTTAGAACCTAATCAATTTGTATGGTATCAATGGCTTTGTTCTCGTAAACCACTTTCCACTTGGTAAATTTTTACGGAGGAAATGATAGCATATTATGAAGATACAAATAGAACCATCTTCTTTAGCCAATTGATAAATCTCAAAAAAAGAGTTCAATGGTGCAGCAAATTGATGAATTCGAAAAATTGAATATCAAGGTATCTCATATTCCATAGGAGCACAGGAATTATTTCTTCATAGGGAATTTAACAATAACCTCCAATATGAGATTCGCCTTTGGAAACTTGATTCACTGGAGAAGGAATTCACTATAGCAAGAAAAATTGAAAGAAAAAATATGGTAACAATGAAGTTTACCACTCACAATTATAAATATGGAAGTGTTGTTGCTCCAATCCTTACACAATCTACAAGGTTGATGCCACAACAATTGGAGGAAAAAAGAGCAAAAGGGCTCTGTTACAGTTTTGATAGAAAATACACTAAAGTTAATAAGCGTGATGAGAATAAATTATTCTACATAAATTGTGAAGAGGAGGCAGAAAAGGAACAAGAAACATAAAAATAAGAGGATATACACCAAGAATCAATCCTAGAGAAAGAATAAATGGATCTGACCACATATTGTAATGCATTGGCGGGAATTACCACTCCTCAAACTCTCAAGATAGAATGATATATCAAGAAAAAAAAGGTAACAGTGTTGAATGATTCGGGTAGTACCCATAGTTTTATTCATTGTAAGATATCCAAGGAATTGAATTGCTTCCTATATCTGGGACCAGAGTCTAAAGTGATGGTTGTAAATGGAGGAACTATAAATTTCTCTGGAAAGTTGCATAATATTAGGCTAACCATGGGGGAATATGTAATGAATAGTCCAATTCTTTCCATTCCAATGGGTGGTGCTGAAATTGTACTAGGATTCCAATGGTTACAATCTTTGGGGGCAATAAATTTTAATTTTCAAGAAGTTTTCTTGATTTTTTTGGGAATGAAAGGAGTTTGAATTAAGGGGTATTGCAGGGAAACCATGAAATATAACTACCTCTAATGGCGTGACAAAGATTCTGAAGAAATAAAAATGGGGCATCATTGCACAATTATTCTCACTAGATGTTAAAACATCAAAATCATATATTTCTCCAGATCTCCAAAAAGTTTTCCATAATAATTCCAAGATATTTGAGACTCCCAAAGGCCTCCCACAGATTCATGATCATGGTCATATTATTCATTTGATTCCAGGAAGTGTTCCTTTAAACATCAGAGCTTACATATATCAATATTCCCAAAAGAGTGAAATTGAACTTATGGTTGTAGAAATGTTAGAGGTTGGTATAATTCAACCTTGTCAAATTTATTTCTCTACTCGAATAGTATTGGTGCACAAGAAGGGTGGATCATGGTGTATGTGTCTGAATTATAGGGATATAAACAATCTCACTATTAAAGATAAATTTATCATTCTTGTAATTTATGAATTTTTGGATGAATTACATGGATAAATTTACTTCACCAAGTTGGATTTTCGTTTAGGATATCACCAAATTAGAATGAAGACTGAAGACATTCTGAAAACAACATTCATAACTCATGCGGGTCATTATGAATTTTTGGTCATGCCTTTATTCCTTACTAATGAACCCTCCACATTTGAAGGTTTGATTAATTCCATTTTCAAACCCTTCCTTAGAAAAATTATGTTTGTATTTTTTGATGATATACTAATATATAGCAAATCTTGGAAGTATCATGTTCAACATGTTGACAGGGTGCGCAAATTATTAGAGGAAAAAAATTATATGCAAAAACATACAAATGTTTCTTTGGAGCAGAGGAGGTGGAATATTTGGGTCATATTGTATCTAATGAGGTTGTTACGGTCAACCCTAACAAAATTAAAGCCAATAAGGAATGGAAAATTTCCACAACCATAAAGAATCTTCTAGGATTTCCCAGGTTGATAGGGTATTATCACAAGTTTGTTAAGAATTATGGGATAATAGTAGCACCTCTAATAACATTACTAAAGAAATATGCATTTTCTTGGACACCAGGAGAAACTAAGGCCTTTGAAAATCTTAAAGAGGCAATGTGCCAAGCACCGGTCTTAGCTACACCACACTTCACAAAAACCTTTATTGTGTACTGTGATGCCTCAAGAAATGGAATTGGTTTTGTGTTAATTTAAGAAGGAAGACCGATTTCTTTTGAAATTCGTCCAATAAAAGGGAAGTATTTACAAAAACCTATTTATGAGAAGGAAATTTTGGCAATACTACATGCACTAAAGCAATGTAGACCTTACCTAATGGGAAGAGAGTTCAAGGTAAAAAAAAATCATGATTGTCTTAAATCATTTTTGGAACAAATATTCTCTTCCGAAGAGCAATAAAAATAGGTCACAAAGATGTTGGGTTATGAATTTGAAATCATCTAAAAAAAGGGCAGTAAAATGTTGTTTCATATGCACTATAAAGAAAGGATGAGGATGTGGAAGCATTGGTCTGTGTCATTTCTATTATCCAATCTGATTGGATAAACAAAGCAAGGGATGAATGGAAGAATGACGAAGGCGTGTGGACTCTCATTCAAAAGTTGAAGCAACACCCCAGTACATATGATACATTTATATGGAAAAATGATTCATTATAGTACAAATATCATTTATATCTTTGTAAGAATTACCAACTCAAGAAAAAAATTATTTTGGAATTGCACACCTCCCCTTTAAAGAGGGAACTCAAAATTTTAGAAAGCTTACCACAAGGTGAAGAAGGATTTTTTTTGGGATCTCCTTAAATATGATATTTAGAATCTTGTGGGAGAATGTTTGGTTTTCCGACAAAATAAAGTTGAGATAATTAAGACCCTGTATCTGTTACAACCTTTAGCCTTTCCAAGTCAGCGTTGGGAGGAGGTCTCAAAGGATTTTATCAGAAGTTTACCCAAGTCTGAAGGAAAGAGTGTCATTGTGGTTGTAGTTGATAAACTTACCAAGTATGCATGATTTTGTGCATTATCTCATCCTTTTAAAGCCAATACAATTGCTACTTAATTTATGGAAACAATTCAAAAGCTACATGGAAATCCGAAGATTATTGTAAGTGAAAAATATCCCGTTTTCAATGGAATATTTTGGAAAAAATTATTTTCTTGTCTTGGTACCCATTTAGCTCATATATCATCTTATCATCCTCAATCTAACAAGAAAAATGAGTTAGTGAACAAATGTTTGTAAAAATATCTTCATTGTTTTGTATATGATAAACAAACACAATGGGTCAAGTGGTTACCTCTAGTTGAATTGTGGTATAATACTTCCTTCCATACTGAAGCAAAAATGACACCATTTATGACACTTTATGGATATCATCCACTATCCATCACATCATCTTTAGGAGAAAATTATAAGGTTCAAGCAATGGAATATCACATCGATCATCAACAACAAGTTATCCAAATCTTAAAGGAAAACCTCACTCTGACACAAAATTAAATGAAACAACAGACAAATCAGCATTGCAGTGAAATAAGTTTTGATGTAGGCAACTTGGTAGTTTTACCACTAAAACCATACAAACAAATTTCCCTCAAGCAAGCTGAGAAGGATAATAAATTATCACCCAAGTACTATGGTCCTTACAAGGTGTTGCAAAAGATTGCTACTATGGAATGCAAATTGGATTTGCCTGCATCTTCTTGAATACACCAAGTTTTACATGTTTCATGCTTAAATAAGGTTATCAGTGACAAGCTTCGAGTTCAAATATTTTTTCCAGAACTTGACGAAGAAGGAAAAATCATATCTGATCCTGAAGAAATCATGGAAATAAGAACCCGAAAGCTACTAAATCGATTAATTTTAGAGTATCTCATTAAGTGTAAGAACATACCCGTTGAAGATTCCACATGGGGGATTAGAATTTTATACAAAAGCATCCAAAACTAATCAAACATTGAGGACAAAACTTTTTTTAAGGAGAGTGGCATGTTAGGTCCCTATAATACTAGTGCATTCCCCTTATTGTTATTCTTAGTCTACCACCCTATTGTTATTGTGGTGCCCACGTATCACCCATGTTGTTATTGTTGTGCACCATATAAGCCCACTATTTTTATTATTTTTCCTTTACATTATTATTTTTATGTATGCTATGATTATATTGTGATCCCTTAAACTCTTATATATACTAAGGGGGCCTTATCATCTGAATCATCCAAGGATTGTTCATTTATGTAATGTAAAGGAGGTTTCCCCGTTGAAGAGGATAATTTTTAAATAATTGATCTATATTTTCTTCTATTTTGTGATTTGGTTACATAACATGATTGGAGAGAGAATGATTTGCGTTCTCAATTAACCTGCAATCACAAATAAAGGAAACTCATGAAACTTGTTTGAACTACTAATCGAACTTTGCCTCGCATGAATAAATTTATATCTATAAAGAGAAGTACAAAGACACAAGAACATATCATTATTTTCATGGAGTATGATTAGTTGAGGATGATCAATGCACATAGATTTAGGATCCAAAAGTCAGTGAGGATTTAGGAGCCAAAGTGGGAATGGATTTAGGAGCTAGAAGTGTGGAAGGATTTAGGAGCCAAAGTGTGAAAGGATTGTGGAGCAAGGGATATGAATTCATATAGAAGGTTGAGACTATCTTCAATAGAGATCAATGTTTCAAGGTTGAGATCAATAATAGGGACGAGAAAAATTGTAGAGTTGACAATAGCAAGGAGAAGTCTAGAAATTTCAAACTGATAAATTGTGGGCTACAATAGTAACGTGAATTTTAATAGATCCATTTTCTCAAAAATAACTAAAATATCACAAAAAATAAATTAGGTTATCTCGTTTGGGTTTTATGGGTAAAAAAATTGTGTCAATTTTGTGTGCATGCGTTTTTATCTCAATATTTTCTACTACATGTTAAAAGTTAAGAAATTCTTTATCTTGGTGAAAGTAAATTTGGTTACAGTTTTTAGTTTCCTTGTTTTTAGAAATTCATCTAAGTAATTCATATAGCTTTAATAAATTTTAACATGGTATAATAGCCACGCTCTATATAAAAGCCAAGCACCAAGATTGTTCATTAAGTGAAGGGTGCAGAAAAGTCAGTAGGCTTGCCCTAGAGTTTTGAAGAGTAGTGTTTGGATAGAAGAATGTCATTCCAAGGACTAAGGGAAGGTCAATGTTTAGAGGGAGCATCTAAATTATTCTCATTAAGGGATAAGATCTCAGTAGTGATGGAATATATTAGGGTGATATAATTTACGAAGAACCCATAAATTGTGCCCATTGATCCTCAACAGTTGATCCATCATAACAAGAATGACACTAAGGCCAGGAGGATCATGTTGACGAGGTAAAATACCATATTATCCATCATATCCATGGGAAGACGACAACAAATGAGATGTGGAAAGTCATATTGAATTTTTATAAGGGGTCAACTAATTCCAATAAATTCCCCCCAATAGACAAGTTAAGAAATATCCTAATGAGAAAAGGAGAGCCCATCATTACATAGATTTGAAAGTTCGTTTAGGTTCAGGATGACCTAGCTTGAGTGGGAGAGGTTGTAGTAGACAAAGACCTTTTGAGTATTTCATTAATGGGTCTTCACTATTTTATGGATAATTTCAAGGATGTAGTAAGTGGAAGAGAAAACATTCCCAACTAGGAAAGGATGTGGGGACATTGCGTCCAAGAAGAAATCTAGAGGTGGGAAAGAGCTAGAGGTTCAAAAAAGATAGAGGATGATGAGAACTTTGGCTTGGTAGGAAAATGTAGCAAAGCCAAGGGTAAGAAGGGCCAAGGAAAGGCTGAGTCCAGTAAGAAGGCCAAGAAAAATAAGAAACATTTGAGTAAGATCAAATGATTCCATTGCCATTAGTTTACGACATATGACACTAAGTGTCCTAACCAAAACAGGTCTAGTAGGGATCATGTGTCCGCATAAAATAAGGTAGATTTTTTTTATTCTCAATTCGAGAAATAATTATGATTGATAATTTGCATGACAATATAAGTAGACATCATTGTATGGTACATTAATTTTGGAGCATCATTCTACATGACTGGGAACAAGGAATGTTTCTACCATTTAAAGGATAATGACATGCAGTTTCACATTGAGCTAGGAGATGATGGAAAATAATTGACTATGGGAGGAGGTATTGTTAGTTTTGAGAGTGAGTATAGTTTCTCTCTCAATCTCAGGGACGTCTTCTATGTTCCAGGAATTAAGAATAACCTTGTTTTTGTTTATACCCTAAAGGACAAGGGTAATGATGTTATATTTAGCAGAGGTAAGGCTCACCTAAAGAACTTAGATTCTATATCCATGAGGAATATTAGTGTGAGATTGAAGAATATTTACAAGATGTCGGTTGAGACATGTGAATCCTTGAGCAACAAGGTAAGAAGTGCACATAACAGAGACGTCGGGGATCTTTGGCATAGAATAATGGATAATTTGCAACATGGGGAACTAAATATCCTTCAACAGATAGCCACAAGACTACCACAATGCACATTTCACCAACATGACCTGTGCAAGGGTTTCACACTTAGAAATTATGCCAAGTAATATGTTCAAGGATGAGATAACATAACCAAAGGGATTTTGGAGTTGGTACATTCAGACGTAAGTGGTCCCTTCTCTACTCCATCCCTCATGAGACATAGGTACTATGTCACATTAATAAATGCCTATTCTCAGAAAACATGGATCTTATTTATTAATAAGGAGGAGGAGGTCTTCTCTAAGTTCATAGAATTTAAGGCCTTGGTAGAAAATAAAACCAAGAATAATATCAAAGCATTGAGGAGTGACAATAGCAGGGAATATGTCTCCAACACCTTCAGGGATATGCGTGCCCAGGAGAGAATTAGGAGAGAGATTACAAAACCACATAACCCTCAACATAGTGGGGTGGCTAAGAGGAAGAACCTGTTAGAGCCAAAATCCACCTTAGGCTGAAATAAGGCAGAAAGAGGACAACACCAAACCACGCTCAGCCTCCTAGCTAGCCCTATGAGGACAAGAGAGGGCTCTCTCCAGGTCTATCTCGGAAAAATATGTCCAATAGGGCCTGAGATGACTACAAATGGATACTGATTTTAGGCTAGTAAATAAATATGGAAGAGGTAGTTTAATGAAAGACTGAGTTTGCAGGGCTGTATGGGACAAAGAACATCATGAGCGGAGAAATTAAATCAAAGACACAGATTATCTCATGAGGCAAGATAGGCAAGAGGTTTAGCATTCAAATTGAAATTATATGGAGTGGAAAGACTGCTGAGAGGCCGAAAAGGGCATATATAATGAATCCTTTTCAGACAGAAGAAGACACACAGAAAATGAATGCTTTCCCAAGGCAGAGCAATAAACTAGATTCTACCTTTCTTACTTAAAAGCATTCAACTAGCGATGATTATGAATGAATAGTAAAACATAACGAGATACATATGAAACAGAAAGAAAAACATATGCTAAACTCACACCACATGAATCTCATGAAACAGAGCCGCATCCTTTCATTAATTCTCTGTCAAAAACTGTACAACCAAACACTGAGTTATTCCTCTACACTTTCCCCAAAACGCAGCTCCTTTACATATGATTTTCAATACAATAAATAAAATCCACTATGAGAAAAAAAATCGATCAAAATAGGGAGCTGTTTCAACTGAAATTATAAAGATAGAAAAGAGCCATTCTTCTGTTCTAAAGACAGAAAAACGTTCCCCTTGAATCTCTCTGATGACTAATTAAAAGACAAAATATGGAGCGTAGATCCCATGAAATCGTGACTGAGGACAAAAATAGGCAATTCGTTCCTATCTTTCTGCTTCTGCTCTCGGGATATGTAATCTACATAGGACTTTCCCTCAGATATTAGTTTCTCAGCCATCTCCATTAACTACGGAAAATAATCTGAAGTATATGTGGGTCCTTCTCCTTTGATACCGAGTGTATCCAAATCATTTAGAATATTCTCAACAAATTCATTACTCTGTTTAGCAGGATTCGTGTCAACAAAGCGTATGATTAAGCGCCCTTTATACCTCTGAGAAAAGTATTGGTTTAAAAGAGCAGCCTTTTGCATGCCCAATATGGAGATAACCACGTGGCTCAGGAGGGAAACGTGTACACACGTTTCCCATTTCAACATCTGGCAGGTCAATGTCAAAGGAACCCTCTGCTTTTTCTCTTTCGTTGTTTTCACCTTTGATCCTAGTACCATCACTCTCTTTCTTATTCACCCCGGCTTGCCAATTCCTCATCTGCCTACATATTTGTGAATTACTTCCCTCAATACTGGATATTCTGACAATATTGAATTGTACCACCGGACTAGATTCTGAAATTTCTTATATTTACGGATACTTGCCCATCTTTGCCCAGTGCCTGCTAGACCAGATCAAACTACTATATTAGCTACAGATAAACTATACCCAACCACAAAAGTCCGCAATGATAGATAATTATCCACATAAGTACAAGATTTTTCAAATTCAGCTCCAGCCGAAAAGACATTGGCGTATTCCAACCATTCATCAATCTGAGCTGTCGCAAACGCATCGTGGAATATATCTATGGCAGTTGCATCGAGATCCTTTCATGATCAATACTTTCACCGAGATTATGACTTCATTTATTTCATCTTCAATATGTCGAGACTATGAACATATGACTGAGATCTTAGACTTTATAATTGTGCTGTATCTGTCTATCTTCGAGACCATCATTGTTATTTCGTGACTATGTACCGAGGCAAATACTGCATTCAATTGTAACTGCGTTCCAAATTTTCAAGAGTTTGTTTCATAGCTATCAAGAGACGGTGACTGAGATGTCACATGATCCTTTATCACAGGTATGCAGTGACTTTGATCCTGAGATTATTATCATTATGGAAGAGACAGAGCATCTACTGAGATAAAGCATTGAGACATGGATGCCGGGACAACATTTGTGTGGAGTTAAGGCTGCCAAGACAGAGTGTGTTCCTACTTCACTGAGACAGAGTGTCGAGATCATGCTTGCATGACACTATTAGACCCATCGAAGATTATAGAATCCTTATTCCATTGAAGCATTGTAACCTTGTATTCATGGGAGATTTATTTATCTATTGCGTCATTGAAGCTTCAAAACTGCATCCGAATTTTTCTTGCTTTGACTCTGAGTTCACACGCTAATTTAGGTTGGGATCATCATTTATCGATATACCAGCAGACATCTATTACTAAACCTTACAACATCTCCAGCTTCGGTCATTTTGGAAGTAACTAAGGATCCATCGATAAATTTTTCACCAACATGGAGCGAGAAGAGCTGAGTGATTTGAATTTTTGCAGAGCAACGATAAAAATTTTCATTGTCTTCCCTGTGCGCCGCACGTGAGCCCAATGCGCCGTGCTTACTGTATGCGCCGCTCTCGTTGGAAAATACATAGTGGCAGGAGGCCCTGTGCGCCGCGACCTCCCAATGCGTCGTGCCTTCTCTCAATGCACTGCTCGCATTCCAAACACACAGTCTTAGCTTTAAACTCACAATTTCAGCTTCTTCACAATTCACCTCGGCTTCTTTGATGTCTCTTGGTGCAAATGGATTGTTGGATCATAAAAAAATATATTTGTACCCATGACATTTGATTTTTGTTTTGAAATAATCCAATGTTGTAGTGCTTTGAAACCTTTGACACTTCACTGTTTGCTTTGATTTTTGAGCTGATGATGTCCTTTCTGTCTGTTATTTTGCAGGGAATCTTCGGCAAAGGATCAGGGCGGTGCCTGAAACATTTCATATTAGAAATTGGAGAGAGCAGAAACGCACAAGAATCACACACAAAATAATTAATTTCATATTTTAATAATCAGAGATACATCAAATATATATAGTTAAACTAATTCTAATCTTAGAGAGAGAAGTTGAGAGATTCTCTCAACTTCCTCAACAAACCCAATCCAATATATACTAAAGTAACCATAATCCTAACTAATTCTAATACCCTCCCTTAATGCTTACTTTACAAAACATATAATTAATCACAATTACAACACTTTAAACTTTTCGTGTCTTTGTCTGATCTGGTCTTCATTAACATCTGTACCCACTCTGAGATCTCATAGGAAATGCTCTTTTCTCCACCATTTTCGAGCTACCATTTAACCCATTTAAAATACATTGTTTCTGACCAGCAATAATGAACTTTGCAAGATCAACAGTATTGACAACTCGGCTCGTCGGGGCTTCCGCGATAAAGCTGACAAGTGATGAACCATCCTATGGACCAATCACCATCTATCAGATATTTCGCTTTCGGCTATCCATCAGTGGCTAGGCAAATGGTCTGAATACTGAATGTGTTTAAGAGCTAATCTAACAACTTGACCTGCTTGTAACCTGTAACTGATGCTCCTTGGCCCGTAGCACAACAAGATCAGCATATAACAAATTCACACAATCAAATTAGTCAATTGTTCTCTCGTCCCTATAGGACGTCAAGAACGAATAATTTAAATAATGCTCATTTGTTCAATAATTGGTTCTCTAATACACAATTCACAATTCTCACAAATCCTTGCCCTGCAAATAAAATTCCCTAATCCAAAACTCCACTCTACGAGATAATCTTTTACTCAAAAATATATTTACATTAGAATAAAAATCAGGCTCCTATTTAAACATCCTATCATCCAGATCACAAACACACATTAACCCTTACACCACTGTTTAACCATCCAACCATTCGTATCACAAACACACATACATGGCGTCTCTTGCAGTCTTATTCGATGGGAAAAATGACGATCTTTCCTCTGGCTTGTTTACTTTCCTGATGTTTTAAAGCCTCTTTCACGTCAGCAAATGAATATGGGCCCTTCGAATCCAGCACAGGTTTCAGCTGCTCACTTTCGTCCTCCGATCTCACGTAACGGGGCGGCAACTTGAAAATCCCGCTCTCGGCAAGACATTGTATCCTCTGCCAAATCCTGCAATACCAGAAGGTTGCTCAAGAGTTCACCGCTGCCGCTGCCGACAGAGGAGGAGAAGAAGGTCTTCAGATCCTTTGCGCTCACAATCCCTCGTTCCACTGCTGAGGTATGGACATTTGTTTGATTCAATGCTGCCACAGCGTTTTAGCTTTAGAGTGAGTGCGAGTTGTTCCAGATCCGTATCAAGCAGCACTGCCAATCTTTGCTTGTTTCTCCAGGTACGGAACGGATCACATCTAAATAGATGCCAATAAAGGCTCGATTGGGAAAATAAACTTTGAAATAGTCTAACTTCCAATTGGGTTTTACATTCAACTTTTCCCCTCTGCTTCGGAAGATTTGAACCTGAAACCAGAAAAACCCTGTACAACTCAAAATTCAAATTTCGATGTGTAACTTGGATCATTAACTCAAGGCCGCCGCAATGCCGAACATGGGCGGAGTTGTAGTGCTACAAAAGTCCAGATCATACCATTGCATATAATCTTTTGGTCTGGCTGTCAAGTGGTTTGTTCCGCCTTTTTCTTCCAGTTCACGCGTGCAGAACTTATTTTTTTTTAATCAGTAAAGAAACATCAACAGGTTTTTATTTTAAAGTAAAAACTGGTTTGCATATATTGATAGGAGTACATAATCAGATTCATAATAGATTTCTAATAAAAAAATACATAACCAGATTTATGAAATCTGTCCTGTATGGAAATCAGAACCAAAAGATACTGTATGTACTAATCACTCTTACAAACAAACAAATTCAACACTTTTAATCTACGTACAAAGAACCTCTCTCAAAACTCTTTCATCTTTCTGGGCACTCCCGTGAGGGATTAAGCCCAACTAGGCTCTGATACCATATTAGAAATTGGAGAGAGCAGAAACGCACAAGAATCACACACAAAATAATTAATTTCATATTTTAATAATCAGAGATACATCAAATATATATAGTTAAACTAATGCTAATCTTAGAGAGAGAAGTTGAGAGATTCTCTCAACTTCCTCAACAAACCCAATCCAAGATATACTAAAGTAAGCATAATCCTAACTAATTCTAATATTTCATGACTAAAAACTTTGAAAACTCACATATTTATTACAAAAAACAATTTTGGTGATTTCTTCTTCAAAACAGAGTTTTGAAGAAGAATCACTCTCGAGCATTATTGATGATGAAACTTTTGGAATGAAAACTTATTGAAGACATCCTCATAGCCTACGAGTTTTATTTGACATTCTGAAGGCCAAAGCCTAGACCTAATGATTGAAATGATTCTTGTTTGACCAAAAGACCACCTATGACTGTGAATGACTGAAATCAACTGTTGTGTAGATTAATCCGTCTTGCGGACAAGACCGATCTCTCTAGTACAAAAGGTAACTAGCAACAAACAGCCAATTATACTAATCTCTCTCTAAGCATATAAGATTTATAAAAACACTATACGGGTGTAAGAACCTACCTCTTGTCCAACGCTTGCTTGCTTACTTGATTTTGTTGAAGTCCTTCCCGTGCACTGAAAGAGCGTCCTTCGTATATCTGCAATCACAAACAAGGAAAAAGATTAAGCAGCACCTGTATAGACATTATCATAAATCATACTTATCATAATGATCAAGGAATTTATGAAATAAACCACAAATTGACAGTTTAATGAGAGAAATGAGTATATTTGTATTAACTTTAAAGATAGAAAACCTTTACAACCTGTGCCTTGATGTTGTGCAGGTCCTCCTGGGGTCCGAAGCAGGAATATCCTTTACTCTGACAAGCATTGCACTCTTTGAACTAAGACAAATGGAGATGAGTGATTTAACCTCACAGAAAGTCTTAGTTAACTAAGTCTAAATCTCAACAGCATTTAACTTCAAATCTCATAAGCTTGAACTCCCTTTGAGGCTACCCAAGGCCTCTTTTTATAGTGGAAAAGAGGAGGTTTCTTGTTCCAAATATGAAGGGATAGAATCCTCCTTCAAAGGGATAAGCTCCTTACATCAAGGAGTTAGCTCCATCAAGTGAGGGATGCATGAACCTCTTCAAAGCGTATCCATTCCCGAAAATTCCCGTCTAGAAGCTTCTAGAATTCACCTGGAATTCACTTTTTATCTTCATTTTCTCGCCTTTTTATGTTTTACAGAGGTCCGCACCCATTACACAAAGAACGTGCGGTATGGTCCCGCATGCAGGCTGAGATTTAGGTGCGGGACCGCAGGGAATGCATAAAGAAAGTGCGATACCAATTCTTAGGGGATTTTAGGGATTTTCTTCTGATTTTGAAGCTTGATATGAGGAGCTGGTATATTAGACTTGCAAAAGGAGGAAGTATGAGTAATAATGAGCTCATACGGTCAGCAGAATGTCAAGGTGACAGTTTTCAGTGTAACAAATTACCCCCTAAAGTGCAAAGTCTGTAATAGATGAAGCTGTAGTCTGTCATATATGAAGAGTGCAGTACTTTATCATTTCAAAGATCATCCTGTGGACACCCCAGTTAGTACCTGTAAAAACATTCAATGCAAGATATATACATGTATATGTCATCTCTGAGGTAGGCATTCCCATACTCAGATAAAACTAACTATGAACTAACTGAAATCGTTCTGATACAGGAATGATTTTGAATACATCATAGTACAGATATATGTAGACACAGTATGGACGCAGCCATCTGTTTATCAATAGTCTACTGTATATATGACAACAAAATTCCTCGCAGCCTGGATGGTGGAAACTAGATCCAGGGTCTTGATTTCCGCATCTCGAACCAGTACGATTCTATCCATGTGAATGAATGTGTCGAAGTCGAACATGGTAGAAACCACTTGATTACCAGTCAATGATGTGAACTGTTAACAAGTGTGAGAGAAACCACCGGTAATGTCAATGGCTCTCAAAGTACTCAGTACAATCCATGAAATGTGAATGAATGAGCTGAAGTCGAACATGTCACGGAGTCATTCGATCGAAGGTCATTGATGCAACCTGTCGTCGAAAGCGAGAAACCTGCCATTGAGGCATGCAGATTTCAAGGTACTGACGATTTCTAGATCAACTTCCTAGATAGTGTGGTGATGTCGATAGAAAGTGATCTGTCGTAGGTAAACCCACAACACGAAATCATAGATCAAGTTTTGAAAATATGTTGGCAAGGACTGACTCAGGGATGGTCAATGATGGATGACAGATATTTTGCAGATGAATGGTTTTATTTGAACTGTTCTCTTGGACACATAACGACACTACAGATGGCTTGGTGACAATTGACCCAAAGCTAATACCCAGAAACCGGCTGAAAATTTTCAATGTGGTTTGATTAACTGTTAGGCAAAGGATTCCCCAACCCAGATGAATATAAGTGTCGTGTCCAAGAGTGGTCGACTGAGTTTTCGGACAATTTCAAAATACAACAAACATGCTCATTTTTCTCTCTTTTCCCCCACCATTTCTGGCAAGTACCTCTTTATTTTTGACAAGCTTGAGGAGGATAACATTTGCTTGGTTATAAGCTCACCCTTCGGATGAGTCCAACTTAGTTTAAAATTCGAACCCTATGAAGGAGTGGTTCGTTCCTGTTGAAAATTAAACAGGTCCTTTACTGTTAAGTTTTAGCGAGTCCAGTATAGGAGAAACTTGGTGTTTTTTAGTTTTAGGGAGTCAGAAGAAAAACTTAAGAAAACTCCATGGGTGTTCTTTTTCGTAAATTTAGTCTCTCGAGCCCGAAAAAGGATAAAATAACGCGGGAGATAACTCTATTGACCGTATTTAGTCAACGTATACCTTTTTCGTAAATAGTCCATTTCAGTCTGTAAAAGGGGTAAACTTATACTGAAGGGACGACTGTTCATTTACTTTAACGAGTTCGAATAGTCAAGTACTCGGCAATCTTTTCATATTTAGAGAGTCTGAAAAGGGCTTAAAGAGGACTCCAAAGTTTCGCTTTTTCGTAAAAAAAAATTAAAGAGTCCGAAAAAGGATAAAAGTATGCTCTTTGTTGAAAAATGATTATTTCACCTGAAAAATCCTGTTTCTGCACAAAAACTCAAAACATTACACATACCTGTTTAAGATAAATAAAAATGCTTTCAAAAAATATCCCTTTTAAAGTGAAAAATAAATAAATTTACAATTCATTCATTCGAAAAAACTTATAAAAAGGACTTTTTCTATTTCATTTTTACCGTTCAATTGCAGAGTGAAAAGTAAAAAGCTTTTGGATAAAAAAGTTCCCGTGAAGATTCTAGAAAATTCAACCGTTGGAATCGAAAATCGCCAGCCCCAGGTAATCCACGACCTCCTTATCTTGTTTTTCATCCATTTAAAATTCATTTTTAGGCTTTAGTTTGATTTTTTAGGGCAAAAATTGGTTCAAAAATGCGCCCGCGGGGTCCGCAGGCGGGACACAGGTAACCTGCGGACCTTGATTTTTTCTGAACGGGAAAAAATCGGGGGTACCGCACCCGGCACACATCTCGCGTGCGGAGCTACGCTTTGTTTACAAAGAGCGGGTGCGGTACCCGCGCGGTTAAATTTAAAGCACGGTTTTCTCAAATTTCTGCCAAATTTTTTCAAATGAAATCATTCTAATATGCCTTATTTTGTGTTGCAGGATTAACAAGATGCTTATTTGGCGAGAAAGGGAACATGAGGAAGTGGATGAAGCTGTAATACTCCATTTTCCCACACAAAGGGCATTAAAAGCATGCTGCTTATACAAATTCTGGGCCATCTCTGGCATGAGGGCACAAGTGGAACTCTTAACCTGGTTGGTAGACAGATGGCATGTGGAGGACCAGTGTTTCTTTATTGGTGGCCACCGGCTCGAAATTGAGCTGGAGGATATATACTTTTTGACTGGTTTGTCCAATAGGGGCGAACATGTATCTTTGTTTGGGACTAGGCCAGGTGGCGAGACTGTCGCTAGTCTTCAACTCGAATTTTGCAATGATCAGGCAAATCCTCGGGACAAACGGATTGACATAAAACATATCATCCGTCCTGAACTGAAAGTTATAGCATTCACTATTACCAAACTATGTGGGAGCGCCGCGCTTCATGTAGCTACTGGTTCCCAAATGCGTGTTGCAGTGGACTGTTTTCGCGGCACCATCTTCAACTGGTGTGAAGCTGTGTTGGCCAATATAAAAGGCCAACTTACCAGAGCAAAAACCGGGAAACTAAAAAACTTTGGATACGGATCCATTGTCGTTTCTTTTGCTTTGGAGAGGATTCCTCAATTAGCTCCACCGAGTATTTCAGTTGATGCCGGTCGACCTCGAGAACCGAGAATGGTTCGCTGGTCCACGCTGATGGCCCGTCATGCTATTGAGGGCACTGAGATTGTACGATTCCCTGCTTCATATTTTCGTTGGCTAGATCGCCAAGTTTTCATGATAGAAGATTTTCCGTATGCCGGGATGGATTTCCGCGGCGACAGAGAGATGTCTCTCCCTGCAGGGGAACAATGGGATGATTCAGGTAAAACATTTTTCAACGTTTGCTAAGTTCTAATTTTTTTTTTTAATTTTTATCGTCTTAGAAAAATAACCAAAAGTTTTTTGAATACAGATGTGGGTCCACAATGACCAGCTCATCTCCAACCTTTCGAGAGGAAACAACCAGTTGCGCCCGCACCAGCCCCAGCAGACCAATCAGTAGAGATTTTGACTGATTTGGAGCATCATCTAGAGCGCTTGACTCTAGATATACCAGAGACCAACATAGATGACATCCCTTTCAGGCTACAAAGATATGTGATTGGAGTCCCAGGACCTTTCAGGAGGTTCCTATGTAGGGTGGCCCGAGCAGTTGTTTCCTATCGAGATCATCATCAGTGATGAGATGATCATGTAGACTCATTTTTGTACTTTTGTGTTATCATTTTTGCCAATCATAAGGTGTTTCCAACCTATGATCGAAGACGATGTATATTTTTTGAACACACTCCTATGATATATATCACTATTTTGACGGCTATCTGTGTACATAAATGAATGTTGTTTGTTTTACTGCTTTTAATTATTGCAAATGTCTATTTATCATACTAGAAGCAATTGAATTTGCTAATGTATTTAAATGTCTTGGAATATGCTGATATTCAATGTAATCAAACTCACGTTCCAAGAGACGAACTCTCAAAAATAACCGTAATAACACCGGATTTCTAATGGTATAAACCCTGTTAAGCTGTAATACAACAAGTTCAGAATCCATCCTTACAATCAAACTCCGAATTCCGAATGATATGGACTCAGATAATAACTCAATCACTGCACTATACTCGGCAATGTTATTTGTTGTTTGACCAAGGCTTACCCCATGCATGGATACTAACTCGTCAGAGGGTGAATAGATAACCCAAGCTGCGGAAGAAATGTTCCATGTACTACGACAAGCACCATCGGCAAAACCAATGTAGGTTTGAAGAGACGTCGACATCTGCAATATCAAGAGTAAAACTCAGATAAGCAGTCATAGTGACAAAAACACACTTCTAAACTAGGCACACTTTTCTAATCTAAAACACACCAGCAGTAAAGAAATCTAAACTAACAAAAATCTCCACACCTTGTTTAAGCGTAATATCGCTTTAGATAAAGCCCATTTCTGGGTTTATCCAAAGGGACATCGTCAAAATCTACTAACTCATAGGCCCCTTTTGCTAACTTTTGTTTCACAATGTAAGGACCATGCCACATAGGCACGAATTTTCCAGCTCCTAGCTTGTCGTTAGCTTGATCATAAAGTAAAACTAGGTCTCCTTCTGAAAAATTTCGAGGGGTCACATTTCTATCATACTGAGCTTTTATCCTTTTAACATGAGCCTCGTTTGCTATTGCAGCACTTCGTCGATTCTCATCTAATTGGGCCAAGTACAAGAAACGTTTTTCCTCTTCAGACGTAGCTGGAATTAATTCTATGGCTAATTTTAGTGACGGTATTTCGCATTCAATCGGCAGCACAGCTTCTAAACCGTAAACCAGTTGAAAAGGAGTGAAACCCGTTGATGTTTTGACTGAGGTTCGATATGCCCAAAGCGCTGAAAATAACATGGAATGCCAGTCATCATGATGTTCCGAAAATGACTTCCATGATCTGTAATAATAGCTTGAGGAACACCAAACCTAGCAATTATATGATTGAATACGAATGTTGCAGCAGTCTTGCCGTCAGCTGAATATGTAGGCATCGCCTCGGCCCATTTCGTAAAATAATCTACTGCGAGAATAATATAGGCATGCCCCCCCGGCCGAGTGAGGGTTACATGTGATGAAATCGATACCCCATTTTGCAAATGGACCAACAGCAATTATAGGGTGAAGAGGAGCGGGTGGTGCACGCATTTTTCTATCAAAAACTTGACAGTTGTGGCATTTCCGAACCGCATAAATGCAATCTTTAAATAATGTTGGCCAGAAATAACCTGCACGCAATATCTTTTGGGCAGTGGCATACCCAGACATATGACCGCCACATGCTCTAGAATGGCAGTCATTTAGCACCTTTTCAGCTTCTTCATGAGTTAAACAACGTCGGAAAACAGAATCCGCTCCTCGTCGATAAAGTGTATCACCAATGATATTATATTGTTGGGATTGGAAGCGTATTTTTCGTCGTTGAGTTCGTGAAATTTCGGGCCGAAAAGATTGGGTTTGGAGATACACAATAATATCCCCATACCATGGATCAAGCGTACTGATAAGAAACAAAGATTCGTCCACAATGGACTCTTCTGCCACTGTTTCAATATCAGTAGAGGGGAAATCACACATCAGTTCCGCAAAAACCAAAGACTTCTTTGCCTTGGATTTTTCAAATTCCAAGTCAAATTCTTGCAGGATAACTATCCATTTAGAATATTTTCCCCCTAGCAATTGTCTGGTCAAAATATACATCATAGGGTTGCAATAAGAAATTACTGTGGTTTTACGTAACAATATGTAATGTCGAAAACGTTGGACAGCTTGAACAGCTGCCAAGGCCAATTTCTCCACATGTGTGTATTTGATTTCAGTCGGATTCAAATTTTGACTAAGATAATAAATCACATGTTCGTTGTGAGATTCATCTTCCTGAACTAGTACCATCCCAATGGTGGAATGAGAAGCAACGAGATACAAAATGTAATCTTGGTTGTAGTTGGGAGGATGCAATAACGGTGCATGGGTCAACGCGTGTTTAAGTGCATTAAAAGATCGATCAGCGACCTCATCCCAAAAGAACGGAATGTCCTGTTTCAACAACCGGGTAAAACCCTTTGCAAGCTCAGCATAGTTCGGAATGAATCTACATAAAAAGTTTGCTTTCCCCTGCAAACTTTGGAGTTGGCACAATGTCGAAGGAGGAGGCAATTTAACAATAGCTTCGACCTTCGAAGGATCAACACGAATGCCTGATTTCGAAATAACAAATCCCAGTAAACGACCCGATTCTACGCAGAAAACACATTTATGCGGATTCAACCTTATCCGATAATGTCGACATCTCATAAAGATTGCTCATAAATGAGTGGGATGATCGGCCCTACGTAATGAATGAGCAGGTAAATCATCAAGATATGGTTGAACAATGTGCTTAATGTCATGAAATGCATAAGACATCGCCCGTTGAAAAGTTGCTCTAGCGTTCTTAAGTCCAAAAGGTAGTTTACAATAGGCAAACGTTCCCCATGGACAAATGAAAGCTGTTTTAGGTTGATCTGCAGGGAGTATGTTTATTTGATTGTAGCCAGAAAAACCATCCATAAAGGAAAAAAGTTCACTTCCAGCACAATCGTCGATTATCTGATCGATATAGGGAGTTGGATAATTGTCTTTTGGACACGCTCGATTAATATCCCTATAATCGATACATACTCTTATTGTTCCTTATTTTTTAGTGACAGGAACAATATTCGATACCCAATCCGTTAAGGGAATTGGATAAATGAATCCTGCTCGAAGTAATTTTTCAACTTCATTTTTTATAGCAGCAGCTTTTCTAGGATGTATTTGACGTAATCGTTGACGAACAGGTTTAGCATCCGGGTAAGTCTTAATTTCATGAACCACGATCGATGGATCAATTCCTGGCATTTCTTCATAAGACCAGGCAAACACGTCACGGAATTCTTGAAATAGGGCTTTATAAGTTTGAATTTCTTCATATGTACAACAAGCACCTATATGAATGTTTTCAATTATTCCTGGTTTTACTGAAATGTCAATTGGAACCGTTCTAGATATATTTTCCAAATTTAACTCAGAATCGGGATTTTTCAATGGATTCTGAGGTTCCTCGGCATATTCAGCAGTAAAAATTGAAGCGAAATCATTTTCAAAATGATCTAATTCAGGTAAGAATGAAGACCTGTGATGGAGATCTTCCCATGGTAAATCATCAACAGACAAAAACTCACGAATTTGCTCATCTGTATGAACAATTTCAGGAAATGTCATTGCGTCTGAACTAGAAATAGAAAGCGATTCCTCTTGGATCCCATTCATTGGATCGATTTCGGTTGAAAAGGGGTTGGAAAAAGACTGTACAGTCTGGTACGCAATTTCAAATGGACTCAAAGGCATCGCGCCATCAAATGAGTCTATGTCGGATTCAGAAGGTAGAATCCAAGGATCATCAGACATAACTGTGTCTGATGAAATCATATGAATAGTTGCGGTAGAAGACGATACGTTAGGAGGAGGAAAGGAAAAAGTTCCTAGCAAACCAGAATCTTTAACCAAACCTACTCCGACATCCTTATAAGGGATAGTCGTTTTACCAACATGCTGGATTGTTTCTGTAGAGGCTGGGTCTGACGAAAAATAAGTTAACTGATCTATTGTCACGATCCTTCCTTGATATGAAAATTTTATAAGTCGAAAGACCGAAGAGACAACAGCAGTCATAGCATAAGACCAACTACGACCCAGTAGAAGGTTGTAATCTAGAGGGGCATCAACCACCTCCACATCTAGATTAACAATTTTGCCTTCAACCCCTATGGGTAAATCCTGCAAAATACCATAAGGTTGAAAACCTCGACCATCAAAAGCTTTTAGAATCGTTGGAGATTGGTTAAGTGTAGAAGAACCAAGAGATTTCCAACACTGAAGCAACATAATACACGTTGAAGCTCCCTCATCAATCACAGTCCAAAAAATAGGTCTGTTTTTTACTAACACTGGAATCTGGAAAGCCATTTGGTGAGGAAGACGCGGTGTACTAGTTTCTAAATCGAAGATTATAAGATTAGAATCCTGAACATCAACAGCTCCTATGGCAGACAATAACAATTTACGCTGTGCTGGACACGATTGCAGCACTTCCAAAGCCGACATTGCTGAAGGAGAAACAGCTAAATCTTCAACAATGTTGTAATTCTGAGCAGCTCTCGCATGTGGATTGAAAGTTGATTTACGAAGAACACCTTTAGCAGGCGGCTTGATTATCAAGTCTGGATTTTGTTTCTCGATCTGTAGCGGACCGGAAACAGGAGGAGTTGTATTTGATGCGTTGGCATTGGAAGACTCTCCTTCTTTGCCATCAACGAGATTCTTAGAACCGTAATCTTGCGATCGCGTCGCAACCCTTACATGAGACATCATCATAATAGGCTCTTCTAAAGTGGTCGATGAAGAACCAATCATCTTGCTATCTTGAATTGGAAAAGGATCCTTCAAGACAGCGGGTTGTTGCGATCCTTTAATGAGTTTCGTAACCTCCTCTCGATATGGACATTCTTTTGTGAAGTGATCTTGTTCACAAATGAAACAAGGATAGCGAGGTTTACGTTTCTCGTCATTGGATTCTTCTTTATCTGTTTTTTCCTTCGAATTTTTCTTGTTTTTGCTCCTCCCCTTCTTTTTACCACCGGATTTTGATTTTTCCGTAGATGTTTCAACGACATGAATATCGGCAGAAACTTCTTGAGAGGATTCTCCCTTCAGGGAATCAGGTAAAGTTATGATTGGAGAAGAATTCTTTGAGGATTTCTTCTTACTTTTAGAACTAACTGTACCAATCATACCGTCAGCGGCATGAGACCCTGAAGGAGGAGCAACTATTTGACCTTGTTTGGGTAAATCGGGAATTTTTTCATGTAAAGTACCTGACTGCGTATAGACGAGGTCAAGGTACTGAGCCTGAGCAATTACTTGCTCTTCAGTAACAACACCAACCTTAGCTACATCTTCAGTGATCTTGGGCAGTAATGATTTTACAAACCATTCTGCCAAAATTTGATCCGGAATATAAACCTTCACCAAACGTCGTCTACGTCGCCACTCATGAATATGATCAGAAATATACGTGGACGTAGATTGTTTTAGTGATGTTAATAATTCTGTGCCATTGTCGTATCTGACAGGCAACTGGAAATGAGTTAAGAAAGACGTTGCTAACTGACTGAAATTATGAAACGAGCCTTGTGGCAACTCAATGTACCATTTGGCTGCAAGACCTATGAGTGTCCTTTGGAAAAGACGTAAGCGAATCGAATCATCAATAATAGAATTAGATGCACACCAAAAGTGATAAGTCATCACATGATTTGATGGATCCTCTCCTGACTTACCTTCAAATTTCGGTATATCACTGGGCAACTTATGAGGCATTGACGGCCAGTTCTGATAATAGAAAATAGGATCATTAGTAAGGCGCGTCAAATCTGGTAAATCCAAAGTTGCGATGAACGGTAACTGACGGTTAGGGTCACGAAAACCTTGAGAAGCCTAAGCAGATCCAGGAGGCGGATACCCAGGATAACTAGGAATCGGATTAGCATTGGGTATTGTATAACCTCCCGGATAACCAGGATGAATCGGACCATACTGAGGTTGTTGATAAGTATAACCAGGGTATGGTTGATAGCTTGGATTCTGAACATAGGGACCGTATTGCGGCTGTCCTTGGTATGGTTGATAAGTAAATTGAGGTTGACTCGTAACAACTGTACTTGTACCGGCTTGTCCTGCAGGCATCTGCACTGTAGTCTGAACTGAGGATCCTGACTGAGGTACAGAGACTTGAGGGATTTGCCCAGATACAGGGATAGCCGAACTCGGGGCTACAGACACTCCAGAAGTAGGTGTAACAGGTTGAACAGACGTTGCAGCAGTTTGGGGCGGAGTCTGAGGTGTACTAGGCCCAGCCTGCTGAACTGAACTAGGTGCAGGAGTTTGAATAGCTGGCTGACCAGGTTGCTGAGTTGAACCAGAAACCAATGGCTGACCAGGTTGATAAGGTGACTGCACATTAGGCTGCAAAGGCTGTTGATATTGGGACGGATCCCACACCATCATTCCGGGGTATTGTCTCATATAAGGTTGAACGTAAGGACCAAAACCTGGTTGAACGTAGGGTTGATAATAAGGTAAAGTTCCGGCTCCTTGAACAGATGGTTGACCAGAAGGCTGTTGGTAACCTTGCATTGGGTACTGCCCTTGAGGTTGATAACCGTGAGGCACGTACTGAAGTTGGGGTTGTTGAGGACCCTGAGGAGCATATTGAGTTTGGGGTTGACCTTGAGGAATGTACTGTCCTTGAGGTTGGTAACCCTAGGGTATGTACTGTCCTTGGGGTTGCCCCCCAAAATAATATTGATCCACAGTTTGTCCTGGGAAAAAGCTACCTTGAGGTTGAGCCCCGGGTGGTAACTGACTACCTTGGGGTTGCCCCCCAGGCAGTAATTGACTACCCTGAGGTTGCCCCCCAGGCGGTAACTGAGTTCCCTGAGGTTGACCCCCAGAAGGAAACTGACTGCCTTGTGCTTGAGGATTAGGAATGTTACCAGACATCATATAAACTTGCTCTACGTTCGACGTTTCAATTTTAAGTCCACCAAGACCAGATGATAACACATTTTCGATAGGTTGAGGAGTTGCTCCTGAGAAAGTACCAGACAAAGACTGATATCCCGCAGGAACAGAAGGACCACCATGTAAAAAAGATTCAGGCGTTTGTGAAAAAATGGATGACTCTCCAGCCATAATAGATGACAGATAATAACCTCTGGGTGTAGGATGAAATGGAACTCGAGGTGGATAAAAAGCAAGACCCGGATTCTCTAAAAAATCAGTTAAAGAAAGATACTAGGGATTAGTTCGAATAGGGCTGTAGAAAATAGATTCACGCTCCCTAAGATTTAACGATTGAGGGGAGTTGGGAAGAGATACGTCTTCGTCTGGATTAGTAAGTTCTTCTATAGAAATTAGTCCAGAGGGAAGATTTTCAGTAATGATATTTCTAACCCTAGGTGAACCTGGATCGCTAGAAGTTGGTGAGATAAATCCTGAAGATGTTTCTAACACAGAAGATTCAGTTTCAGGCTCAGAGATTTCAGGTTCATCAGATAATTATCCAGTAGGAGAAATATTTTCAGTGACTTCAGAAACTGAAATCGGTTCTTGAATATATTCTGTTGTAGGAATTTGATGATCAGGATGTATCACAATAGCAGAGCTTTCAGCTTCTGTTGATCTAAGTCTACGGCTACTGTGTGGTACCAGAGCTCGAAGCCCTTCAAGATGACCTGGTGTGAATTCAGGGGGTTTCCCTTGTATTCTCCGGGATTGTGTCGGCAATTCCGCCACGATAAAAAATTATCTAATAACACGCAAACAAAGAAAAATTTCAATGAAAACACCTAAAGTCTCTAAGAAACAAACAATTGAATCACTCGCTTAAAAAATCTAAGAGTTCAAACCACACACAAACAAGTAACTTTCCGTACTAAAATCACTAGTTGGTGATGAAATCCAACTTAGTAGAGTTTTTAACACGAAAAGGGCGGTTGGAACAGTTACCCCGACAACCTGCTTAATGAAACAGACTGGCACAAGTTTCTTCACATAACCATCTCGAGTGAAGACAACCCCCCAGAGAGTCCAAGTGAGTCTAGTCGACGTCTGTTCCAGGTACAGTGGGATCTTCCCTCCACCGTCACCTTAGGAAAGAATCCTAAAGATTATGGCCTCTAAGGTTACCAACTGAAACAAATATACCTGGGGGAACAGTCTACGATCCGAACACACGCAAGGGCAGAGTAACAAAGCTCAATCCCCTTGAAGGCTCCTTGAACAGAATCCAAGGTTTACCGACAAGTGACCACTGGCTCCTCGACAATGGTATATCCGAGGTTTACCGTTTTTAATATGTGTATATCTTCTATCGTTCCCAATGAGGAAGGATTGATTACCCCACTGGTTCAGATATGATCTCGTGCTTAACTCCTTTAAGAGGAGCTTCCCAGAGCATACATGCAACAACTGGAATTCTTCCTACCGCAAGATATATCTACTTGTTTGTTTTATCTATCTTGGAGAGTTAACTACTCCCTACTCCAAGATACTAGCCTAAGCTATGTTGGTGATGAGAGCCCTAGAAATAAAAAGATTACTAGATGAATTTTATTTAAGCGTTACTTTTAAGAGCTGTTTCTTAAGTCAATGGGCGTGGAAATGAAACTTTGTATGATGTGAAGACTCGACTTCCAAAAACACTAAAATTCACCTATGATGATATTCAATTCTTTTTTCTTTCAATGAATTTTGTATCTAAAGAAGAGTTAGAGAATGCAACTTTCAAATTCCTTCTTCAAACATAAAAACTAATTGAAAGAAACATTTTGTCTTTTCAATAAACTATCAAAGCTCACAAGAAAAACTATTTTCTTTTCCAAACAAGAAGCTACAAAACAATTCTCTTTCGAAAGAAATCTACAAAAATTAAAACTATTCAAAACTATGAAAACTAATTTTGAAAACTAATCTAAATTGAGTAAAAGCTTTTTAGAGTTTTTTTTTATGAATGTTTCTCTTAGTTGTTCAGCAAACTAAGAATCTATCAAACAGATCAAAAAACACACAAAATATGTTTTTTCAAAACATTCAAAGAATAAATGAAATTCAAAACTTTAAAGCAAGTTCTTTTCGAAGATTTGCAAAGAAATCAAAAAGGCTTAATTTCTCAATCTAGGATGTTTTCACAATGAGGTCGGATTCAAGAGACAAAAAGAGATCTTATGTGATCTGAGATACTGCAAATTGTCAAAAGTTTGAATCACTACAAAGACCAAACAGGAAAAATAATCCAATCGGAAAAATCTCCTAGAAAATCATTCAAAACACTAACACTGTTGGAGTTCATAAACAATGAATTCTTGATAGACACAATAACCAGTCTGGGCAGAAACCAAAGATCTAAAAATTAACCAGAAAAAGAAACCTAGAAATTTTCCAAAATTTTTACAGGGTCTGCATGTAAGCAGTGATGACAGGTGCGGTCCCGCACTGTATTCTATAAAGAACGTGCGAAACTGCCCGCACTGTCACAGTTATGCAGAGTGCGGTCCTAGCAAAAATTATAGAAAAAATTCAAACACTTCTAAACTTTCAAAAACAGAAAAAATTTAAAACACCCAGACAGATGTGAATCAATCAAAAACCAGAAAAAACGTTTTCTCAAGTCAAAAATCAAAGATAACCAAGAACAACCAAGTTCTTCCCCAGCGGAGTCGCCATTTTTTTGTGTAGATTAATCCGTCTTGCGGACAAGACCGATCTCTCTAGTACAAAAGGTAACTAGCAACAAACAGCCAATTATACTAATCTCTCTCTAAGCATATAAGATTTATAAAAACATTATACGGGTGTAAAAGCCTACCTTATGTCCAACGCTTGCTTGCTTACTTGATTTTGTTGAAGTCCTTCCCGTGCACTGAAAGAACGTCCTTCGTATATCTGCAATCACAAACAAGGAAAAAGATTAAGCAGCACCTGTATAGACATTATCATAAATCATACTTATCATAATGATCAAGGAATTTATGAAATAAACAACAAATTGACAGTTTAATGAGAGAAATGAGTATATTTGTATTAACTTTAAAGATAGAAAACCTTTACAACCTGTGCCTTGATGTTGTGCAGGTCCTCCCGGGGTCCGAAGCAGGAATCTTCTTTACTCTGACAAGCATTGCACTCTTTGAACTAAGACAAATGGAGATGAGTGATTTAACCTCACAGAAAGTCTTAGTTACTCAAGTCTAAATCTCAACAACATTTAACTTCAAATCTCATAAGCTTGAACTCCCTTTGAGGCTACCCAAGGCCTCTTTTTATAGTGAAAGAGAGGAGGTTTCTAGTTCCAAATATGAAGGGATAGAATCCTCCTTCAAAGGGATAAGCTCCTTACATCAAGGGGTTAGCTCCATTAAGTGAGGGATGCATGAACCAGCTTCAAAGTGTATCCATTCCCGAAAATTCCCATCTAGAATCTTCTAGAATTCACCTGGAATTCACTTTTTATCTTCATTTTCTCGCCTTTTTATGTTTTACAGAGGTCCGCACCCATGACACAAAGAACATGCGGTATGGTTCCGCATGCAGGCTGAGATTTAGGTGCGGGACCGCAGGGAATGCATAGAGAAAGTGCGATACCAATTCTTAGGGGATTTTAGGGATTTTCTTCTGATTTTTGAAGCTTGATATGAGGAGCTGGTATATTGAACTTGCAAAAGGAGGAAGTATGTGTAATAATGAGCTCATACAGTCAGCAGAATGTCAAGGTGACAGTTTTCAGTGTAACATCAACTTTGATGAATTTTGATAAATTTTGACCAACCTAGCAGGTACAAAGATGAGGGAAACGTGTAAACCAAAACCCTTATGTCAGACAATGGCATGCCCCTAACGGAATGCAGATTAATGAGCTGAGTGAGACACCTAACAATGAAATGCAATAAGAGAAATGATCTTTGACGAAGGGATGTAAAGACCGACTCTAACAGAACCAAAACATAGTTTCAGTTGCAAAGGCCATGTTACATGATCAATGGCTACCCATGTTCTTATGGGAACATGCATGCAACACTGTAGTATTTCTACATAAAAAGATTCCACATAGGGTGCTTGGATGAGTTACACTATAGGAGGCTTTCATAGGAAATAAGCCTCATGTTTCTCTCTTTTGTTTCTATGACACCAAATTTTAATGTCATGTGTCTAAAGAGAGCAAGAAGAAGCTGGAGCCCATAGCTGAAAAGGGAATTTGAGTGGGTTATAATGAGACATCTTATGCATACAAGGTGTATATACCATCAATCAAGAAGACAGTTATCAATAAGGACATAAGGTTTGAGGAGAACAAAGCTTTTAGGGAATCCTTTGTGTGAGATTAGGTTGGAGTATCAAATGAGGAGTTACTTTCTCCCAAGCAGGAGCCTTATCTAGTATTACAGATTAAGTCTAAGTCAGGTGACAAGGAGACCACACAACAAGATGAAACATAGTCATTACAGGATGCGAAGGAGATACCAAGATGAGTGGAGGTGGAAACCTAATCATTTACTCCTAGTGTGGAGAGGAATAGAGCCAAGTGGGTCGAGATGTTAATTTAGGATGCATAGGAGCGAGTTGAGACTCCTAGCTCTATGTTTAGATAAAGTAAACATTGACACATGTACACTAGATATATGACATTGAATATTGAGTTATTGGAATTAGAGCCTTCTTTTTATGAGGAGGAAGCCTCTTAGTAATTTTTGTAGGATGCGATGGTGGAGGAATTTTCCTCCATCATGAAGAACAATGTCTGGGAGATTGTGCTTTGACTAGAAGTAAAATCAGTGGTTGGTTCACTCTGGGTGTACAAGGTGAAACATGGAGCATATGGGAGTGTGGAGAAGTACAAGGCTAGGTTTTTGGCCAAGGGATTCTCAGAGGTTGAGGGCATTGACTATGATGAGACATTTTCTCCAATGGCATGTTATTCATCATCCAGTATTATTTTCAAACTTATAACTCAAATAGGGTGGAAGATCTACATATGAGCATGAAGAAAACATTCCTCAATGGGGTGGTTGAGGAAGGGATTAATATTGAGTAGCTAGAGGGGTTTGAGACAACATATACACTCATGTATGTTTTCTTAAGAGAGCTATTTATGGGCTCAAACATAAACCAAGAGCATCATACACTCGCATTGGTAGCTACCTTCAAGTATTAGGATTCATTAAGAGTGAGACAGATTCCAACTTGTACTACATCATGATTGGCGAGATTCCACTCATTCTAGTGCTCTATGTTGACGATCGTATTTTGATTGGAGTAGAAACATTGGTTGAGGATTGCAAGTAATATATTGAAAGAGAGTTTTAGATGAAGGAACATAGGGCTTATACACTATTTAATTGGGCTAGAGGTATGGCAGGGTGATGGAGAAATATTATTGGGGTAGGGGAAGTACAATATAGAGATCCTCAGGAGGTTTCACATGTAGGATTGTAGGTCCATGATCACATCTATAGTAAAAAACTACAGGGAGGTGGATACTAGCAGAGAAGAGTGAGTAGATGCTACATTTTATAATAAATTCGTTGGGTTGTTGATGTACTTAGTCAATAGGCGACCTGGCATATGTATTTCAATGAACCAATTGAGTGAGTTCATGATGGATCCTACCAGAGTTCACTGTGTTACTACGAAACATGTTTTGAGATATCTCATGGGCATGTCAGATTATGTATTATGGTAAAACAAGTTGATGGAGTGAGGTTAAGGGTTTCATAGATGCATATTGGGCAGGGATATCCAAAAATCAGAAGAGTACTTCAGGTTTTGTCGGTGAAAAACTATTTCCTAGTTCAATAGGAAGCAAAGATCATTTGCACTCAGTTTAGCAGAGTCCAAATACATGGCTACCATCTTCGCAACATGTGAAGCTATCTAGATGAGGAATTTTCTTGTAGGTATCATCAAGTATACTATGGAGCCCACTATGATCCAATGTGACAATAAAACATGCATTAAAATGTTTGATAATCCATTGTTTCATGATATTCTCCAAGAATATTGAGATTAGGTATCATCATATTAGGGAATGCGTGTAGAAATGGATTTTGAAGTAACGATACATTCCAACAGAAGAGCATGTTGTGGATATCTTGATGAAGGCCTTAGTTAAGGGAAAGTTTTTTTTTTAAGAGGTAATTTGGGAGTTGTACAAAATCCATTCCTTTCTAAGAGGGAGTCTTGAAAATTTTGCAATCAAAGGTATTCTGGATTGTACGTTAGCCATAAAATACTACGAACTAGTATTTATCTCACATGAGTGAAAATTTATTACATAAACTTTAGTTAGGATGGGTTGATTTCTAGTTTACTAAAATGGTCATCAAATCTACATGTGTAGTGTTGGAGCTTTATTTTGTTGGAGTCTTATTTAGTTAGACTATAGTATGATGTGGCAATGAAAATTTATGTTAGAATGAAATAAAACTTCATCGTTTATTGTAGAGGGAACGAGTTGAGTTCTCAGTTAACTTGAAATTAAAACTAAACGAAACTTGTGACACTAGTGTGAACTACTAATCTAACTCAACCTCCTTGCATGCATTGACTTCTATCTATAAGGATAAGGATGAAGGCACAAGAACACATATCATTATTTTTGTGGAGTGCACATAGTTGAGGATCAATAATGCACATAGATTTAGGATCTAGAAGTGTGCAAGGATTTGATAGCCAGAGTGTACATAGATTTAGGAGCCATAAGTGTGGAAGGATTTAGGATTTAGGGTGCATAATGATTATGGAGCAAGGTATTAGGATTCATAGATTAGGTCATGACTATCATCAAAAAATATCCACTAGTACAAAATAGCTAATTAGTTACTAAAAAAATGACTAAAATTTGCATATAAACGACTATTTTTCGGTCGGTGACCAATAGTAGCTAATTTACAGTATCTTATAACGCGACCAACTTTTAGTCGTTTTTATCTTAGTCATTAATTGGTTATCTCAATTTTGTTTTCTAGTAGTATATTTGGTCATTAATTTAGTCACTGATTTAGTCATTAATTTAGTCACTAATTTAGTCATTGATTTGGTCATTGTTTTAATCATTCATTTGGTCATTAATTGTGACAATTAATGACCAAATATACAAAAAAATATATTACTATATAATCACCTGAGAAAACTAATTAATGACGAAAGAAATATGACCAAAATGTTGGTCGTGTTATAAGATACTGTAAATTAGCTACTAATAGTCATATATATGTGAAATTTAGTCATTATTTGTAATCACAAATTTATCATCTGTAGTGGTCATTTATCATTTTTTTAGTAGTTTCATATTCATTATATAAATGACTAATTTAGTAGTTTATATTCATTTCATTTATTTTCATTAATAATAATTATAAATGACTAATTTAGTCATATATTTATTTTATTTGTGTTCATCATTAATCAATATAAACTACTAATTTAGTAGTTTTAAATTGATTTTATGTGTTCATTATTAATCAACATAAATTAATTTGTATGATTTAAAAAATATCATACAATGTGCATGTTTATCTAATATGAAAACATAAAGTTGCATATGTTAATTACAATACTAAACAATATCAAATGCAATTATAAATAATTTCAACCACATAAATTATATTATATGAAATGTTAAAGTCTTACAATGAGTTTCCAACTTAATATTGGTTGGACTACAATTTACACTTGAAATGATGTTTCATCACTTCAAAACATTATCATTGCGTTGCCAAGGCATTGCACATGAATTCACCAACTCTGAAGACCTGACCATCAATATCTATATGTGTGTTTTATGCGGTATATTGGCTCTAAGGGTATCACCAGACCAATTCTCTTCTCTCTCTTTTTTTACATTTGTCACTCCAATGTTATTGCTCTCCTCTTTCTTCAATTTCTTCTTCTTACCATCAATACTGAGTTCATTTTCTAAAGAAAAAAAAAGAAAATACAATGCAGAGTGTAAGACATGAATGACAATGAACACTCGAATATGAATTAAATTTGACTATAAATAGTTTATACGACATATACCTCAACATCAGCAATGTCAAAGCCATTTTCCCCCATACAAGTTAGAAACTCGAGCAAATTTTCTTCAGTTGAGAAATAGTGGCCACTATAATGTGGCCAGATGACCTGTATAAACAAAGCAAATAAAATGTCACAATATATAGAAAAAAACACCTTAGTAACTTAGTATTCAACCTTCAGGGAAAGCTTAGGAACAATAATGTCAAGTAAATATATGCTAAAAAACTCAAGTTGTAGATAACTTGTGAAAACAAATAATATGAGGTGTGATGTTTAATCCTTGTCATTTTATTCGCAAAAACATTTCATTTACTAACACTTGAACTTGGTCAAGCATATAAACAACATGTGCTCAAATAACAACATGAAAGTAAACTTTTTTGATATTCATGAAAATATTTTATCACAAAATAGCTATAAGGATTCCAATAAATATCGTGTAATACTAATTTCATCTTCAATCTTTGGTTGTTGTTTAAATGGACATGATACCAAGTATTTTCAATTTCACAGTTAAACAACAAAACAAAATCAAAAGAAATTTCCAAAATAAAATCAAACAATAAAGAGAGGATATCGTGGAATGAAAATTGCAATTATAAAAAAATTGTTTACCTGTCCACCGATGTTGTGTCTAGCATTCGTAAAACATTTTCTTGCCCAAAATAACCCTGAGGTGAAATAATTAAAACATTAAAAGCCATATGAATTCCTACTAGAAACATTTCCAAAGTTGATGGCGCATGTGCCTAAAGGATCTCTAACAACAAATGAATCATATTCAAGACGTGTTATGCATTGTCTCCCCATATTGCAGGTGAATTCACCAACTTTGAAGACTTGACCATCATTATTTATGTGTGTGTCTTATGTAAGATATTGGCTCAAAGGGTATCACTAGAACCGTCTCTTCTCTCACTCTTTTTGCATTTGTCGTTCCAGTGTTATCGTTCTCCTCTTTCTTCAATTCGTACTTCTTACCATCAATAATGAGTTCATTTTCTGAAAACAAAAGAAGATACAATGCAGAGTGTAAGACATGAAAGATGATGAACAATATAATATAAACTGAAGTAGACTATAAACTATTTATACGACATATACCTCAACATCAACATTGTCAAAGTCAATTTTCCCCATAAAAGCAAAAACTCGAACAAGTTTTCTTCAGTTGAGCGATAGTGGCCACTATGTAGCCAGATGACCTATATAAACAAAGAAAATAAATTGTCACCATAAAAAAAACAACTTACTTAGTATTCAACATTCAGGGAAAGCCTAGGCACAGTCATGTGAACTAAGTTACATGCTAAAAAACTCGAGTTGTACATAACTTGTGAAAACAAATAATATGAGATGTGATGTCTAATCATTGTTTTTTTATTCACAACAACATTTCATTCTCTAACTCATACACTTGGTCAAGTATATAAAAAACATGTGTTGAAATAACAACATGAAAGTAATTTTTTCTAATAGTCATGAAAATATTTTAACACAAAACAACTAAAAAGGTTTCAATCAATATCATGTAATAATAATTTCATCTTTAAGATTTGGTTGTTTAAATAGAAATGATGATATCAAGTATTTTCAATTTCATAGTTAAAAGACAAAACAAAATCAAAAGAAATGTTCAAAATAAAATCAAACAAAAAAGAGAGAATATCATGGAATGGAAATTGCAATTATAAAAAATTACCTTTCCACTGATGTCTTGTCTGGCATTCATAAAAACATTTGTTTGCCCAAAATAACCATGAGGTGAAAGAATCAAAACATAAAAAAGCATGGAACCCCTCCTAGAAAAATTTCCAAAGTCAATGGCTTAGGTACCTAAAGGATCTCCAACATCATACGAATCATATCCAAGACATGATTTGCATTGTCTCCCCATCCTTTTTCCAAACACATTTCTTGTAACCTTTCCACAACATAGTCAAGTAACAAATAGAGTTTTTGAAAAATTTACACAAGGAGCAAGATGTGCAAGTAGAGTTTCTAAAATATGAAGCAAGGTGCAAGTCTTCAGGAAATTTGACAAATAATTATAAGATTAAAACATTTATATGGTGGATGAAAAGAAATTGGAGGTAAAGAACGTGTTGATGAAAAGTAGTTGGAGGTAAAGAACACATCAAATACAGAGGGCCATTGTTCCATTACGAAAAGATGATAGAATAAGACTATGTCATGTTGATCTTATTGTTGATTTATTTAAAAAGGTAATAAACATATTCTAATGTCTAAGTTTGAGATTTACAAATATTTCCTTTCCAGATTGAATTACTATGACTTTCCATGATATGAAATCAAGTATAACACCTTCACTTTTTCTCAAAGCCACGAAATATAAAATGAGAATAAGTACAAAAGCAACAAACATACACCAAATAGGTAGTGCCCAATTATAAATTGAAAGTAATATATTGACTCATAACTTGAGACTTATGCTGACAATTTCAACCATGCAGATTACTTTTTCAACAATATGTGGCTTATGTAGAATATAAGTAATAAATATATGTTGAGATATATTCTAAGTAAATATTGTTAGACCATTAAAAAAAATCTTGTGTCCAAAACAAAGTACCGATAATATTGTAAGCATTTTCCAATTTCCTTAGAGTGGCCTTTCTTATTTAACCATCATGTTCTGTTGTCAGAGTAGCAACATTGTTAATTTTGTTCAACTAGGTCCAAACTCCAGGTTGCACTGCTCATATGATGATGATTATATTTTTTTTGGATTCCTCTTTCGTAGAGGTGCAAGATTGATCTAAAGATCATCTTGTTTGGATGAGAACATATATTTTGATTTTATTTTCCACACATGTGCTACGTCGGCCAGATTTGTAATGTAGGGTCAGAAGCCGAATAGATGTGTCACACACCCTCACTGACTAATATAAATTGGAGAGATATGATGTCCATTTCATCATCATCTCATCGCACACATTCCTCATGATCTGATTGGTTCGTATAGCCTAGAAGAGACTTCTCTCTCTCCCACGTGTGAATATGGATGCCGAAAATATGGATGATGCCGGAAATCTGGATGTCGGAAATATGGATGCTGGAAATGGATGCCATAAATATGGATGAAGCCAGAAATATGGATGCCAGAAATGATGCCGAAAATGGATGCTGAAAATATGGATGATGTCGAAAATCTGGATGAGGGATTCTTTTGTTGACTTGCGTTGACTTTTGGAGCTGTCTTTGAGGGGTGTGTGTGATGCTTGGAAGGTTGGCTAATCTGATGTTGAGAAAGAATTTGTTGGATGATGCATCCTGTTGACTATCGTAATGCACATCACTCTCTATCATTGCTGGACAAGAAGAATTGTAAAATCTAATCTACATTATTTGGCTTATCTTCTGTTGATCTATTATTATGTTCTATCGGCATTTACCTTTAATGTTTATGTGTTGAATTGGGCCTATAAGAAAGATTAAAGTAAAATTGCATTAAGCATATAGAACATACCATGTTTATATAAAATTAACATGGTATCAGAGCTGAGGTGAAGACAAAGTCCAAGATAGTGTGAAAAGAAATCACCGAAGAAGAAGTATTGTCAAGGACCAATGGTCTGATGATAAGTTGACTGAAAAGTCTGATTATCATGCATGGAAGATGTCCTTAGATTTGGTATTAGAAGATCAAGATTTCATGGACCATGTGCAGGGGAAAATTCATGAGCATCCATCATATTTTATGAGGCATATAGAAATCAGGAATGATCTCCTTGCCATAGGAGAAGTAGCTGATCGAGAGCTTGTCCTCATTGCTCTTGGAGGAATTCCTCAAGACTGGTATGTATTTAATACTACGATTCTTAATAATAAGATGATTCCTAATTTTGATGAATTTTTGACTAGATGCACTCAAGAGGAGACAAGAATGATGGAGAGAGATCATCCCTCTAATGGAAATAGAGGTGACCCTACTACCTTCGCCGCTCATGCAAAGAAGAAGAACCATAGTGGCCCAAGAAATCAAAACCATGGTAGAGCGGGGCCCAAATGAAGGAAGGGAAGATGTTACACTTGTAACAAGTCTGGTCACTATGAAAGAGAGTGCCCCAATAGAAGGGACTCTCTCAGGGATGATGACAACGACAACTTCAGGGGGAATGGCAATCAAAGGAACAACAAGTTCAAAGGAAAAAGGAAGGCTCCCTCTGATCGTAGTGGAAATGGGAAACCTTTCAATAGGTCAAGAAATTCCAGGTACGGTGAGTCTAATGTTGTTGATAATAAGAAAAATGAATATATTCTTGTATTTTCCCTCTCTATTACATCTCCTCCCGACACCCTGGATTTCTGGTTGATTGATAGTGGTGATTCAAGGCACCTCACTGGTTATAAAGAAGCCCTCTCTGATTTGATTGAGATGGATACTAATTTAGAAATTATCCTTGGAGATAATGCCACATATCTCAAGAAAGGGATAGGGACTGTGACCCTTCATCTATCTCAAGGTCAGGTCGTCTGTTTACAAGATGTGTTGTACGTACCTGATTTGAAGAAGAACCTTATGTATATTTCGGTAATGGAAGACAAAGGGTTCAAGGTGGCATTCGTTGATGGAAAGGTACACATCTGGAAGAGGAACTTCAAAGAAGCTCTTACTATTGGTTTTAGAGTTGATACACTCTACTCCGTTGGAGGAAGTCCATTGGGGGCTATGTGATGTGATACAACTCTTCAAACAGTGTTATGGCATCGAAGGTTTGCACACCTTCATTACAAAGCCCTTCCCAAAGCAAGGAAGGTGGTGATGGGATGCCCAAATTTAAGGATGATCATGAAGGTATATGTCAGAGTTGTGACAAAGGGAAGCATACAAGGGGACCATTCCCCTCAAGTGTCATAAAGACAACTAATATCTTGCAGTTGATACATTATGATCTATCTCGTATGCTGCCCATGACATCCTTGGGAGGATGTTCCTATTACATGATTTTTATAAATGACTTCTCCCGCAAGACCTAGATATATTTCTTGAAGAAGAAGAATTTACAGGAGTATTTTTAGTAGTTACAGGATTGTGTGAAGTGCTAAGTATAATAAGTGTTCTCAACGAAGTAATGCAACACAAGTAAGGGTATCATTAATGGTGGACTGTTCATCGAAAGGAAATAAGACGTGTGTGTATGTTGAAGACCAATGAGCAAGTTAAAGTGAAGGTGCAAGGTGTGCACAGGATATTTTATAACAAGTTGTTGATATCTCAGTAAGGATCACATACAGTCGGAGAAGGGAAATATAGTTAAACCGAGCTCTCTAGTCCTGGTGTAGAAAAGAGCAGGACGGTGCAGGACAGTGCAGAAAAGAAGGACCAGCTTAAAAATTCAACGAAGAAGCAGTGACAAGGTCTTGGAGGCATACAAGGGTCAAGGGTTTGTGTCATGGTCATGGTACTTGTCATCTAAAAGTCTATAATAAGAATTTCTTGTGGGTTTTCCTCTCCAAGAGGGAGAGGTTTTGGCCATAGCTCGAAGAGCCTAAATTTGTGTCTCTTGTGTTTTGGTAATTGACTTGATGAAAGGCATAATAAGCTAAGAAGAGAAGACATAAGTAAAAGAAGTAAGATCACAATTAATTATCAAGAAGAGAATTTGAATTAAACCTAGCCCTACCTAATTCTCAACAAAGGCACACACAAACATTAAGGACAATCACAAATAAAAATTGTTTTTAACACCTTAAAGGCATTCTTCCAAATTTGCTCCTATACTATCTTATAGAGTGTATTTTTTCCTTTCCAATGAGCCTTTATTTGTCCCGAAACTCCTAGTAGTTTGTGAGATATTGAATTTTAAAGACTAAGAAAATTACACCTAACAGTGAGCCGACCTGCACTTTGGCACACATGTCAGCGTCCTCTTCTAGAAGGACGTTTCCTTTAAAACATGGTAAAATAGTATAAATATAAACCTCCGCTCCTCAGTTTTTGACAATAAAATTCAATAGGAAGCTCACACATCCAGACAAAACAAAAAAATCATAAGGGGAATTTTTTGATTCTAACACTGGGAAAAGAAAATTTAAAGCAAAAGCGACATATGACATAGCTACCAAACGACAAAGGTTATTGGAAGTTGGCACTGCAATAGCGGAAGTTAAGGTATGTACTCTATGTAATGCAGTTTGTAACAATCAAATTGTTTTTGACTCGCATCTTTCTTGGAAGAAACATGTTGCTCAGGTGAAAAAATTAGAGGAAGAGGCTAAGTTTGCGTCGAAAGGTAAAGATAGAGATAATATCTCCATGATTGATGCTGAACATGAAGTTAAGAACAGGGAATAGAGTAGATTGAGGTCAAAGATGTTTTGTGAGAAAGCACTTTCACATGACCTTGGGCAAGATCAGGAAGCAAAATGGTTACACCCAAAATATATTTAAGTGAGATAAGTTATGAAGCCTCATGGAAATTAATAGTTAAAATGTAGTACTTTGGCATTCCAAAGCACTAAAATTTGGGACATTTATCAAGTTTATTGGGCCACTGCATGTTGCTCAAGTTATTAATGTAGTGCACCCCTGTTGTATATGCCAGATAATTAAATTTGAAGGCAAGGTCTCATACAATGTGGGATTTTTAATGGATTTCAAAAATTTTGTTTTAATTCAGCAACAAATTTTGGCACTTCAATTTTTAAGATTGGGCCATTGCAGTTTGTTTAGTTATTTATATTAGTACTTGTAATATGAATATCAAGCAAGTACATAAACAGTAATATTATTACTAATCAAATGTTTTCTAGGAAACAAGAAGCACGTATTAATCGATAGATACAAGCAACCATGATGCTATTACTTAACATGCATATACATCATAACAATTCATGCACAGAGGAACCTATACTCGATGGATGGTCTCATGTCATATATTCATTTGTCTAGTTGTTGAAATTTCTATAAATGTGAATTTATTTACTATGTTTTTTCAAAGTTCAGGAACAAGGGGGCAAAGTAGGAAGTCTTTTGGACTACTGGAGAAAACTTGTAAATTTAAGGGATATCACAACAACAGTAGATCCAGGAAGGATACAGATCTCAAATGCATCTAGGTGCACCTGAGGATGAGGTGAAAGAAATAGAGTATAACTGCAGGAGTGACTTGGAAGTCGAGGAATAAAATTTGTTTGGGTCAAAAATCTATGATGGTTATCTATTCCTTCGGACTTGTGATAAGAATTGTGCTAGAAGACAAAATTTCGGATTGCAAACCAAGCTACAGCACTAGTATTTTTTGTGGTGAACTTCTTGATCGAACTGTGGAGGATTATAGTGATTCATGCATAGTGACTATAGCAGTTTCAGACTGTGTATAGACTCTTGGCTCAGATTTCTTTGTTGGATAGTCCAGACTTCGCATGTCTCTAAAGCTTTCGGTGGATAAGACAGAAAGATACTCTCTGTATTTTGGACCTATAACAAAAAGTTCCATACCTTCAGACCTGTAAGAGGAAGCTACAAAACCCTTGGACCAGTGGAAACCAGAGCTGTGGACAAAGCTAAAACACTGTTGTGAATTGCAGTCCTCGAACAAATTTGGTCTTGAGGATATTATATGTAGACTTGAACCTCCAGCAAACAAGATAATTGGCAGCTTGGTCCTGTGAGGAGGGCTCATCGCATATATTCCTCAGATCTACAACTTGCATCTCAGATTTTCTCAAGAGTTCAGACCTGTGTGTGGAAAAAAGGCTATTCGGACTTGTGGGAAACATTTTGAGCTTGGTGAGAAGGTATATCTTAGCATTTAGACTTGAACCTATTCTTGACCTCTACACATGAATCTGGTGCTTGATCAATTCTCTGTTGCGACACATTCTAGGCTAAGAGCTCTAAATTAAGACTGTGTGTACTTAGTCCAAGCCTCTTGCACATAATTTAAATTCCTTTTGAAGATGATCTTGGAAAACAGTTTTTAAAAGGCTTGAAGAAAACTTGTTTTATTTTGAGGACAATGGTTAGCAGCTTTAGAACAGACTGGGCATTATTTGAAGTGAAATAATAACAGGTCTGAAGGGATTGTTTGGTGAATTTCTTTTAAGGTATTTTTGAAGGCTTATAACTGCTTGTTCTTTGCAATATTGGAGACATTTTAGGAGTAGGATGTTGAAGAAGAGTTAAGGCCTATGGACTTCGAGCACCTTGAAAAGAAGTAGAAGATATCTTGTTGAAGATCTATTTGGAGCACCTTGACAACATCTTGGAGCATCTTATGAAGACACTTTGAAACTGAACTTGGAGATATTATTATCATGATGCATCGTTGATGACATCATGAGGTGACTTGGAGAATAGAGCTATTACATGTCTAATTGACACAAATATATAGAAATTATGATGGTATTTAAAGTGCCATAGGCTCATAGAATATACCAAACTCGCATTCTCCATATAGGAATAAATCAGCAGTCTATCATTCCCATACTTGAAGTATCCTTGCAATGACACTAGATTCTTATGTTGGGCTCTTGATAAAACTTCTACTTCAGCCTTAAATTCATGCTCCATCTGACCACATTTTCATGTCAATATTTTAATTGCATTTTGTGTGCCATATTCTAGAGTGGATCTATATACCAATCCAAAGCCTCCACAGCCAATGATGTTTTCCTGCTAAAAATTACCAGTAGCTTTCAAGAGATCAACAATAGCAAGATCCTTACGACAATGATTCTGGAATAACAACACAATTTATATCCCAAGGTGTCATAAAGCCTATGAGGCATGTCAAAATCCATCTCGTCTGAAACTCCCTGCTCTGTTACCTGACTTCTTGATTGATTCCAAATAATCACAGCCAGAAGAAAAGCAATCCCAACATCAACACTCATGGGTATGCCAAGAATGGTATTTCTGTCTAGCCTATTGATTTTGTGTGCAGCAATAGGTACCCTCGGTATTGACACAGGTGGAATGCAGGTGGCAGTAAGAGGCTGGCCACAGGGACCAAGGTTTCCTTCAAAACTAGACTTGTTAAAGGTATTAAGTTGATGTCCAGAAGGTATTAACCAATGAAAGTGATTATTAGAGACATTGAACCTTACTAGGAATGTGAGATCCTTAAGGGATGGTGGTATGATTCCAACAAAATTATTATTTGACAAATCTAAGGTCTCCAAATTTGTCAAGTTAGATAGTGTGTCTGGGATTATCCTTGAGAAATTATTATGACTCAAATATAGAATATGAAGCATTTTCATCTGGCCAATCTCAGGGCTTAGAGTGCCACTGAGATTGTTTCTAGCCAAGTATAGTGAAGGGGGAAGGTTAGACAACTGATTGTAATGCAGCCCAAAAGAATTTTTATTTTGCTTTAAATATAAGGGTGGCTCAAAGGGAGTTTGAGCTGATACAGGGGTATTTGTATTGACTTAAAACTAGGTAACTCCATAAGCTGCTTTGGAATTGGTCTTGAAAGAGAATTATTTGTCATGTCCAAATAAAAAATATATTGAAGAGTGTATAAAAAAATAGGAATAACTCCGTTGAGATTACTCCAGGAAAGATCCAAGACCTAGAAATTTGGACATTTCAGGAGCCAAACTGGAACTTGCCCGGAAAGAGCACAATTTCCAAGATCTAATGTCTAGAGCATGGGAAATCCATGTGTATCAGCTGGAATCATATCCCCATTAAAATTCTTTGACAGAACCAATGTGGTAAGGTTATGACAGTCCTGCAGAGCTGTTAGGGCACTTGTAATATTGATAAAACTATTGTTTGAGATGGAGAAAAAAGAGAGAACCTGAAGGGATGCCATACCAAGAGGAATTTCACCACTTAATTTTTTTATTGCCAGGCTCACAGATTGGATATTTTTGCAGGTCCACAAGCTAGGCGGAATACTGCCAGACAAATTTTTGCTAGCTAAATCTAGATAAATTAGTTCAGGCAGGCTTGTAAAATTCAGTTCAATAACTCCCGTGAGAGAGTTGTTTTTCAAATTCAAAACTTTCAACTTCTTGAATTGGGACAGACGAGAAGGTACCTGGAGAATGACTTCTAGAGTAGGTTTCTGGTGGAGCTGGAATGTTGTTCTCCCTTGTAGATGTCAGTTATCAGCTAGCTTGCTGCCAATTCGGTTGATGCCTTGGCTAGGGTGTCAAATTTAGTATTATTCTTTGTGTAGATGTGAGAGAATGATGTATGCTCAAAGAGTGACATTGTTTTTGAGCCAAGTGGAAGTCAACCTATCGATAATGATGTTGTCTTCCTTATCAAATAAAACACTGCTAAAATACCTGCACCTGATACAATGGGGTTGAATGCCTCAAATGTTAAAAAATGGGTGCATAATGACCCCTTTGTCTCAAATGCCATAGATAAAGAAGATAGTGAAATTAAAATCAGGACATATGATGGTGTCATTGGTGCCCCTGAAGATAGTTCAGATTGCCAAAATTATGAAAGGGCATATGATCTTTAGGAATCCAAATTTGAGCAGTATTTTGAGTTTGAAGACCCACCTTAGGAGCCCTTGGAAACTGTAAATGACTACAAAATTGATCGTCGACTCCATGAGGGTATGTTTGTTTTCCTGGATGCTGGTGGAAGTGATAAACATACCTCTGATACTAACAGACATAGTTATCTGTTGCTGCAAGTTGGACGAAGAAGTCATAAAATGGTAATGTTTAAGACCCTTCCTATTTGTGATACTTATGACAAGTTGGATAAAGAAGGGTTTGAGAATTTAGTGAAGGAGTTACCCTTAATTATGGTGAATTTTCTGAAGATGCCCATACAAAATTTTTTAAGTTTGGTGAACTTGTAAATCTCAAGTTCTATGGGAATGCTTCAGCTCATCTTTATGGAAATACTCATGTGCGCCGTTAGTGTCATGAAGCTACAGGTACAATGAAATTGATCCTATCAACCTTAGATTCTTGCATGATGTCTCAAAGAAAACGTGCATCCAAAATTGTTGAATGGGTTTCTGTGAATTCAGAGTAAGGTTCATCTCTAACAAAAGCTTTGCATTGGTGATATGCCACATAAATCCATTCAAATATTTGAAGTATTGGAAGTAGAATCTTTGATATATAAGTTTGTTTCAAGTACATCTCTCCAATATTGTAGGCCAACATAGTTATCTACAGTAGAGTGCCAACATAAAGTGTTTGCAAGCATAAGATGCTCTTCTATGAGGAAAAAAAAACGAATTTCAGAAGGGAGGGATTGTGCAATAGCTATGATCACTATATGTTGAATATCCTTATACTGTATTTTGAACTAGCTGAGATATCAACATGCAAATTTTGACATATATCTGCTTTGAATATTGCTGAGGCATGGACAAAAGGAACACTGTACAGACAAAAAGAGAGAACCTGAAGGGATGTCATGCCAGGAGGGATTTCACCGCATAATTTGTTTCTTTCCAGGCTCACAGAATGGATATTTTTGCAAGTCCACAAGCTAGGCATAATACTACCAGAAAAATGTTTGCTAGCTAAATCCAAATAAATTAGGCCAGACAGGCTTGTAAAATTCAGTTCAATAACTCCCGTGAGAGAGTTGTTTTTCAAATTCAGAACTTTCAACTTCTTTCATTGGGAAAGATGAGAAGGTACCTAAAAGGAGAAAGCTCGTCACGGGTAACTGGAGAATGACTTCTAGTGTAATTTTCTGGTGAAGCTGGAATGTTGTTCCCCCTTGTACATGTAAATTATCAGCTAGCTTGCTGCCGATTTGGCTGATGCCTTGGCTAGGGTGTTAACTTCAATATTATTCTCTGTGTAGATGTGGGAGAATGATTTATGCTCAAAGAGTGCCATTGTTTTTGAGCCAAGCAGAGATCAACCTATCAATAATGATGTTTTCTACCTTATCAAAGAAAACACTGCTAAAATACCTGCACCTAATACAATGGGGTTGAATGGCTCAAAAGTTAAAAAATGGGTGCATAATAACCCCTTTGTGTCAAATTTCATAGATAAAGAATACAATGAAATTAAAATCAGGACATATGATGGTGTCATTGGTGCCCCTGAGGACAGTTCAGATTGCCAAAATTCCAAAAGGGAATATGATCTTCAGGAATCCAAATTTGAGCAGTAATTTGAGTTTTAAGACCCACCTTAGGAGCCCTTCGAAACTGGAAATGACTACAAAATTGATCGCAGACCTTACATTTATCTGATATCTTTTTCTAAATTCTGGCATACTTCATTTTTACTTGTAACTTATCCAACTTTCCATGCCATTTATTTTTTATAGCCATTTACTAAGCCTCTTACTACATAAGCTTCATTTAGATCCCCTAATGATGGGTGCAAAAGGTTCAATTGGATCCCCTGATGATGGGCATAGTGTCCACTTGAAATGTTGGGACATTTCTACATTCTAACACAGTTCATATGCAGAAAGTATGGCACAATTATTGCTAGCAATGAAAATATTCATACTAAAATCATACTAATTTTTCACTGGATTTGACAACTGATCAGATTTTCATTTTCCTGTTCTTCTGTTCTCTAAATGAATTTGATCATTCGACACAAATTTAAAGAAAAGCATCAACCATATATATGCTTGAAACATATGGTAAAAGTAGATAGTGAAAATGGGAGAAATTAAGCTCCAAAATGTCATATGCACATCCTTGAATGTCTCATACCTTCCTTTGTGAGCCTTAATCCTAGTAATCCATAAAGTACATAAAGAAAAATTGAAAAATATGATATAATTTCATCACAACAGTAGCTTGTTTGATAATCCAAATTCTCAAAAGTCACAGGTTAGATTCATCTTATTGCTCAACAAAAGAGATTAACAAATTATTGGGGAAGGTGACTTAGCATCCTTTAAAAACAAAATTCAATAGTAAACATCATTCATGTTGTAATGCTCCATGCAAAAACAATGATTGTAAAAAATATATATCTAAAATAAAAGATGGATATTTACTCATCCAACTATATGACTGGCAAACTAAATGTTTCATCTTTTCCCCCTCTTCTAATGTTCAAAGATATAAAACTACTCAATGTATTTTTCCATTTCCACAACAAAAAGCTAATCAATGCATTACCTTCATTACGAGGATTTTACAACTCAGGTTTACCTAACTATTCATGTTCTTATCGTTTTCTTTCTTGAACTAGTTTCCTAGTTGTTACGACTTGTTCTCAGATATTAGATCTTTTCTTATTTTATATTTACGAAAACTTAGATATTGGATCTATTTCTTGTTGATTTTTTATGTAGCTTGGGAGGTACTCCAAACCCTGGTGATCGAGGGTTGGAGGTCAAAGCGCCACAAATGGGCTTGTGGGCTTGAGATCCAAGCTTGGGGGTTTTTAACCCATCGTGTTTGGGCCAAAACCATGATGAGAAATCGACATGTGATGGATGGGGATGATAGTGCTCGATGATACGATTCCAACTCATTGAGAATCGTTCCAATCCGAGTTGTTGTTAGAGAGAAATGAATTTTTGAAGTTGACTAGGTAATTATTGGTTGCCAAGTCATGTAGGCTTGGTGTAAAAGGGTTCCAATAGATGTTCCGCTTCAAGCAAATTCGTGGAGGCTTAAAAGGCTATAAATAAGAGATGTGTGAACCTCATTTTAGCATCCATCCTTGTGCAACACAACACAAAAATAAGCGTTGAAGGGCAAATACATATCTCTGATCTGGCCGCAGTGAGAAGAGGGCATACCAGCATGGGAACAAGTCTGTTTTAGGGCTACAGGAAGGTGACTGAGTAGCTGGAGAAGGGTCCGAGCTGAGTGCAGGACCAAAGCTTTGTTCTTGAAGGAAAAAGTAAGGGAGGGTTTTTTTTAGGTGAAAGGAAGGTGGGCAGACTCTTATAAGGGATTCTGTAACCCTACACAACCTTGCTGTAGGGTGCCACAGCTATTTTAAGGGAGGTCGAAGAGCTGGTGGAGGCTATAACAGCCCAGCATCATCAACGAGGGTCATATCCTTTCATATAAGGGTGTCTGTACCTCTTTAAGGAAATTCTGGGCAGAAATTAAAGGACTGTTAGGGACTGGTTTATATGCCCCAACCAGGCCTAGATTGCAGCAGTGGAGCTACAGCAAAACAGTCAACAAGGTATGTGTCTTTGATGAAGTGTTTGTAGGTGTTGGATCCTAGATAGGACCAGTTTTGGATTAGTTTGATAAGGAGCCTGTGGAAGTCAAAGAGGAGGGAAGACCTTGTGGTTAGAGACCCTAGACCAATGACATTTTCCACAGTGAATGAGCAGCATACTTGCAGCAGAAGATTATTATGCATTGGGTCAGAGTGTTGAAAAAATAGCCAATATTGAAAAAATACAATTTCTTGCCACCGTTAAAGGGTTTATGGAAAATATATCACATACTTTATTCACATTGCAATTGAAAAGAACTCTGAGAAATATTTTGGATTTTTTAGAGGTAATATGGCTTTCCATCCATTGAAATAAAACACTCTCAGAATGATTCACTATAGGTTGTTTAACAGGTGACACTCACACATCATCTGGAATAATTAACCTAGGCACCTTAAAAGAAAGTATTCTTGCAACTTTTGAGATGGCAGGTTTATAATTAGTGTTGCAATATTCTTTCACTAAATCCACTATTTTGCAACCAGTCAAAAATTTACTCCCATTAATTTGTTGTTCAACCTATTTTATGCTCTTAATATGACTAGAGCCTTCAGTGAGATTTGATGGTTGAGCAGAACAAATCAAAGGAAGAGTCTCATTTTCTCCCTCACTTGTCAAGATATTTTGAACGTCTAAAAATCAATAATTTTCAACTGTTGTATTCAAATAAGCCACACATTGATTTTGTTGTACTTCCCAATAAGGATATGAAACATTGTCTATAGTTGTGGACAAAAAATCACATTTCCCAGGCATGGTGCTAGTGACCTCCAACACTTAACTACCATTCCACTTACTATATATGTTTCTACTTAAAAAAAATTTGAAAGCACGGAGCCTTGATAAGGCAGGGACAATTGAATTTCTAAAGAAATGGTGTAAGAGAGAAAGAGAAAGCAATGGATTCGATGAATTAGGAGAAACACTAGGGGAAGAAGGCACAAGAAGAAGATTTATTTCTGCTTCCTTTTGGATTGCATCTGGATCAATTGAAAATTGAAATGGGTGGTTTTGTATCTCTGGCATTTGGTTTTGCCTTTGATTTTGGCATTGATGGTAATCTTACCAAACAATGGAATGCATCTCATTTATGTTAGAGGAAAGTGCATATCTGTGGAACAATCATCCCCAGTTGTAGCTCTAGGTTCTTCCATTGTTTATGCTTGAGATGTTGGGTAAAATTACAATTAGTTTGATAACCAATTGGGACTTGGAGGGAAATATGGGTGGTGGTCCCTGGAGGTATGCTTGATCAGGGCACTTATTTTATGCTGAAGGATCTAAGGATGTATCTAAATATTTATCATATTGTATGTATTTACCACTTCATAGTTGCATTCACCATAATAGTCTTCATGTTGATAGGTATTCTACTGAAAATACTGATCTTGAACAGTTTGTAAAAATGTCTTTTGTTTCCAATGAGGAGATGACAAAGTGGAAAATGTTGGCACTAAATCTAGAGTTTTATAAGTCAATTATATGTCTCAAATTAGTGATACATTCTCATTTGAAATTGAAACAAAGAATGTTCCCATTGGAGAGGGTATTTATGGCTTAGTCGATTTCACCCAATATGGTGAGAGAGACAAAAAGGTTGGATGCTAGAAACCCTTTCAGACTAGCCAATCAAGTGAAGTGATTTAGAGAAAGGCTTCTAAAATATGCCAAATTCTTTCCACCCATATATTATTTACAAAAATATTAGTAAAGATCGTATTATGTTTCTTATCATCTATGCTAAGATGAACTACCAAAATAATTACAGGTCCTCTACTTGAGTAAATAAGAATAGAAAGAACTTTTCTTTATCTCTATACCTCTCAGGGTGCCTCAAATGTTTTAGAAACAAGTTTTTGGTGTAACCTGTCAAGAAAATCTCATTAACTCACAACGTTTGACCAATCAAAACCTCTTAACTATGGCCAATACTTCCTAAACGTAGTAACTTTAACCAAATGAATGTCTTATTGTATCATGATTCATATCCTCCTCACTCACATAGATGATAGAACACCACTCTTTGGATGAATTCCCTCAAAAGTACCAAGAAATGGTTGAAAGTGCAATTTAGAAAAAAGCTATAAATGCATCATTCATTGCCAATCAAAATCAATTTCTGACCAACACAACACATTCAAAAGAAGAATTCAACTCTTAGAATAAGATTACCTAAAGGGCTCAAAACCACTATTTTTGTTTTTCTTCAATGAAGAAAAAAGGAGAAGAGAAGAAATTTACTCTGTAATCGAGCTAGAACCTTCAACAGATTTATGATTCAAGAGTAACTTCCATGATCATCATTCAGACAAGTCTCAGCCATAATTTCATTGGGATGAGTTTTCCACCGCTGCCTATTATGATCAACTAGGCATCTTCAACAACTTCTTTTCTCCTCATCAAACTCTAGAAGAAGATGAAACCTGCTCCAATGACCATAAACAATGCAAGTTGTCAAACAAGTAACTTTGATGCAAAATTAAGTTGGTCTTTACATAGTATCATTTACATTATAAAAGAGTTATTTATTTCTATCTTATTTATGTAGATTCTCATGTTATTTATTCAAAACAACTAACATGTGGTGGTTGATAATATCTTCAGAAAGAGATCCAAAAACTAAACCATTAACACTTCCATAGGGATGTTGGTTTGCAAGGATTCAGAATATTGTCAAACATAGCCCTCAAGGTTGCTGACTGGTATTGTCATGAAAGAGAAAGGCATTTAAAAATGATATAAGACAAAATAGAAATTTAGCATTTGCAAAGTTGTTGGGACAAACTCATTCCATCAATCCAAGGGGAAAAGCACTTCATTGCTACCTCTAAAATCTGTGCTTCAAAATATAGATTCAATTATCAACTACAAACCCCAAAGTTACTTGAGGACATCACCCATTGTCACCTTGGTGATCATCCTTCTCACATAAGGCTAGCTCTCCTCCAACATAAGGGAGGAATCCATGATAAGCCTACAAATCTGTCCTTCAAATGCTAAAAAAACAGATTTGCAAAATGATATTGTTTATGTCTTTTAAGATTTAAAATGGAAAGCTAGGCAAGGCCTAGTTCCTAGTCCCTGGGCTATAGACTCTAGGCAACAAACAAAACTTTAAAAGTGATGAAAAATATGTGAGTCATGACAAAACAACCACACAGCAAGTGTTATCAGTCAATAATATATCCAATAAATATGTAACAGTGCTATCTCCTAATAGATGGAACATTTGAAGACAATGTTCTTCCCCAAACTGATCTCTTGTAAGTCACATAGCTGAAAATTCCCTTTGAGGTGTGTGATGCAGTGAGCTATCTCAAACCAAAGCTAGTGGGAGCCCACTCTGAATGAACCAAGGGGAATACTAAGGTTGTGCATCCAATGTCTAATAGTATAGATAGGCCTAACAATAAGATTCACTTAGCTACATAAAGCACTCAAAATAATAAAATGACTTATTAAAGCAAATGCCCTCAAGGAGGGAAATCCAAGTTATTTTTATGTAGTTTGTAGATATCCTCTCTAATCTCTGAGGTTAAGTCACATTTAGATGGTAGGAGCTGACCTAGAGTGTCCAAATATTACCTAAAAAGGGCAAGTTGATTGATAGAAACGTCCACTAACTGAAGCAATTAAGAAGAACCCACAACAATTACACCAAGGAGGGGTCTATTGAAGCAATACCCTGAACTCCACCTAGATGATATATTGAGGAATTGTATGTTAGTAGCAGATGAAGCATCATAATATAAGGGTTTAGAATCTCTCTATCCTATCCCAATCAACCCAAAGCAAACCAGGTCCCCAGACCTTGAAGCCATAATGGGTCATGGCTCTAATGATCATGTCCAAAGAAGTGCATCTTGAAAGAGATGTCCTAGAGCACTATCTCTTTAGTCAAGCAAACCATATTCCTTATTAAGTTGGAGCTAGAAAGCATGCCTCAGGCTAAGCTAGACCCCTAAGATCTGACCCCCAAGTATGTGTAGGTTGTAGTAATATGAATCCCATCCCGTCAAATGTAAAAATGGTAGTCAAGGAGAGCATGCTGAGACATGTGAAGATCGTAATCTTAGTCTTACTAAGTTCAAATTTCAACTATAAAAGATCACAAGAGTTGGAGAAGGCCTCAATTTGTCTCTACAACCCCTTAGGTGAGGTGCCAAGAGGATCATGTTGTTGAAAAATAAAAGCAAGGAGATCAAGACATCGGGTAGAAGACAATCAACACCATCCTATATGTGCTCCTAAGAAAGGAGTCCATCTCATCGATATAGAACCCAAAGAGATTTAGTGAGAGAGGGAATTCCCATTTTACCTCTATAGTACTCCTAAAGTAGTCTAAGAAGATGTCGACAGTGCAGAAATGACCAAGCACTAACTAATATAGTCTCATGATAGAAGCCAATGCCGTATCACCTCTAAAACAATGCCTCTCATGACATAGTCAAATGCCTTACAAAAGTCAACAAATCAACAAAATATTTTCAAAGAGAAATGATGGGCCTCTCTAATAATGGCACAAAGAGTGAAATATGTGGTCAATAGTTTGGTCAGTAGATGATGGGCCTCTCTAATTAAGGATTCATCTTGACAAAGACAAGAGGAGTGTAAATTTGTAAGCCTATACAGGGAGGTCTATCTCGAATTCAATCATTACAGTCCCATGCTATTTCAATGACACTCGGCATCAGGAAACTAAAACTCCCAAACACATGATCACTAGAGTTCAAATAATTTGGGAAGACAACTAACATGATGGCTATAGGTGCATCTTTTGGAACGCTATCAGCTACAGAAGTAGAGGTTGAGAAGAGACCTTGAGCATGGCATGCAAATGTAAATAGGACACCACAGAAATTCTGCCTGCAATCATAAACCAAGTCCTGAACTAACTTGGAACTTGAAGAGAGGAAAAGAATACAGAGAAAAGTGCCTAATTTCATAGCAAAAGTTGCCCAAGAGAATTAATTGGTGTAAGGTATCTCTCCTGTGTATAATATATAAAGGTATGTGCACTGGAATTAAAAAAGAAAATTAAAGGAGGGGGGGGAGGACAACCTAAATTTGGGCCAAAATCAAATTTTGTTGTTGGAACCAACATTCATTTAAGGTGATTTGTACACATGTGAAATGAAATTTATGATGGGCTTATGTGTGCGTGTAAAGTCTTGTGACCATTGCTAGGAGTATTTTTTTCATCCTATGGGGGATTTCCTATTGAAGAGCCCATTTATTTGCACAACAGACACATGGAAGAAATGGGGTGCTCAACCCAGCTTATGAGGACCCAGAGGATGAGTTTTCCCACCTTTAAAAGAGCCAAATGAGTTCACTTTGAAGCACTCTACACTTGGAGGAATCTTGGAGGCGTATTTTTCCCTTTGGTCATTCCTTTGCCTTGCTTTGTGAGCCATGTGCCCACTTCATAACAATTTTGTAACCCTTATAATAAATATTTTGAAGGTCGATACACCCTTTGAAGGGTCATTTATTGGAGGTACATGAGCCTATATCATAGAAAAAGGGTTTATTGCCCACTTTGAAAGACATTTGGAGGTGGAACTCCCTTGTTTAGTGGAGGATTTGTTACAGATGTGGAGGAACTTGAAGGTCCCCCTCTCCCACTTAGTCAATGGCATTGGGAGCCCTTGTACCCACCTTGGAGGAGAATTTTTGGGGTTGTCTGCCCACTTTAGAGGCTTTTGGTGGGCAGATTTAAAGACTTCTTAGATAAGCTATGTTGTTGATGGGCCTTGGGAGGCTGGATGCCATGCCAACAAGCCCTTCATCCCCTTCATTTATGGAGATGGGCACTTTGTGAGGGTTCATTCCCCTTCATCATTGTACATGTGGCATGAATTCCCCTAAATTCATATTATTTTCATTAATTAATTATACAAGAGGGCATTTGCACCTCCTTAATCTAGAATTGGGGTTTTAGCTTGGAAAAATAATATTTCACTGCGAGGAAAATTGAGCACCTCCTCTATAAATATAGGTGCTTTCCTTTCATTTTATCATGGTTGGATTTGGGGGAGAAATCTCTTAGAAGGTCTAAAATTTCTGTGATTTTTCTCTCTTACAATTTGGCTATGGATGGAAGAGTTGAGTGACTTTTGTTTCTTGGGTGCAATTGGAAATTGTGTGGACTCTTTTCATGGATGCTTATGGTATATCTTGGACGATGCTTGGTGAAGTAAGTTGATTTATTTAATTTGTCCTAGTATATTGGAATGTGTGTGATTAGGAAAGGCAACTAAAACACTATATGCAACATCTGGCCATGGTTAAACTCAGAATTTCTCAACAAAGACATAATCACACAAAAGACACAGTTATTTTTTTTCAGGAAACCCAACAGGGAAAATCTTCCTCCTTGATGTGGCTATTTTATTGATTGCTCTTGAGCACTTGGATCTATTACAAAGCAATCTGTCTCTCTTGAGAAAGTGTTATTCTTCTCAAAAAAATCTCAGCTAATATAATTGATCTTGGCCTTCCTTGATCACAACTTGATCTCGGTTCCTGCACACAATTTATCCTCTGTTGCCACCTTGACTTGCTCTGCAAACCCTGCTCTCTTCTCCTTAATATTGCACACTTATGACTTACTACTGCTTAGGACACAAGCTCTGCACACAATCAATCTCTTATTCCCTAGTGCTCTTGTTCCCCCTATTTCTTAGGACACAATTCCTACACTCTCCACAATCAAGGCTCCTCTCACAAACTCTTGAGATGTCTTGTCACACAAACCTTTTTGCACGAAACAATTGTCCTTTCCTCATGTATTTTTCCTCTCTTTATAAATTCGATCCATGCTAAATAGTAAATTATGCTATTTCAAATTTAGAACTCGAGTTTTTAATTAACGAGTTAACTGAGAGAGTCACTCTTCCTCCCTCCAATCAACACTGGAGTTCTTAACTCGTTCGTCCTTCAATCAAGACTGAGGCTCGAACATGTTCTAACTGAACTCATAACTGCCACCCAATCATGTAGTTAAACTGACGAAAATTCCTCTTATAACTGAAGCTCAAACTCCATGCATGCTAAATTGATGATTATTCTAGTAAACTAGAAATAACTCATCCTAACTAAAGTCTAACTCATGAGGACAATTCGAGGTCTTCATTGGCTAAGGCACAAGCCAAAATACCTTGCTAGCTACATTTTCAACAGTAAATAATTTATTCAAGTTGTTTAATTGAAAAAATCCTCGGTGCAGCTTACCTATAGCACTCTCTTCTTGAGTTCTTATGTTTGGATGGTGATATTTTCTCTTATGTTGGATTTATTTCTCAAGCTGATGTTATGGGTTCATCTGTAGTGTGATCATTTTTTTTTTTGAATAAGACTAATTTCTATGATATAGAACAAAAAAGTATTGTCATATTGCCCCTTGGGGGGAAACCATCTCACAGAGATAGTTCAAAAAATCAGAAATGGAGCTGCCCCAGGGGGGAAACCAACTAATAGAGAGTACCATAAAACTTAGGAGGAGCTGCCCCAGATGAGGAAACCAGTTGTTGACAGAGTAGTCATAAAACTAAGATTACTGTGCATAAGAAAAGTAAGCAAAGAAACTATAGCAAGGCCTGAAAATACTAGAGACAAAGGAGAAATGGCACTAATGAAGCTGGTCCTTTGTGTCTTGTTGTTGCATATGCAGAGGTTCTTCCACAATGTAGAACCCATCATCAGAGAGAGCTTCCTCCTTCTTGGAGAGAAGAGGAGCCAGCTCTGGCATGGAGGTGGAGCGAGTGCCTATCTTCCGCATTGTCAGGTTGCCTGACGCCTTCAGCAGAGCTGCTACCCATGCTGTAAGAGGTTTCCTCCAAGGTTTTGACAGGTAGGGCCACCATTTTTCTAGGCATTGGGGAAGAAGAGAGAGAAAGTGGATTTTCTCGACCTCTTCCTAGAACCAGCGTTGGAATTGTCTTGTTGAATTTTTGGAATTCAAATTGAGAGATGGGCTTAAATAATCTAGGGGTCAAAAACCTTCGGTGCATCCAAGGCCACTGAGAAAGCCACAATGCGCTTTGCCAAGAGCGGAATTGGAGGGCAAGAGGGACCACCATGACCACCACCACTGCGGAAACGCATACGATGGTGGCGAGGCATGATTTATGTGGAGTGCTAGGAATGAAAGGGAGGGACACAGTGAGCGGAAAGATACCGATGAGCAAGGGACGGATGTGCAGCAACATGAAACAGATGAGCGGAGGGATGATGGACGACAGCGTGAGCAGCAAATGCACAGTGGGGACAAGCATAACAGATTACAAGAACTTGAAAAGCAAGCTTGAGAGAGAACCAAATGGAGGTGCATGAAGAATGCAGGGGGAGATGGCACCATTTCCCATAAAAGGCCAGTGAATGTAGTGAAGCGGGCGAGGCAGAATTGAATTCTCAGTACACCAGAGTGAATGCCTAGAAATGAATGAGGCCGTCAACTAGCTAAGGTTATTTAAGGCTCTCGCGCCTGAAGTAAGTGTCGCCTCGTGGTGAGGCCAGCTACATGATAGTGGAGAGGCTATGTGGCCTTCCAGCAAGGCCTGTCTATTCACCCGCATCCGGGGATATGTAGTGTGATCATTATTAAAGTGTTATTTTTTTTTGTTTGGCTACATTAGGCTTTGTTGAAGTGTAAACTATAAATCTTAAAAATCCTTATGATATTCTTAAGCACTTGTGGTTGTACAGTGAACTTTTCAGTCTTATGTTGAATTTATTTTTAAGTTTTTCAAGATCATGGGATAGGTTCATCTCTAGTGTGATCATTATTAAATTGTTGTCAAGCTTTTTGTTTGGCTAGATTAGGGTTTGTTGAAGTGTTCGCCATAGATCTAAAAACTCTTTGAGATCTCAACAGCCATTTATTAAATTGGCCGTATCTCCACACAGAAAATGATAAATAAACCTTAATGCCACAAGTAACCATAGAAGTAGAACCAAAAAATCCAAAATCTAGGAAAGAGATTGTTAACCTTTTTTTTTTAAATTGCATAATCTTAAAAAAAAAAAAAACATAATAGAGAGGAAAAGATATAAAAAGACATACCTCCTACCAATACAAAGATATATTTTCCAAAAATGTAATTAAATTTCAATGCGTGCTATGCCATTTGTGTGGTAGCAAACCAACATAAATATAAAACAATCCAAAAATAAACCATCGAAAGGAACATCAACATGCATCCACAAATCAATTTATGAAATGAAATTTTCAACAACCGACTAAACTTCATAACCCTACATAAACAACAGAGGAGAATAGAGTGGATTACCTGTGTCTAGTATGTAAAGGCCGTTGTAATATATCTCTTCAGATTCATCTTGAGCTTCTCGAAAACCTCCAAATATAAATAGACGGTGATCAATGAGTGCAGCGTTGTGCCCCTCACGAGCTGCTAGTCCTTCGCCACTTACGTTAGGTTGCACTCATGTATTTACAGTGGTGCCCAGTTCTCTGGACTAGTACTCTACTTCCTTTTGCTATAAATTTTCCATTTCCTCCGGCGTGATTCAACATCTTGCTCTTTATTTTGTTATTTTTGGGGTTTTCATCGCTGTTTACCCTAGATAATTGAAGAGGTTGAATGGGGCGGACAACACTATTTTTCTGAAATGGTCGAATGGGGCGGAGAACTCTATTTTTCTGAAATGGTCGAATGGGGCGGACAACACTATTTTTCTGAAATGGTCGAATGGGGCGGAGAACTCTGTTTTTCTGAAATGGTCGAATCGGGCGGAGAACACTGTTTTTCTGAAATGATATTCACTATGGCGCCTTTTTTATTTTCATATAGTCACACAATTGAAAATATATTCATTATGGCGCCCTTTTTATTTTCTGATAGTTACACATTTGAATATTTATTATTAGTTAAAAATATTTTAAATTAATAATATTCAATAAGGAAAATAGAATCCTATATAGATTGAAGGTTAATTTTATTTTCAGTTAATTACCAAATTGAATATTTATGATTATTTACATATATTTTATTTTAAATTAATAATATTTAATTGAAAAATAGAATCTTATATAGATTAAACTGAAAATATTTAATTGGAAAATAGAATTTTATATTGATTGGCAGGTTAATTTTTTTTAGATAGTTATAAAATTGGATAGTAAAGAAATTGAATGTTTATAATTATTTACATATATTTTAAATTAATAACACTCAATAGTAAAATAAAATTGTATATAGATATGTTTAAAATTCTATATAGATGTTTTTTTGAAATTAAAAAAAAAAAAATATGAGAAGTGAAGTGGACAAATTATTTACTTGGTGGGTAGTAACTACTAATAAAACTACACATTTATAGTTTTACTTTTACATAAGTGTCAAGGAACACATAAATAATTATGGAAGTAACCCTCCTTAGGTATTCATATCCATTTTTTATGCAAATATTTACTCAAATTATACTGGAAATTAAATTATGGTAAATATGTTATTAACTAGAGTATAAGGTATCTTCAAAGATTTTATTTTTAGATAATTTTCCTACAAATCCTAAGAATAAAAGATCAGTGAAAATATATTTTGAAATCATGCATGAATATTGCAACTATATCCATGAATTATATATATATATATATATATATAGAGAGAGAGAGAGAGAGAGAGAGAGAGAGAGAGAGAGAGAGAGAGAGAGAGTATTAATAATAAAAAGTTTCTTATAGTTAAAATATGTGGGTTTGTGAACATGGGCTATGAAAATGACTAGGAATTGGGGTTGGTCCATGCTCCTTTACTCAGTCCGCCTCTGCGACAGGTCCTGTGGGTGTGATACGACTAGGGGTCAAGGCTCACCGCTCGACCCCTCCTCCCAACGTGCCCATACATGTCGTTCAAATATAAGTGACAGACATTATGGTTGAGAACCACCTATAGGTGAGATAGTAAGGCTTTGGAGTTTGTTATGGCAGGTCGTTGGTTTGATTCCTGCGAAGGCCTTTCGACCTTTAACAATTTTTTAGCCAATGTGGAGGGGCCACGTGGTGGCCTCTAGTTGGGCCACGTGGAAGTTTCCCATTGGGCCACCAAAATACACTGCAACGAATAAAATTCGGCAAAATCACACTTCAGTATCAAAATTGCAATTTTTCATTTCTAGAGTGACACAATTAACAATTACTAACATAAATGACTAATTCATATACTTGTTGTACTTATTATTTGGTCATATATTTTAGTCCTAGATTAAATTAGTCATTTTAGTTAGTCGTTTTTAGTTTGGTCACTTATTATCTAGTCATATATTTTAGTCCTGGACTAAATTAGTCATTTTAGTTAGTCGCTTTTAGTTTGGTCACTTATTATATAGTCATATATTTTATCCCTAAACTAAATTAGTCATTTAAGTTAGTCATTTTTAGTTCGGTCACTTAAAATTTCTCAAATTTAGTAGTAATTCACTTGATATAATTGTGGTGACTAACTTTTTTAGTCACCTAGTCACTAATTTCATCATTTTTTACTAGTGATCAATGGTGCAGGGTCGATATCAAGTGTAGGGTTGAGAAAAAATTTAGAGATGACAATAGTGAGGAGACGCTTAGCACTTTCTCAGTGACAAATTGAAGGCTACAATGGAAACATGAATTGTAATACATCCATTTACTCAAAGAACAATCAATAAAATACCACAAAAATGTTATGAAACCAACTCCAAAAATATAAGAAAAGAGAGATGAACGCCTTATAAATATGCCACTTCGAGGGGGAAACCTCCTTTACATTACATAAATGAACAATTATTGGATGATTCAAATGAAAAAACCTCCTTTCTATATATAGGAGTCCATGGGGTCACAATATAATCCTAGCTGACCTAACAATAATAATGTAAGGGAACAAAAATAACAATAGTGGCTTTTATGGGGCACATTAATAACAATATGGGGGCTATAGGGGTACAACAATAACAATAAGGGGGATACACTATAAAAATAAGGGGATACACTAGTATTATAAGGACCTAGCATGCCCCTCTCCTTCAAACAAGTGTTTCCCTCAATGATTGATTATGTCTGGATGCTTCTATATAAAATTCTCATCCTCCCATGTGGAATATTGAACATGTAAGTTCTTCCACTTGCTAAGATACTCTGAAATTGATCGATTTGGTAGTTTTTGAGTTCTTTTTTTTTTTACTGCTTTAGAACTTCTTGCGCTGCGATATTGATCTTCCTATTGTTTCATTCGGTTCTGCACCAAAGTCAGGTTATCCTTTCAAAGTTGGAGAACTTGTTGTTGATGCTCGATGTGATTTTCCACTACTTTATCATCCATATTAGCTTTCATTTGATCCTTCAAACCATCCAAATTATCCTCCATTTTTTCTTTTAAACCATCTATATCATCTTTGATTTCCCTTTCTAAGATCGAAATTGGTTGCATTTGGTACTATAATTTTGATATCTCATACTGCAAGTCTTCCTCTCCATGCAGCATAGTAGATATTTCTAAGGGATTAATAGAACCCAATACTAATAAAAATTCTTCAATATGCCCTTGGAATCACTTCAAACTTCTTTTTCAAACAAACACTATGCAATTTTAAAGAACACATACACACATTTTTCTTGATTTTTATGTTGTCAATATTAAGCCTGAATTATCTCTATTATTTTGGATCTTCAATATCTAAAATTAGGTCCTCTAGTAGCCCTCTGAATATTCTTTCCAATGCCATAGGTCTGACCTAATTTAGGTTCTTCAAGGAAAAGTTATGCCTAATCTCCCACAATGACCTAATTATGGAGTAGTTCAGTGTGCACTTGTATGATGTGCCACGTGTCATAGTTTCCTCCTTTGGCTCTGAAATTGATACATAGGAAACTATATTCTGTGCAATTTTTGCCACTTTTACAGAATTCCAATCCAATTCTGAAACAGGGAGTTGTGACGATTTTCCCAAGGTCACCTCTTTTAGATGAAATTTGGGAGCCTAAAAAAAACCCTAACTTCGGTAGATCATATCTCTGACAATATTGCGAACCAAGATCTAAAATTTTTACACTTAGTTCCTCACGATTTCTGATTCTTGTGGTAAAAATTTCAGCTTCTGAACCTTCGTAGAAAAAATGTTATAGAAAAAATTCCACAATGACCTATTTGCAGCGACAAAACCCTAGAATCGAAAGCTTTGATAACAAATGTGCTGAAACCAACTCCAAAAATAGAAGAAAAGAGATATCAATGCTTTAGAAATAAGCCACTTCGAGGGGGAAACCTCCTTTAAATTACATAAATAAACAATTCTTGGATGATTCAAATGACAAAACCTCCTTTCTACATATAGGAGTCCATGGGGTCCCAATATAATCCTAGCAGACCTAACAATAATAATGTAATGGCACAACAATAACAATAGTGGCTTTTATGGGGCACAATAAGAAAAATATGGGGGCTATAGGGGTACAAAAATAACAATAAGGGGCCTACACCAACAAAAGTAATGGGATACACTAGTATTATAGGGACCTAACAAAAAATAAAGTAGGTTTTCCTACGTAAAACAAGCGTGTCATTTTGTGTGGATGTGTTTTTATCTCAATTATTTTTTGTTGCATAATGAATGTTAAGAAACTCTGTATATTGGTGAAAGTAACTTTGGTTTCAAGTTTTAGTTTCCTTTTTTTCAGTAATTGATCTTAGTAGTGCACGGAGTTTCAAGAAATATTAATAGGAATTTTCCCCTTCTTACTTTGACGAAAAATTATATTACATTCCTGTTTATACTTAAAGAAGGAGAAATATAGAATTTTCAACAGATAATTCCTCTCATGTACTTTTGGAAGAGGTTGAGTAAAAATCCTCATAATTTTTTCCTAAATAAGATAGTTTTTTCCCTTTTCTTTCTATTTTTTATGTTTCTTTTCTTCTTCTTTTTTAACATATTGTTTCTATACTTTTTTCATATTCTAGTGTTTTCTAGAAATCTACAAAATAAAGAATTCTCTAAAACTTCTTAGATTTAGTAAAATACATATTTTATTATGATTCTCCTCCATCACACCCACTTATGTGATCTTAGGTTGTGGGAGTGCTACCTATTTGACATGATCTCTAAGGTTTATAATGAACATGGGGTTACAACAACCTCTTTTCTCAAAGTCTTCATATTCTAAAACAAATGCCACCATTGTTTTTAGCTCGTGAGGAGTTTTCTATAGATATAAATTTTACCTTAATTCGAGTCTTGGATATAAATTTATTCCCTTTAAATGTTTAACCCATTAAAAGAGGCCATTTCATCAAGAGGATCTATGTGGCACACATGTGGCCATGGTTGGCCCATGTGGTTCCATGCCACTTCCATGTGAGATCCACATGGTATGAAAATGGTACTCTCGAAACATCATATTAGGTTGGGTATATTGGAACCATCCCTTCCACTTAGAATTATATTGAAAATCTCTTGGTATTGTAGTTCCTGATATAGGGCCCTTAATTTCTCACAAGCTTCCATTGTTCCAAACCCACCAAGGTATGAACACATGAAAAAAATTCATGGGAGAGTCAAGGCACATATCCAGAGACATGTCACGTCATGCCATCATGGACCGATTAACACAACATCTGTATGTGTGCCACATTCCCTACCCTATCACTTGCTATGTGTCACCTTCCAAATGTCCACTCGGCCTATCAAAGGTGTTGAATCTACCTACCACATGTCATCTCTTCTAGCTACCACATTAGTGGCCTTTATAACTTATCATCCACATGGATTTTCCACATCATACTAGTACAATGATAATCTCTTGTCACTTGTGATTAGCACTAAATAACAATTTTTAATTAAATCAATTATGATTGGCACTCGGGATTGACAAGGGGATTTTTAGAGAAATTTTGTTTTTCTTGTTTTACAAATTTTCCCCAATATGACACTATATTAGTACCGACATGTCATTTATCCTCCCTAGAGCTACGTCTTCAATTCTACCTCTTCCCGAGTCAGTGTGTTCTATTACCTTCCATGGGTCCCAAGTTCCTAGAGTAACTCACTCTCGAGACATGCTTCCCCCATGGCACTTCCCCTAGTACCATGTCTCCCTGGGTTCACTTCCCCTAGGTGTCAATTCCCCTGGATTGTCTCCCAGGTAGGCTTAAAATACAAATCAACATTGATTAAGTGCTTTATTAACACCTTATTTCAAGGATTACCAATTAATATTTGACATACCATTCAACTGATTTTTACTTAGACTCACATTATTTCGAGGACTCAACTCTACTTATATATATTGCATCCATTGATTCTATCAGTGTGATTATCGATGGAACAACTAAATATTGAGGTATATAAAACAAATTTCTACTACTATGAACATGTACTTCTATTATCATTATAAAATTATAACAATTAAGCCTATATTTAGTTTTAAAAGTGCATTTAGATCAAGAAGATACCATTATAGTGATATCATTGTTATTGTATGTTTCATAAATCCACATGAAACATGTGTAACACCTTCTACCTTGATGGAAATGTTCCATAATTAATCAAAACTATGATACCAAAAAAATGTAACAAAATTATAAATTTAATTCATGAATAAATTATTGAAAATGTAGTGATGGAAGGTTTTCTGGCTTGTGCCTGACCCAGTGAATACCATGAATTAGTATTTCTCTCACATGAGTGTAAGTTCATGAGATAGAATTTAGTTTAGATGATTTTATTTCCAGTGTACTCGAATGGTCATCAAATTCACATGCATAGTGTTGGAGCTTTAATTCATTGGAGTCTTCTTTAGTTAGACTACAAGATGAGGAGGTAGTGACAAGTTCAATTAGAACGAGTTAAGAATTCTCCATTGATTAGAGAGAGAATGAGTTGAGTTCTCAATAAAATCTTAATAAAAACTAAACGAAACTCATGACATGAGTTTGAACTACTCATTAAACTCAGCCTCCTTGCATGCATCAATTTATATCAATAAATAGAATGATGAAGGAACAATAACACATATCATTCTTTTTGTGAAGTGTGCATAGTTGAGGATAAATAGTGCACATATATTGGAGCCTGAAGTGTGCAAGGATTTAGGAGCCATAATGTGCAAGGATTGTGGAGCAAGGGATCAGGATTCATAGATAATATCAGCACTATATTTAGTATAGATCAATGGTGTAGGGACGAGATCAATAACAGGTACGAGAACAATTGTAGAGTTTATAATAGCGAGGAGAATCCTAACTCTTTCTTAGTGAAAATTTGTGAGTTTCAGTGGCAACGTGAATTGTAATAGATCCATTTTCTCAATGAAAAATAAATAAAATACCAGAACAAATAAAGTAGGCTTTCTCATTTTGGTTTCCTAGGTAAAAAAAGCGTGTCCATTTTTTTTTACATGTTTTTTTATCTCAATTATTTTCAACTGCATGTTAAAATTTAGGAAACTCTGTATCTTGGTGAAAGTAAATTTGGTTTCAATTTTTAGTTTCCATGTTTTTAGTAATTAACATAAGTAATTCATAGAGTTTAAAGAAATTATAACATGGTATAATAACCACACTCTATATAAAAAACCAAGCAATAGGATTTTTCAGTAACTGAAGGGTGCAGAAAAGTCAGTAGGCATGCCCAAGAGTTTTGAAGAGTAGTTTTTGGATAGTAGTATTTCACTCCAAGAACTAAGAGAATATCATTATTTAGAGGGAGTCTATAAATTCCTCTCACCAAGGGAGAATATCTCAGTAGCGATGGAAGATAATGGGGTGCTAGGATTTGTGAAAAACCCATGAACTGCGTCCATAGATCCTTAATAGTTGATACAACATAGCAAGAATGACACCGAGGTCAAGAGGATCATTATTGAGGGGGTAAAATACCATATTATCCCTCATCTCCATAGGAAGACAAAAAAAAATATATTTGTAAAGTCATCTTGGATTTGTATTAGGGATCTAGTGACGTGATGAAACATGCCCCGAAGGACAAGCTAAGAAACATCCAGATGAGAAAAGGAGATACCCTCATTAAGTAAATTTCCAAGTTCATTCAAATTCAGGATGAGCTAGCTGGATTGGGTGAGACTGTAGCAGACAAATAACTTGTGAATCTTTTGCTAATGGGACTTCATTAGTCTAGGGAATAATTACTAATATGCAGTAAGTAGCAGAGAAAATCTTCCCAACCGGGAAAGGTTTTTGGGAGACTACATATAAGAAGAGATATAGAGGGGGAAATAAATAGAAGTTGAAAAAAATAGAGCATGAGGATAAATTTGGCTTGGTAGGTGAAGGTAGAAAAGCTAAGGGCAAGAAGGGACAAGAAAAGGCCGATTATAGTGAGAAGGAGGAGAAAATCAGAAATATTTGAGTAAGATCAATTGCTTCCATTTCCACTAGTTCATGAATTATGCCACTAAGTGTCCAAACCAAAAGACGAGGTCCAATAGGGACTGTGGCTGCATTAGTTGAGGTAGGTTGTTTTTCTTCTCAGTTCAAAAAATAATTCTAATTGATAGCTTTCATGATAAGATAAGTAGGAAACATCATATGGTAAATTGATTCTGGAGCATCATTCTAAATGACTAGGAACAAGGAATATTTCTACCAGTCGAAGGAGAAGGACATGTAGTTTCACATTGAGCTAGGAGATGATGGAAAGTACTTGAATATCGGAGTAGGTATTTTTAGTTTTGATAGGGAGTCTAGTATCTCTCTCCATCTCAGGGATGTACTCTGTTCCAGGCCTTAAGAGGAACCATGTTTCTGTTGCTACCCTAGAGGACAAAGGCTATGAAGAGGTAAGGCTTACCTCAATCACTTAACATCTATATCCATGAGGTATATTAGTGTGATGATAAATAATATTTACAATCTATAGGTTGAGACATGTGTAACCTTTAGTAGCAAGGTAAGAAGTACATAGGGAAGATCTGTGGGGGATCTTTGGCATAGAATAATGGGAAATTTTCATCATGGAGAACTGAATATCCTCAAAATATAGCCATAAGACTACCACATGTGCATTTTACTAACATGATTTTTGGAAGGGGTTCATACTTAGAAAGTATGCCAAGTCATATATTCAGGGCTGAGATAACATATACAAAGGGAATTTGGAGTTAGTATGTTTAGGCATATGTTGTCCATTCTCTACTGCATCCCTCATGAGACATAGGTAATATTTCACTTTCATAGGTGATTATTGCTATAAAAAATGGATCTTATTTATGAATAAGAATGAGGAGGTATTCTCCAATTTCATGGAGTTTAAGGCCTTGGGAGACAACCAAACCATTAATATGATCTAAGCATTGAAAAGTGACAATGGAGGGGAGTATGTCTCCAATTCCTTTAGGGATGTGTGTTCCAAGGAGGGAATTAGGAGAGAGCTTACAAAACCACATAAAAGTCAACAAAATGGGTTTTCTGAAGGGAATAACTAAAACATAATTGTATCGAATAAGGCCATGTTACATGTAGTGGATACCGATGTTCTTATGGGAAGAGGCATGCAACACTGTAGTATTTATATAGAGAATGAGTTCACATAGGTTTCTTGGAAAAGTTAGAGTGGGGGAGGATTTGATAGGAAATAAATCTGATGTTTCTCACTTTTGTATCTTTGGCACCAAATTTTACTACCATGTGTCCAAAGAGAACAATAAGAAGATGAAGCATATGACTGAAAATGGAATTTAAGTGGGTTACAATGACACATCTCAGGAATAAAATGTGTATACACCATCACTCAAGAAACAATTTATCACGCAACACATAAGGTTTGAGGAGAACATAGCTCTGAGGGAATCCTTGGAGTGAGAGAAGGTTGGAGTACCTGAAGAGGAGCTACTTGCTCCTAGGCAAGATCCTCAACTAGTATTAAATATTAAGTCTCAGCTACTTGGCAAGGAGGATTGTACAATAGGATTAAAATGAGTCATTGCAGGGTGAGAAAGAGATACAAAGATAAGTTGAGGTAGCCACCAAATTAGTGACTCCAAGAATAGGTAGGAAGAGAGATAAGTGGGCCGAGAGGTTAATTCAAGAGGTTTATAAGAAATTTTAGACTCCAAAATCTATGTTTAGAAAAATTAAGAAAACATAATGGTAAAATGGATATATGTCATTGATGACTGAGTTAATGGAAATAGAGCCTTCTTGTTATGAAGTGGAAATCTCTCAGAAATTTTGATAATATTCCATGGTGGAGGAATATTCCTCTGTGAAGAATGATGTCTGTGTGATTTTTCCATGGAAAAAAGGAAAATAAGTGGTAGGCTCACTCTTAGTGTACAAGGTTAATCATGGAGCAGATGGGATTGTGCATAAGTACTAGGATAGGTTTGTTGTCAAGGGATTATCACAGGTTGAGGGCATTAACTATTCTGATACATTTTCTCTAGTGGCTTGTTATTCATCCATTAGGATGATTTTAGAAGTTACAACTCAAATGGGGTGTAATATTCATGAAATGGAGATGAAGACAACATTACTCAATGGGGTGGTTGAGGAAGGTATTTATATGGAGAAACCAAAGGGGTTTGAGACGTCCAAGAGAGACACTCATGAATGTTTTCTTAAGAGAGCTATTTATAGATTCAAATAGGCACCAAGAGCATGGTACACTTAGATTGATAGCTCCTTTAGGGATTAGGCTTCAGTAAGAGTGAGGAAGATACCAACCTTTACTACATCGTGATTGGAGAGATTTCACTCATTCAAGTGCTCTATGTTGATGATCTTATTTTGACTGGAGTAGAAAAATTGATTGAGTATTGCAAGGTAGATATTGATAGAGAGTTTGAGATGAAGAACATAGGTATTATGCACTATTTACTTGGGCTATAGGTATGGCATGGTGATAGGTAAATATTCTTAGCGAAGGGAAAATACACTACAAATATCCTTAGGAGGTTTCATATGAAGGATTGCAGGCCCATGACCACTCCTCTAGTCACAAACTGGATGAAGGTGGAAGCTAGTAGAGTAGAGTGAGTAGATGCTACATTGTACAAGAAGATCATCGTATTGTTGATATACTTCGTCAACACATGACTTCACATATGTTTTTCAGTGAACTAGTTTATCTAGTTCATGATGGATCCTACCAAAGTTCAATGGGTTGTTATGAAGCATGTTTTGAGATATCTCAGAGGCATGTCATATTATGGATTATGGTAAAACAAGTTAATGGAGTGACACTTAAGGACTTCAAAGATGCATATTTGGCAAGGATATCCATAGATCAGAAAAGTACTTTAGGTTTCATATTCTACATTAGGTAAATACCTATTTCCTAGTTCAATAGGAATCCAAGATTAGTTTCACTCATTTAAGCAGAGGCCAAACACATTGCTAGAAAATTCACAATACGTGAAGCTATCTAGAAGTGGAATTTGATTTTAGGTCTCTTGAAGTAGAGGATGGAACCCACTGTGGTCCACTGTGATAATCAAAGTTTCATTAAGCTCTCCGATAATCCATTGTTTTATGATCACCCAAAGAATATTGAGATTAGGTATCATCATCTTAGGGAATGTGTATATAAAGGGATTTCGAAGTAACCACACATTCCAATAAATGAGTAGGTTGTGGATATCTTTACGAGGCCTTAGTTAAAGGAAATTTTTTGTTTTTCAGAGATAACTTGTGAGTTGTACAAAACCCCTTCCTCGATAAGAGAGAGTGTTGAAAATGTTGCAATGAAAGGTTTTTTGGCTTGTGAATTAGCCATAGGAGACCACGAACTAGAATTTATATCACATGAGTGAAAATTAATGACATAAACTTCAATTATGATGAGTTTATTTCAAGTTTCCTGGAATGGTCATCAAGTTTGCATGCATAGTGTTGGAACTTTACTTCGTTAGAGTCTCGTTTATTTAGAATATAGGATGAGGTGGTAGAGACATGTTTAGTTAGATTGAAATAAGACTCCAACATTGATTGGAGAGAGAATAAGTTGAGTTCTAAGTTAACTTGCAATCACAACTAAAGGAAACTTGTGACACTAGTCTGAACTACTAATGGAACTAGGCCTCCTTGCATGCATTGATTTCTATCTATAAAGAAAAGGAAGAAGAATCAAGAACACATATCATTCTTTGTGTGGAGTGTGCATAGTTAAGGATAAAAGATGAATATATATTTAGGAGCCAAAAGTGTGCAAGGATTTAAGGGCCAGTGCGTGCATAGATTTTGGAGCCATATGTGTGCAAGGATTTAAGAGGAAAAGTGCACATAGATTTAGGAGGCAAAATTGTGCAAGGGTTTAGGAGCTAGAGTCACAACGATCATGGAGCAAGGGATTAGGATTAATAGTGAAGGTCGAGACTGTATTAAGTAGAGATCAATGGTGCAGGGATGGGATTAAGAGTGAGGTTAAGAACAATTGTAGAGATGAGAATATTGAGGAGAATCTTAGCACTTTCTCAATGACAAATTGTAGGCTGCAATAGAAACGCGAATTGTAATAGATCCATTTTCACAAAGAACAATTAATAAATACCCTAACAAAGAATGTAGGTTTTCCCATTTAGGTTTCCTGGGTAAAAATTGTGTCATTTATTGTGCATGTGTTCTTATCTCATTTTTTTTGTTTTCGCATGATGAGTGTTAAGAAATTTTGTATCTTGGTGAAAGTAACTTTGGTTTCAATTTTCAGTTTCCTTTTTTTAAGTAATTGATACAAGTAATGCATGGATTTTCAGGAAATTTTGATAGGAATTTGAAACCTTTTCCCCTTATTTCCTAGCCCAAAAATTACAATACATTACTACTTATACTTGGAGAATGAGAAATCTAGAATTCTCAAGTGATAATTCCTCTCGTAAGCATTTGGAAGAGATTGAGTAAAAATCCTCATAAATTTTTCCTCAATTAGAGAGATTTTTTTCCTTTCCTTTATGTTTTTTATTTATATTTTCTTCTTCTTTTTTCAACATATTGTATGTATATTTTTACATATTCTAGTATTTTCTAAAACTCTACAAAATCTAGAATTATCTAATACTTCTTAGATTTAGAAAAATACATATTTTATTATGATGCTCCTACATGACACCACCTTATGTATTCTTTGGTTCTAGGAGTGCAACATGTTTGACATGATATATAAGGTTTATTATGAACATGGGGTTAAAACAACCCATTTTTTCAAATTCTTCATATTCTGAAACAAATGCCACCATTATTTTGAGCTCGTCGGGAGCTTTGTAGAGATATAAATATTACCTCAATTGGAGTCTCGGATAGATTCTTATGCACTTTAAATTTTTATCCCATTAAAATAGTTCATTTCATTGAGAGGATATACATGACACACATGTGACCATGCTTGGTCCATGTGGTGCCATGCCATTTCCATGTGGGATCCACATGGTATTCAAATGGTACTCCTAACACATCATATTAGGTAGGGTATATTAGCACCATTCCTTCCATGAAGCATTCTATTGAAAATATCTTTGTACTCAGGTACCCATTTTAGGGCCCGCCCTTTCTCATGATCTTCCGTTGTGCCAAAACCACCAAGATGTGAACACATGAAAAATTTACTCGAGAGATTCAAGGCATATATCCCGAGACATGTCACATCATGCCATCATGGACCAATCAACATATCATGAGTTTGTGTTCCACGTGCCCTACCTTATCACATGCCATGTGTCACCTTCCAAATGTCCACTTGGCTTATCAAAGGTGTTGAATCCACCTATTGCATGTCATCTCCTCTAGCTACCATATCAGTGGCCTCTACAAGATATCATCCACGTGGATTTTCTACGTCATACTAGTAGCATGCTAATTGCTTGTCACTTGTGATTACCACTAAATAATTTTTTTTAATTAAATCTATTATGGTTGGAAATCAGGATTAATAAGAGGTTTTTAAGAGAAAATCCCCTTTTTCTTTTTTACAACTTTTTCCTAATATGATACCATATCAGTACCAACATGTTATATAACCCCGCTGATACTATGTGTTCAATTCTACATCTTCCTGAGCCAATGTGTTCTCATACCTTCCCCGGGTCCCATATTCCTAGTGTAACTCACCCCTGAGCCATACTTCCCCCATGTCATTGCCCCCCAGTAACATGCTTCCTCATGAGAACTTCCTCTAGGTGTCGTTTCCCTAGGATTGTCTCCAAGGTAGGCTTAAAATACAAATTAGCATTGAATAAGTGTTTGATTAACACTTTAATTTGATTATTACAAATTAATATTTGACATACCATTAAGCTAATATTTACTCAGAATAACATTATTTCAAGGAATTAAATCTACTTATATATATATATTGCATCCATATATTCCATCAGTCTGATGATCAATAATAGAGATAAATATTTAGGTTTATAAAACAAATTGGAACTATTTTGAACCCCCAAAATATTTGTGTATTATGCCATAGGGGCTCAAGGTCCCGAAACCTCTAATTTTCAATGAATTTATATTACAAAGGCAAAACCCTATAACTTCAATTTCCTGAGTATTTTCCAGTACTAGGGATATATACCATTGACCAAAAATAATTAGTTCAGATATAAATATGGGTAAAACCCCAAACACCAAATTCATAGAATTTATATAACCACACCAAGAGAACTTATACCATTCAATTAATTTTTCTTAAACTACTATGACTTGGTTAAACTCGTTTAGATAACTATGATCACGAATTGAATAATTAAATATACATATTCATATTTCAATTATAAACATAATTTTGAGCAACCCAATTCAAACAATAAGTAGAAATCATAGACATGCATTATATAATACCATTCATAAACGTAGCATTAAACATATGCAATTGTAATCTACTTATCTGTGTGTTTTAAGATTTATGGAAACTAAAGAAATGAATTCCACTCTCCACCCAACCATAGGTTAGATGCATTGGATGTTTCTTGCAGTTGATCATCCCTAATCCATATCCAATGTTTAAGGAATTCTTACTCAATGAATTTGCATCGAAGGCTTATTTAAATACTCAAGATATGGAGTCCACTTTCCAGGTGGTTTATCAACTATCTTCTAGAAATAAACACCACTATAACCCACTCTTCCTTGGATTTATTTCAGAAGGATCCACCTAAGGTCCAGAAGGGTAATTGATCAGTCCAGGAGTTATAATCCACTATCCAAGTGATTTATCAATTATATTTTCATAGCAAGCACCACAAGGGTTTGTATTCCACTTTTCAAGTGGTATATCAACTACTCAACAAGAACCATAGTGACCTAGAATGCCTTTTCGAAGTGGTTTATCAGTTATAAAGAAAGCACTACAATGATTTATTCATCCATTGTAGCTCCCATTGAATACATAGGGTTAGAAAAAATTGTCCAGTGGACTCAAACAAAATTCACATGGGATATCACACAAAATTCTCAAGGATGTTACTCAAGGCCAATTATTCAAGGTAATAACATGTAACCTTCATTTCACATGCTTAGATACCATTCTACCTTCTCATGCCAATGCTCTTCTTGGATCCCAAGTGTGAAATTGGGTTAATTATGGAAATATAATGTAAATGTAAAATAAAATACAAATGAAATTAAATGAAATGTAATTTCATGAGGTATAAAGGAATATGTCATGGAGGGAAAGTTGGTTAAAGATATTTTAATAAAATCATTAAAATATTACTCTCATGATTCTAGGGTTAGGGGTTATGTAGGAGGCATTGAAGATATTTCTATTCAATCTCTTGGTCTATAAGAATAGAATATGAGTGTTCTTGGGAGAGTAAGGACTATGCAACCTTTGTGGCTGCCATGGAAGGGAGGACTACATATTTTGCAAAAATATGTCCGTGGTAATAGAATCTATATTCTCATGTTTAGTATGTCTTGCAGTCATGTGTTTATTTGTAATATTGTGTTATTATGTGAAGTAGTATTCGATGTTTAATTTTTTGGTCTAAGTTTTTTTGTGTGGATTTGTTCATGCATATTTTCTACAACATTTTGTGTGATATAATTTACTATTTAAAGTGGTTGTTTATAGATGCTTGCATAGGTTATTTTGTCAAATTTATATAATTAATTTATTTTATGTGTTTTATATGTTCCTCTTTTTGGACCTCCTTGCTAGAGGGTAAGGACGTAATTTCACCCATCAATGCACCAACCAAAGAAAAAAAAATTGTTCGACGGAATTTTTGTCCAAAAATTTAGACCAACCACGAAATGCATAATTCCCCTCTTCAATCGGGTGGAACTAATGATCAAGAGAATCCTAGGCAAATGAACTTGTCGTCGGAAGGGGGTTATGGGCCTGACCAACTAAAAAATTCAAGAAGAGAACAAAATATTTCACTTCTTCATGAGAAATGTTTTGGGTTCTTTTAGTTTGGTGGCTTATCATTGGTTTGGTGTTTGTTCTGTGCTTCTAGAGGCCTCAAATAAAACCTCAAAGTTCTTCAGTGTTATATATTAAAACTATATTTTTTCACCAAGGAGCCAAGAATTTGATAGGGATTTGTGTAGTTGGTGTCTGTGTGGATAAATATGCATACTAATATTGAGAGAACTAGCTTTATTTAGAAAATGGGCCAGCACTTGAAATCATTGAATGACTACACTGACACTTTGAGGTGGCAGAGATTGTGGAGATAGAATTCCAGATGGGATTCAGGGTGATTTTTCCATAGGGTATTCAAAGTTTCCTAATTATTAAAATTTTATACCGACTATCTTGATCATTCATGGAATTCCTGAGAGTCAATTTTCCAAGTATTCCTAATAAAATTTATTGCTCTCAGAATTGTTTCAAATGCCTTTAATGGGTGCAATCTAATAATATTATTATGAGTCGATATGAACTTTTAGGAGAATTCCATGAGGTGATTTCACAATGATACTATTGACTGATGTGTAAGAAGGAAATATCTCATATGTAGCATTTCAAAAAATACATTTATTTCATGTGTTTTATCCAACATTTCATGCTCTGTGCTATCAGGAAGTCACATGCCTTTATTGGGGTCCTCGGTTCGAATTTGATTGAATGAGAATGAACTGTTACAAAACATTAAGTACCATGGGTGGGTAATAAAGAATAAGTATATGATATAAATGCCAATGTGGGTGGAAACAAAAAAAATAGTGGGTAATATGGATCTATTTATGGATATTCAACTTAGAGCAGTGTGAAACAAGGATATGATGTGAGTAGTACTTGAGATGGAGCTAGTGGGTTACTTGGATAGGAAGCTCCAACTTATATGGTGACTGTAGTTGGATACCTTGCTTCCAAGATTCCTCACCAGCTATCAGAAATTATAAGAGACTTAGAAGAAGTTGGAGAGTAGAGGTGGCACCTTCCCATTGCACATTAGAGGGCGATGCATGAAACCATGCAATGCCAAGAAAGTTTTGCGTAGGTTCATAGAAAATAAATTGAGCCGACCTCACAATCATAATGAGTGTCCTCCATAATAATATGCAGTAGGAAGAGCCTATGACAATGGTGGCCTAAAGCAGGACGATTATTATACATGCTCAGGGCTTGTGTAGGGTGAGCCGATGGAGCTAGGGGTTCTATGATGAGAGAACATACCTAGAGTAGGGAAGGTAGTGAGAAATACCCTAACTATAGTGTATGCATCTATTAATACTCTTACAGTGGAGCTCACTTAGACAACTAATAAGAACAAAATGTTTATTTCTTAGTTACCCTTTTATTTAATTGCACTATAGTCAATGCATTCCATGATGACTTAACAAACAAAAATTCACATAGGTCATGGTAATGATAAGGAAAACAACCCAAACATTTGATCAAGATTGAGAATCTAGACAATGGCCAATGCCATGAGGACTTAGCCCACAGCCATAAGTCACGGTAATGTTGGGAAAAATAATTAGAGAGGGGGGACAAGGGTGAACGAATATATTAATTAACTTAAACTTTCAATTGGTATATTCATAATCACACTATTGTTTTTTATGAAACCCACATGTGTACACAAATTTAGTGAATGAAAACAAAATATATCCAATTTTTCATAACTTGCATCAACAAGTTAAACTAATCATTGTAATTATAATTCATTAACCATCGAGTATGTGGTAAAGAATAGATAAATCACAACATATAAGAAACAAACATAGAACACCAGGATTTTAGGTGGAAACCCAATGTGGGATAAAATCACCATTAACGTTGTCTCTATCTTATTTTATTAATATATAGGAAAAATATTAATTACATTTTGTATTAGTGCAAAGTATTACCAGCACATAGGCAACCACCTGCAGGATGCTACCACCTTCATTCATTCTCCAGCATGCACTGGAAGGGAGCTACAAACCCTAAATCTCATTTACCAACACCTACTGCAAGGGAGCTCCTACCCCCTATATAAAGGCTACAACCCCAAACACCTTATGGACCACATTTCAAAATGTTTCAAACTGGATCCACCTATCAATTAACCATCAAAACTTGTAGCCCATCTTTCATCATATTTTCACACTGGTCCCAAATCAACAATAAGCCTAAACCAAATTGAATATTGAATCTAAAATATAATCACTGAACCAACTGAATCACTGTAACATCATCCAACTGAATACATATCTAGATAGAGAAAATGAACCTCATTACATATGCATGACCGTTCTTAATCGAAACTATGTATATACACATTTCCTCTGCATAATATCTATGTACAGATATCAAATCACTAACTACTGAAAACATTGTCAAACTAAATTAATGAAAAAACGAATCACATGAGTTACATCAATATTGAGTCACTAAAAACCAAATAAGTACGCAACATTATCACTAATCAAGATACCAAGCCATAATAAACCTAATCAACACTTCCTGATACATAACATGCTTATCAAGACATCATTGATAGAAAACAAAAAAATAGAATATATATCTTCAATTTTCATCAATAAACAACTCAAACCCTAGGACATAGACGTGACATCCAAAAAATAGATCAGTGTGTGTACACGATTAATCCACATAACACCCACGTATCTATACCAACATACGAAATAAAAAGTCACAGAATTTATAAAATTTTGTACATAACCATATTTGTGTATGTACACAATCTTACAAAAGGAAACAAGCATACAGGTCTTGAAATACTAAGTCATAGCTTCGTTGTAAATCATAATCATACTCTCTAGAAATTTCATTGTTAAATCATATATTACTTCAAACAAATCAAATAGATATTTCATCATTAGATATTCAAAGATACATAGATCAGTCAAGTTTTAACCATTAGTGCTTAATGTACTTTCAAATCCTCTAGATCTAAGTCTTCTGGTTGCTCCATGGTGCACACCTATTTCAAATAAAATCACACATGAATAACTATTCACATGCACACTTAGCACCTTGATATCTATCTCCTTATATATCTTTTTCCTTTGTCAATACCTCAAGTAAATCCTTTGGTAAAGTTGATGGTATTTGTTGAAGGGATCAAATTGATGTTACTGCGCCAATTACTATGAGAAAATACCATGGTAATGACCCCTAGTATCCATATAATTTCCATGTTTCAGATTAGGTACATGAATTTAATTCATAGGATCTGCATATGTAAATGACCCCTTACTCACATGGGCTACATATAATCAATTTTGTCACCCACCTGTAACTGAGTTGTCATTTCTCTGTCCATATCCTTTGTAGCATCTATACCAATATTTGTGAGTTCCAAAATCATCTTGTTATCACAATGTTGACATCAAGCACATCTTTGTCAAGAAGGTTGTCATCAAGGACAACGCATTAGTCATAATGACAATAGATAATGATAAGGGCAACAAAGCAAAAAAATTTATCAGGATTGAGAATCCAAACAATAGCCAATATGCTATATTTCTTAATTATTATTAAAACAACAACAAGTACAAATGGAGTGAGCTTATGAAAATTTACACTGATGTAACAAATGTTTTGTAGGAAGGCCTGTAATAGTAGGAGGTTGATTGTATTTATTCGGTAGAAAATTGTGTTGGGGAACCTCTACCTTAAAATTTAAAAGAACCCATAAAGTTTTACAGTGATATTTTAAATTTTTGTTAAATCCATTTTACTTTTGTTTATTTTGTTTTTCGTCTCACCAAGGCCCATGCAATGCAGAAATGGAATCTAGGAAGAGTATATGGGTTGTATTTTTTAAGACTCCTGCCAAGTGCCACTAACTAGTCCTGTGCAAACCAATTGACACATTTTTTTTCAGCTATCCCAAAAAAATGGAAGGCTTAGGACTAGAGACAAAGTATTGTTGATGAATAATTCAACCCAACAAAGAAATCCAACAACACATGAAAGTGATAGTATGTAGGGAATCTGAACATATGCAACAAAGGTGGAAAATCGAAGGAGGATAACAGGACACTAGATGCAGGTTATAGTAGGGAATAGAGTAGCGTAGGAAGAAGAAATGAAATGGGGTATTGTGAATAGGAGGATGTGACAACCAAAAATGGAAGAAGTGTGCAAAGGGGATGCACATAGTACAAGAGAGGGAGAAACCTACAAATCAACATTCATAGGAGGATTTTTATTACACAACAAAAACACAATTGAACGTGGATGTCTACGTGCAGTTGGATCGAGACGAGCCAATATTTTACGTCGGGGGGCTATTGTAGCCCATGTGTGAACTTGGGTTAGTATGGAAATATAATGTAAATGTAAACTTGCATTCAAATGAAATGAAATGTAATGACATGAGGTATAAAGGAATATGTCATGGAGGGAAATTTGTGATGAGCACCATCATTATGTATCTTTTGAGGGGTTAATTGTCACCTTTTTAGCCTTATTAATCTCTCTTTCTCGCAATTAATTACATTATGGTCATATTTTTCTTAGTGTAGATGGTGATTAAGGATTTTCATACTTCAAATGCCTAATATGGTTTAGATGCAGGATAATAATGAAGATATGCCACTTTTGTTGAAGATTGTGCAATTAAAGCTCGGGGTAGACAACAAGGAGAGATTATAGGAGGGTTGACCACCTCCTTAACACCTAATGTCAACCAAAGGATCCGCGATATTCCCTCCAAAAAATCGAAATTAAATGTAGCCAAGAAAGTGGAAGACCAAGTGAACCAAAGCTCCACTTCTCTTGCAGTAAAAGGGGACAAATCACCTAATTTTTAGGGAGCTGTTGGTAGCTACCCTTTAGGTTAAATAGCACAGAGCAAGAGCTCATTAGGATTTGAATTTTGGAGATAACTAGGAGACTTGCAGCTCTTGTAATAGAATTTTGTGATTTTCATGGCAATGTAATGAGATTTTTTCTACAATAAAATGAGTATTCATTTTATCCTTCACTGATTTAGTTTTAGAGAGTTAAGCTTCTAAGTTAGGGCCCATTCCATTGGCCTCAGTCTCTCTTGTGTATTTATCTTTACTTTCCATGCCATTGTAGCTAGTTTATTTAATGTGTTGTAGTTATTTTTCTTACATTTAATTTTTCTATGATTAGTTTTCTTCCATTTCATGTTGTTGTAGTTAGGCTCTCGTAGATCATGGTACAATACCATATAGAAATCCAAAGTTGTGTGTCAAGGCCTCCCTCTCTCACCTCTTTCATTGGAGCTTGAGGAGGGAAGATCTTCACCACAGACCGGAAATTACTTTTAGTTTATGATTTCTTGGAAATTATTTATATGTTGTTGTATTTATCATGAACATGTTATGAATGTTGAGTTAGGTTTCTGATTCAATTGGATACGTAGGTTTGGTTTTTAGTTTCAACTCATACTTTCCACCATTTTAATAATAGATTTATCAATGTTAATTGCATGAACATGTAGTTTTCTTGCAAGTTTGAGTAGAGCACCAGAGGAGGACTCCACAAATATCCCTAGCTTCAGTTTTCACCCTCCACCAACCTACTTTCAACAAAATTGCCTCTAGCCCTATTTTTTGATATCTTCACCACAATATCGAGAGCTACCCTTGAGGTGAAAGACAAAATTTGAAAAAGGTTATGAGCTTCACCAAGGGTTTTTCCACCTTCCATCCATCTCAATACACCTTCATCACACCTTTCCTACCCCTTTCCTCATCATTTCTGACCTCTAACTACCCTTAGCCTGTTTCCTGTAGTGCTTCAAGACATCATGTAGAACTTCAAGACATCCTGTAGAACTACAGGAAATCATGTAGCATCGTTAGTCAGCTACGTATTTAGCCTCGAAACCATATTGCACCTCACCTAGACCTGAAAAAATCTCCAAGACACCTTCAACTTTGAATCCATGAGTCCAAGACCTTCTTAAGCCAACTCAATGCCTCCTTATTTTGCTGCAAAACATAGTATTTACAAGCTTATTTAGCTCATGAATAGATGCATTCTTAAAACATAGTAGTCAATCATGAAGTAGTTTGAGGTTAATTAGCCATTTGGCCCAGCAATTTGTGCTCAGATAAGTTTCCCTTTCTGTAAGTTTAATTCAACAATTTACTTTATGAATGTCACTTAGTTTAACTCTATTTATTGCTTTACCCTAATTGTGGATTTCATTTCTTGAAAATAGATAGGTGTGTCCTTATTCTTTAGTATAGTTTCTTTCTTGTTGATAGAGTAATGGTCTTGATTCATTTACAGTCCTAGGCTTCATTCAGAAGTGTAACAGACTTCATCCCCTAGAAGTAGCCCTAGCAGTAGAACCCATTCATAGGACTAAGATGAGGATGGGATGAGTAGAATTAATATGCTATGTATATAGCACAGTCACCTCCAAGTTTTTACGAACACAAAGTTGATAAAGTAAAGTAGAGAAACCTCTGGAAGTTGCAACACTCTTGGTGCAATACCAGGCTCACCACTTTTTGGCGTCGTTGTCGAGGAGGTGTTTAAGTAGATTCTTTGATTATGTTTTAGCTTTATTTTCTTCTTTTATTTTACATTGAGCTCCAAAATATTGAAAAATACAAAAACAATTTGACTTTCATGCCTCGTAGGAGTATGGATAACTAAGGAATTTTTTTACCAAAACCCCCCACATCCGCACACAGTCACCCTTCACTCTTCTTCAGCGACTGAGAGTTTGAACACACCATAGGTGAGTCTCTTGAAAACTTTGAGTAACCTATTCAAGAAGTAGAAGAACCCACTACACCTGAGGAACCTGCTTCACCAATTGAAGACATGGCTGAGACTAGGAACCAAGGAGTATTTCCCATTAGAGAAACAAACGAGGAAACTAGGATGAAGAACATCAGTCCCTCAGCCCTTCCACATTTCCTTGGAATTACCTATGAGGATCCTAACACCTTAATGCTTGAATTTTATGTTGCCTGCAAGACCTATGACTATGCCTGAGATGACCAAAATCTTAAATTTTTCCCATCCACCCTCAAGAATGTAGCCTTGCACTGGTTCATGGGTTTTCCTAGGAACAACATCACTACTTGGGCACAAATGCAAAAGTCCTTTAAAAAAATACATGGACTACTGTAGATCCAAATAAAATAAGGATGAAATATTTAGGATGACTCTAGGACATGATGAATCCCTAGAGGATTATGAAGAAATATTCTATATTAACTACAAAAGAGCCATCTGCACCTTTGATCCGAGATAACTTAAGCTGGTACCTCTCCGAGGGATTAGGAGGAGGTTGTAGAAATCATCAATATGCTATCAAGAGGAGATATCTGTTAGCTTCCTTATGAGGACATAAAAACTGTCTTTAGGAATCACTCTAGGGTAGCCAGGATGAAAGGGAGAGCTAGCCAAAGCATGACCAACACCCCTTCCTCTTTCACCTCCATCAAGCATGAGTATGGAAATATGTTGGAGGACTTCAAAAGTGATATGCTGCACACCTTTGATCTGTAAATGGATACAATGTAGATCAAGAGGATGCAAGAGGAAGCCAAAAGGATCTTGGCTATCTTCTGCCCTAGATGTGCTAGAAATCATGCTCAAAATGAATGTCCACTAAATGTCATCGAAGTTTTCTTATTAATTGAAGAGAATCATGCCATAGATAAGTGTCCCTCCTTACTTGGGCTTAAAAATTTATTTCAAGGTGGGGAAGTATGGCCAGACCAACTCTGTTTCATAAATCATAGAAGGCCTCAAGGGCCTCAATCATATCAATAGGGTATGAAAGGTGTGCCTTAATCCTATTATCATACCAACCAAAATAAACCTATGAAATATTGGTACACTTCCTCTCCTCCGTCATGGAATACGCCTCCTACTTGGCCTTACAACCCTCCATATCACCCCCAACCTGTGAAACAACCATTACAACAGTATGTTCCTCAACCACCTCAGTGGAGCAACCCATCACAAGGGTGGAGGCCCCAACATAATCAACTACCTACCTTATTTACTCCACCCTAACCTCAACCTCATATCGCCCATTCTTCTCCACCCAAGCTTCTTTAGATGCCTCCACATCCCAATCTAAACTCGAACAACAAGCAAACACAACAAGTTTCCAATGGAGATACGTCCTATCTAGCTTATGATGTGGAGAGACATAAGATCAATCTCAGTTCAGGAAGAGTAATTCCAGAAAATCATCCTCTGTCTCCACTTACAGAGGTTGAGGAGGAAAAGGAAGAGAGTAACACTCAGATCCCACAACTTCCTTTTCTTGAGCGCTTGATCCACTCTATTCATCACACCCCAGAGGAGACTGGAATTCTGTGAGAATTCAAACATTTGTGTGTAAAAATACCCATTCTCTAGGCCATTAAGGATGTTCCTATTTACAGTAGGCTCGTAAAGGAAAAGTTCTATAATAAACCTAGGAGAGAGAAGAAAGGTAAACCCACCATCAATGTAGTAGGACATCTGCCCAACTTAATGTTGGGAAGGGTGATCTTACCAAAGTACTTGGACCCTGGTAGTCAAGTTGTAGATGCACACATATATGGTGTCATAGTCCCCAATAATTTGATTGATATTGGGGCTGCCATCAATGTAATGACCAAGGAAAATTTTCTTAAACACAAACCCCAAGGGACTTTGAGGAAAACCAAAATGATTTTACAACTTGCAGACCAGTCCACAATAGCTCGAGAAGGAATTTTTGAGGATGTTATGGTTTCAATCGACTCTTGGAAGTACCCTACATATTTCCTGGTCCTCCAGCCAAAACCCAAATTCAATGGATATCCTCTCATTTTAGGAAGACCTTGGTTAGCCACTTCCGATGCTTATATCAGTTGTCGGGTCGGAAACATGACTATCAAGAATGGGCCCTTGTATAAATAACTTTTATTATATCCTCCTGCACAACCTTCCATTGACTATGACCTACCTTTGTGGTTGGAGGATGAAGAAGAAGAATATGAAGTATACAACACTACACCCTACCCCATTTGTACCATAGATGTTGTATTTAGAGGAGGGGAACGTGATGAGGATGAGCTCATCGACCACACCATTCAGAGCCATCCCCCCAATGATAGTCCACTCAATGACCTAGTCAAAGAGTCAGGAATCCACCCTTGGATGGAATTTCACTCAGTTGATTCAATGTATGAAACCACAAAGGCCATGGAATTTGGCCCATCAAAATATCTGAAAGTTAACTCATTCTTGTCAGCCAAAGAAGAAGAGCGACTATTCCAGCTCTTGAAAGAAAACCTTAATGCATTTTCTTGGGACTACAAAGACATGAAAGGGGTGCATCCCTTGGTGGGCACACATCACATCTACATTAAAGAAGGATTCAAGCCTATGTTATAACCCCAAAGGAGGATGAAACCAAATCTAAAGGACATAGTGAAGGAATAACGGCATAAATATTTGGATACAGGTTTCATCTATCCCATATATGACAGTGAGTGGGTGTATCCTCTTGTCCCAGTCCCAAATAATAATCGAACATGGCGAATCTGTGTCGACTACCAGGAACTAAACAAAGCCACTAAGAAGGACCATTTCCCCTTGATGTTTATAGATCAAGTCCTGGATGGCCTTGCAAGGAAGAAGTTCTATTATTTCCTAGATGGGTTCAGTGGGTATATCTTGATTCAAATTAGTCCTAAATACTAGGACAAGAATACTTTCACATGTCCCTGAGGCACCTTCGCTTACATATTCCTTCCCTTTCAGTTGTGCAATGCACCTACTACTTTCGAAAGAGTAGTCTTGAGCATATTGTCTCAGATTGTCCATGACTCTGTTGAAATCTACATGGATGATTTCACTACTTATGGGGATGACTTGCAAGAATCTCTCTCCAATTTTGGAAAAGTGCTAAGAAGGTGCATCGAGACGCATATCTCCCTGAGTCCAGAAAAGTGTGAATTCTTAAAAAGAGCAGGAGTAGTCCTAGGCCACTCAATATCACAAGCAGGAATACAGGTAGACCGAAAAAAAATCACTATCATAAAAAGGGTTATTTTTCCTCAAAAGAAGAGAAATATCAGAATTTTCCTAGTTTTGGTTGGCTACTATATAAGGTTCATTAAAGAATTCAGCAAATTCACTTCACCATTATTTGGATTATTGACCAAATATTCTCAATTTTTCTGGTCCATTCTCTGTCAAGAAGCTTTTGAGCTCATTAAGGAAAATTTAATTACTACCCCCATTATATGAGGTCCAAATTGGGCTATGCCTTTCCACATTCACACAGATGCTTCACACAAAGTTGCAGGGGAATATTTTGAGAAGTTAGAAGAAAAAATACCCTATGCCATATATTTCATTAGCAATAATTTTTCCAAAGTTGAACTTTACTATACTGTCACAGAAAAGGAGCGTTTAGCCATTGTACATTCCTTAAACAAATTTAGACATTATATTACTAGTTATCAAACCTTTTTACATATGAAGCATGCAACCATCAAGTACTTAGTGAATAAACATGATGTTATTGCTAGAATAATTAGATAGTTATTGTTATTACAATAGTTTGACCTAAAAATTGTTGATAAACTAGAAAAGGACAATGTTGTTGCATATTTTTTGTCAAGACTAGCTCTAACTGCAAATGAGGAAGGGATGCTGGATGACAAACTTTTGGATGAAAACCTATTTTCTATCTCAACACTCTCTCCTTTCTTTGCTGACATAGCTAACTACTTTTTTGTCCCTCCAAACCTCTCATTGAGGGAGAAGAGAAAGATTATCAGGAAAAGTGGTCCTTTCACCTATATTGGTGGAAATATCTTCAAGTTGGGTCCTGACCAAATTCTCAGAAGATGTGTGAGGGAAGAAGAGGTTTTTGACATCCTCTTTGCATTTCATTATACTCCTTGTGGAGGCCACTTTGTTGCAAAAAGGACAACCTTTAAGGCTTTGCAGTCATGTTACTATTTTCCTACCCTACACCAAGATGCCAGGAGATACACCAGTAGGTCTAAATAGTGCCAAATAATGAGGAGATCTACACCAAATGATGAAATTCTTTTAAACCGTCAGGTGGCTCTAGATCCATTCGAAAAATGGGGCATGGACATCATTGGACCCATTAATCCACCATCCGAACAGAAGAGGTATACCATATTCTGCACTGACTACTTGACCAAGTGGGATAAAACAAGGGCTACAAAGGTAGAAACATAGGAGAAGGTGGCCTAGTTTCTAAGAGAAAATGTGTTCTACAAGTTTGGATACCCCAGAGAGATAGTCACTAATTAGGGGGCCTAATTTACATCGCATCTAATTGAAAACCTCATGAGGCGGCACAAGATAAAGCACAAGACTTCCACCGCCTATCATCCTCAAGAAAATGGTCAGGTGGAAGTGACAAACACAACCTTGGAGAATATCCTCACCAAGGTTGTGAGCAACAACATAAAATATTGGGCACACAGGTTGGTCGAGGCCACTTGGGCTTACAATACCACTTCGGAGACAACCACATGGTTTACTCTTTATGATTTAGTCTATGGGAAAAAATCTCTACTTTCCATTAAATTTGAGTACAACACCTTGAGAATGGAAGCTGAGTTAGACCTAGATATCACAAAGGCACAACAAGAAAGGTTGATGTATTCAAGTGGGTTGGATGAGTTCAGAATACAGGAACTCCTTCACATAGAGGTAATGTAGTTGCAAAGGAAGCTTTGGCATGAAAAACACATTAAGGAAAATACATTTCAAGAAGGAGATTGGGTGCTGCTCTATGACCCAAGGTTCAAGGAATTCAAAGGAAAATTAATGAAAATATGGTTGGGATATTACCAAGTGGAAAAATTCTATGGCAATGGCATTGTTCAGATCAAAACCATAGATGAGGAGGGGATCCCCTCGCTTGTCAATGGTTACAATATTAAAGTGTACAAGAAGCCCCTATCTAGGGCCAAGTTTATTAATTCACTAAACAGGGAGGTGTATGTCATCGAAAGCTCCATAGGTTCCATTGTCTCCCCTTCCTAGAAAAAAAAGAAAAAAATAAAAAAATAAAAAGGCATGGGTGAAAACCTCTCTGAGGCATCCAAGGTCAACTTTTGGGTTGAGAACATCTATGAGGCAACCCTGGAGCAAAGAAAAGAAAATAAAAAAAAGATAAAATATCCTTGGGTGAAAACCTCTTTGAGGCACCCAAGGCAGGGTCATGGGTTGAACATATCTTTGGAGGTAGCCCAACAGTATTAAAAAAAAAAAAAGAGAAAAAAAAAAAAAAAAACAAAGTGAAAAAGAAAAATAGAAAAAAATGAAAACACCACCTATGCACTCACTGATTTCCGTTTTGCAGGTTGTTGATCAAGTGCAGTTTACACAAAGAGAAGCATTTTGCTTCCTCTCTTCTCTCTCTCTCCTCTACCTTCCCACTCCATAAGAAACCCCAACATGCATACATCCACCCATTTCTCCTTTCAAGTGAGCAAGAATCCCATATTTTACTCCTATCTGTAGTTGCTACAGGATGTCCTAGCAGTTATAGGATTTCCTGTAGTGCTACAGGAAACCATATACTACTACAGAAAAGTCATATATGAGAAAGGAAGCTCTCTCAAGGGCATATAATCTTCAAGAAAAGCATGAAAATAATTTGTTTTCCTATACCTACCACTCCTAACCCTCATTCCACTCCATGCATGATTATTCACTCTCTAAAGTCTAATTTCACCATGAGTAGCAGTTAGGTCACCTATATATTGACATGGGACCTCTTCCCTCATCTCTCCATCACTCCACTCACTCCATAGGTCCATCCCTAACCTCCATACACTATTTCCCCTCATTTTTCAGCAACTTGGAGCTCCAAAGCAGTAAAAAGGAAACTGTTGTAGGAAGTTGATCACTTCCTGTAGCAATCCTGTATATGAAACATCAAGCCTAAAAAGTGAGAATACGTTAATGGTGATGACTCCAATTACCACCAGAAGACTCCATTAGGATGAACACACCAACAACAACACTTTAGGACCTCCATGAAATACCTGCAAGAAGAACAATCAATTAAAAGTGTTATGAAACTCACCTAGAAATAAGTTTCCAACTCAGAAAAATGCATTAAAAAAACAAAGAAAAGGGAAAAAAAATCATGGCTATCACCAAAATCTAGCTCCCTGCATCAAATAATGTCTAAAACTCCTCAACAATAGGTAGGCTCAGGTATGGCCCTTCACTCTCTAGCTATGCATTGTGTTGATCAAAATGAATTAATGTCGAGAATTAGAGGTTAAAAAGGAAAAAACATGTCTAGTTAACTCAGCCACCCTCGTGGAGTAAAAGTGAATGAAAAGTGATGTTTGAATGCAACATGGGAAGTAAAATCAGTTAAGGGTAATTTCACGAGGACATGAAGGTGATTCTAAGGAAAAATACAATGATTAAGTGGAGTGGGACCAACTTTCCAAAAGAGGAAAACCCGTGCTAAAGTACAAGTCACCACTCCGCTCTAAATTCGTTCAAGTTTCCATAAAGGGAAGTTTTGGTTCATTCTCCTCATTCCATTGAGAATTTTAAGAGAAATTAGAGAAGGAGGGTGACAAGAGCCATCAAAGAACTCTGCACCAAGGCCAAAGTCTGCATGCAAACCCCATGCTATAGGAAACTGTTGATGCTACAGGAAAGTTTACAGAAGGTTGAACAGTGCCAAAATTGTAGTCAGAGCCATTCACAGATGGTATTTACACTTAAAACCACCATCTCCCATGCAAGAAACATCAAATGTCAAAGGTATGTGGATGTCACCTCACCAAAATTATGAAATTTTTTCATGAAAATTTATACACAATCACAACGGTAATTAAGAATTTGAGAGGTTGAATGGTGAAATAATATCATGGTAGTTTGATTTTATGTAAAATTATAACCTTTAAGGCCACACATCACTAATATTATCAGAAAAACCATTCAGCCACCTTATTAACACAACCATAAAATGGGAGGAGGTTTTAACAAAAGGGAACCCACAGATATCAAGAGAATCAAATTTCACCCTCATGTGGTGGAAATTTTTAGGAATCATTCATGGCTAGGATTCTTTGAGCACCTCAAGGGTTTTGATGAGGAGTTGGCTCGAGAATTTGCATTAGCCCTCCATGAAAAAGCAGACAATAGGGCCACCACTGTGGTCAAAGGTCTAGCCATCACCATTACACCTGACTTGATTAGTAGAGTGACCACTTTCCATCTATGATTCAAGTGGAATATAGAGGATAGGGTTTCCAACACTGCAACCAGAAATAGCTTCTTTCTACCAAATAAAGAATTCGTTGAGGAAAAAATTACAGTGAGAAGAGAAAGCCTTCCATACCCTTGGGATGAATTATCATTTCACATAATGAAAACATTTCTTGTGAGGTAAGACTTAGTGTGGTTTAAGGATACCACTTCATACTGTTGAATGAGCTCAGGTTCCAAGGATATCTACCTCTAGAAAAATACTAAACATCCCATACTTCCTCCTGCTTTCAATTAGGGACATGAGCCAAAAGGTGAGGGGAAAAACGTAACAACACTTAGCTCACCATGGCCTCATCAAAATTATAATAGGATATGCTTTAAATAGATTGAACACCCCTGTATCTTGGTCCACTTTCATAGATATGGATAGGGAAGCATTCATATGTACACAAACTAGAAAAACCCCTGCCTCCATTCTTGGATGGAGGGAAATGGAAGAATAAGGAGTGGAAACTGAAGAGACGGAAGGATAAGATGAAGAAGAGGAAGAGATGGGGACTAAAGAAAAAAAAATAGAATCCCTAGAAACAAGGCAAGGGAAAGAAGAAGAAAATTAGGGAGATGAAAAAGAAGAGGAAGAAGCAGAAGAGAATATGGAAGGTGAGACAGGGGAGGAAGAGACATTAGAGCCTATGCTGGGCACTGATACCTCTCCCCAAAAAATAAGGATTTCACTAGAAATATCAGATAAAGAAGTCATTGCAACCTTAGCCACTCTAAGCACACTAGAGAAGGTCAAAAGAAAATGACAAACCCCCATGTACTTCAGAACTAGAAATATCACTGGGGTAAATAAAGGGAAGCCACAAAATTCAACCAAAATCCTTATAAAATTTGAGGATTCACCAAAGAAGGAAGAGGAAATAAGCTTAGAATAAGGAAAATTTCAATAGGTCACCTCACCAGAGAGGACAACAATGAACTCTAGAAGGAAAATTTATTCAAGGATGGCATACCTTAAACATGCACCAACCACAAACTCTGAAGAGACATAAAATAAGGAGCATCAAGAAAAGGAGGGTTTTCTATAGGCAAAACAAATTTTGCTACAGGAAACTCTGTCTATGCTACAAGAAACTCCAACAATGCCACAAACAGAGTAGAAAACCATGGGGGAGGAAGGTAAGGCACCCTTGGAAGGGAAAGAGGCCCAAGATGTTGTTAAATATGCACATATTGAAAGGAAGGATGTCAAAGGGAAGCAAGAGAAGGAACAAAAGGAGGAGCCTACCTCCCCAAATTATGTCCTGAAATACATATCAACAATTTCACACCCTAGCCCTCAGCAAAATCTAAGTTGTTACCATACATTTATTGAAGGAGGAAGAATGATTCCTCAAAAGCTTATAGTCCCACTATTTTATCAGCTAGATCAAGAAAGAGAATGCACACATTGATGGCTGAAAATTGAAAAAACAAAAGGTGTGCATGAAATAAGAATCATGGAGGAGAAGGTCACTAAAAAGGGGAGGGATTTAGCTTATGTCAGACTCAGAGAAACCTTGTTAAAGGAGGATATTCAAGAAAGAAAGGCAGAAAATGCAAGGTTACAAATCCAGCTCCAATAAAAGGACAAACAAGTTTCCACCATGGTAGATTTGTGCATGGAGGAAATCCATCATAGATATCCTTAAAATTCCTATGTCATCTACCTAAAATAATAGTGGCTTCAATTCCAGTTTAAGATACTAGCATCTCATGGATTATTTCTTTTCAAAACTGCAAGAAATTTATTTCCTTTTGTAATCATTCAAGCATAGGAGATAATGTCAAGTTGGAATAATTTTATATCCAGAATCTTGTTTTGACGGATTTATATATTTGGGACCCTAACCCTAGGTTTGGAGACATGTATTTTATGTCCTTATCCTCTTGGATGGTCAAAGAGGAGGCAAGGGAAGAAGAGGTAAAAAGGCTGATGATAGGAGAAAACAGAGAGCCTCTACACCTAAGGGTAGGGCTATTCAGCCCTAGGGGAGTCATTAACAGTCACATCATGATAGAAAATTATGCCAACCTTATAGATAAGTACCTCAGCACCCAATCAAAGTCCATTGTACATTTTGATGACATTTCTAGGTTGTTGGAAGACGAATGTGTAATGGAAAGTCAAAGAATATGGAATATACTTCCCCTTAGTCTTAGGAACATGGAATATCATACCCTAGAGAGATTGACAAATTCCCTAGAGAGGGCACCATTCTACAAGAGGGATATGCAGGTAATGAAGATCCAATGGCTTTGATTCAAACTTAGTACAACTTTGTTGTTGGGACCGGGTGAAAGGAAAGAAAAATCTGAGGAAGACAAAGAAAGGGAATAGGAAGAAAAGAATGTTGGATTCTACCCTCCCGAGGGAACTCCTTCACTTCTTCCTTGGAATCTGAAAGGGGCCACTAAGGCAATAAAAGAGATTAAGAAGGAAGACTAAATTTTCTCGTAGGATGAGAAACCATTTGGTATGGGGGTGATGATGAGCACCATCATTAGGTATATTTTGAGGGGCTAACTGTCACCTTTTTAGCCTTATTAGTCTCTCTTTCTCACAATTAATTACATTATGGTCATATGTTTCTTAGTGTAGATAATGATTAAGGATTGTCATACTTCAAATTCCTAATATGGTTTAAATTTATGATAATCATGAAGATATGCCACTTTTGTTGAAGATTGTGCAATTAAAGCTCAGCGTACAAAACAGGGAGAGATTATAGGGGGGTTGACCACCTCCTCAACTCCTAAAGAAAGCCAAAGGATCCTCAAGATTCTATCCAAGAACTCGAAATCAAAGGAAGCCAAGAAAGTAGAAGACCAAGTGAACCAAAGCTCCAATTCTCCTACAATCAAAGGGAAAAATCACCTACTTTTTCGGGAGATGTTGGTAGCTATCCTTTAGGTTAAATAGGGCATAGCAAGAGCTCATTAGGATTTGAATTTTGGAGATAGCTAGGAGACTCGTAGCTCTTGTAATATAATTTTTTGACTTTCATGGCTATGCGATGAGATTGTTTCTACAATAAAATGAGTATCCATTTTATCCTTCACTGATTTAGTTTCAAAGAGTTGCGCTTGTGGGTTAGGGCCCAATCCATTGGCCTCAGTCTATCTTTTGTATTTATGTTTACCTTTCATGCCATTTTAGCTAGTTTATTTCTTGCATTGTAGTTAGTTTTCTTACATTTAATTTTGCTGTGATTAGTTTGCTTCCATTTCATGTTGTTGTAGTTAGGCTCTTGTAGATCATGGTACAATAGCATATAAAACTCCAAAGTTGTGTGTCAAAGCCTCCATCTCTCACCTCTTTCATTGGACCTTGAGGACGGCAGATCTTCACCACATACCCAATGTTGCTTTCAGTTTATGATTTCTTGGAAAGGATAGATATGTTTTTGCATTTATCATGAACATGTTATGAACGTTGAGTTAGGTTTCTAATTCAATTGTATAGGTAGGTTTTCTTATTAAATTAAACTCATCTTTTCCACCATTTTCATCATATATTTTCCAATGTTAATTTCATGAACAAGTAGTTTTATTGCATGTTTGAGTAGAGAAATAGAAGAGGCCTCCACCAACAAATGTAGTTTCAGTTTCCACCCACACCAACCTACTCTCAACAAAATAGCCTTCAACCCTATTTTTTGAGATCTTCACCATAAAATCGAGAGCTACCCTAGAGGTGAAATATGGGATTTGAAAGAAGCTATGAGCTTGGACAAGGGGTTGGCCACCTTCCATCCATCTCAGTACACCTTGATCCCACCATTCCTACCCCTTTCCTCATCATTTATGGCCTCAAACTACCCTTGGCCTATTTCTTGTAGCACTTCAGGACATCCTGTAGCACTACTGAAAATCTTGTAGCAACACCAGTCGACTACTTCTTCAACCCAGAAATCATCTCTCACCTCACCCAGACCTGACACAACCTACAAGAAACCTTCAACTCTCAATCCATGAGTCCAAGACCATCTTAAGCCACCTCAACACCTCCTTCGTTTAATACAAAATAGAGTATTTACAAGATTATTTAGCTCATGAATAGATGCATTGTTAAAACATAGTAGTCAAGCATGAAGAAGTTAGAGGTTAATTAGCCATTTGGACTAGCAATGTGTGCTTAGATCATTTTCCCTTTTTTCAAGTTTAATTCAACAATTTACTTTATGAATACCACTTAGTTTAACTCTATTTCTTGTTTTAGCCTAATTGTGGATTTCCTTTCTTTAAAATAGCTAGGTGTGTCCTTATGCTTTAGTCTAGCTTATTTCTTGTTGATAGAATAATGGTCTTGAGTCATTTACAGTCCTAGGTTTCATTCAGAAGTGTGACAGACTTCATCCCATATAAGTAATTAGGGGAATTTTGAGGTATAAAATGGACCTCCTAAGGAAAATATAAAATAATAGTGGAAATAATAAAATAAGATTTGATTACATCATCAAATTTTAGAGGGAAAAAAGAAAAAACTATTTTTTCAACTCATATTTTCAACTTATATCCCTATGGGTTTACTCAAATTTCGAGTGAAAACACTCATTGGATACAGAGTTGGATTCCTCATCCAAAGAGTGCCCTTGTTGCATACTTTCGATGGACCCCGCTACATGAAAAATGAGAAATACATGAAAAATGTGATTGCAATCATGTTTTTTCATGTATTTCTCATTTTTTGTGTAACAGGGTCCATCGAAAGTATGAAACATGGGTACTCCTTGGAGGAGGAATTAAAATTTGAATCCATTGAGTACTCCTACTCAAAATTTGAGTAAAAACTTAAGTAGTTAAGTTGAAAATATGAGTTAAAAAAGTAGTTTTATTATTTTATTATTTTTTAATAATTTTACTTTTTTACTTCAAAAATGGTAAATCATACTCCATGGTTGACATAATAATCTTGAATCCTATTGGTTCTTATAATGTTTATTTTTGTTCTTCATTTTTCTTAGGACACCCATTTTAGACCTCAAAATTCCCTTAATGATCCCTAGTAGTAGCACCCCTTTGTAGGACTAAGAAGAGGATGGAATGAGTTGAATGCATCTCCTGTGTATATAGCACTGTCACCTCCAAGTTTGTACGAAACCTGAGTTGATAAAGTAAAGTAGAGTAGCCTATGGGAGTTGCAACACTCTTGGTGCAATACCAGCGTTCACCAAGTTGGTTAAAGATATTTTCATCAAAAAAATTAGAACATTCCTCATGATTCTAGAATTAGGGGCTATGTAGGAGGCATTTGATATATTTCTATTCGGTCTCTTGGTCTATATAATGTGGAATACAAGTGTTCTTGGGAGAGTAAGTACTATATACCCTCCTCGCTGCCATGGTAGGGAGGTCTACAGATTTCTGAAAAATATGTTTGTTGTAATAGAATACAAATTCTCGCATTTAGTATGATTTGTGGTAATGTGTTTATTTGCAGTATTATGTTATTATTTGCAGCAATATTTGGTGTGTAATTTTCTGGTATTAGTTGTTGTTCATGGATATGTTCATGCATATTTTTTGCAGTTTTTTATGTACAAAGTTTTATGTGATATTGTTTACTGGTATAATTTATTGTTTATAGGTGTTTACAGAGTTTATCTTGTTAAATTTATGCAACTGGTTTAGTTTCTTTATTTTCCATGTTCCTCTTGTTGGCCCTCCTAGCTAGAGGTTAAGGGAATGTCACCCACCAATGCACCAGCAAGAGAGAATTTTCTGGTTGGGTGGAATTTTTTTCGAACAACTCTATATTTTCCCTTGCTCTCCATGATCATCCAATCACACTCCATGGAAAAGGAGAGCTTTTCCATGATATAATTTGAATGAATTGTAATTAATAAGAGATAACATAAGAGTTTGGGGATCAACTAGCGAGAGCCACCAACTTACAACCAACTGCCAAAAACCAACCCAAAAAAAAGAAAACTTGTTTTCTCTTTAGCTATGTGTATACATATTGATTTAAGTGCCCCTTCATGTGTTATAGAGGTCATAGTTCTGGATATTTTTCCCACTAGGGGAATGGGAACCGCCCTCTATTTCCACCACCCCAATCATATCACTTAATTTTTTGCTAATAATTAGCTCTTCCCTAGTTATATAACATAAATAACATATCAGTCAGTCTCTTGGTCATATGTGAATTTGAATTAAACAATTAAATACAATATCATTTTTTGGCCTTTCATGGTAAGTAAGCTCCCTCACAACATTGGATCCATAAGGTCACAGTACAAGGAATATACCTTCTAGCAAAGGTTTTTGTGGAGGCCCCTACAAAAGTACCCCAAATAACTGTTTTTAGTGGAGGTCGCTAAAAGAGGTGGGTGGGTGGATGTTTTAGCAGATATTTATTTGATGGTGCGTCTAAATTACTAAAGCACACTGGTGCTTTCTTATCAATACACACACTGAAGCTCCATATAACATGGTGTGCCATAGATTTTTTTTTTGAAAAATAAAAAACCACAATGCACTAAATACCCTAATGCATTGGTGCTTCAATATTCACTAGAACCAAACTCCATATAGTAAAGTGTACTAGTGTGATTCAAAAATGACATCCCAGTGCGGTAAATGTATCACAACGCTGCGGGGCATCGTATAAAGTGTATCGATAGACACTTTATAATTTATAAAAAAAGACCAGTGTTATTTTAAGTCCATAAGAATGGTGCATTAAAACTAACATAAAGCCTTGGTACATATCGATAAAGCACCATGACAATTTTAAATTAAAAAGAAAAACATGGTGCTTTTGGATATATCCCACCATGATGTGCTTTGAGACACACACCGAAGGAAGGTTAAATAAAAAAAAACCCTGTAGACCATCATTTTCATGTTTACCATATACATTTTGAGTGAGCTCTGAAGCACCGTTTCCATTATTTCCATGTGAAAGAGCCCTCAAACTGGTGTTTCTCTTTCTCACCACCATTGTGGTGGTGCATTTTGTAAATATAAACACATCAAGAAAGATGTGATGTGAGCGATGGTGCACAAGTATGTCACGCTACTATGAAAAGTTAAAATTTTAAAATACCCGCGGGGCATATTACTTATGTGCACACTATTACTGGTGAGGTTAAAGTTGTAAGCACAAAGGAACCAGTGCATTACTATGTTTTGAGTGCACCGACAATTTTTTATATATTTTTAAATTGAAATTTATGTTTCCATAGTTATAAATACATGTTTAATTTAATAAAAAAAATGTGTATTTTATGTATGAGGCTAATGCATTCTATATGTCAATCATGCATCAGAGACATCAACAGAGGGAGCAGCAGGAGGAGGCGGGCCCATACAATATGGTCTGACCATGGTAGGCCAGAGAGAGGGAGAGGTATTTATACCCTCACCCTATTACTGCAGTTACTGAAGTACTCTTGAGGAATGTATCCCTACATGAGTACTATGAGGAGGGTACATCCCTAAAGGCGCACTTGGTATTATTGGCACATCTGATCTGTCGATGGAATGTACAACTATAGGATTTTCATGTTGCTCCTGAGTTGTGATATAGGCCCACTAAGGAGGACATATAATTTATCACCAGCCTATCCAGAAGAGGGGAGGATTTTCCCTATTCCCTAATGTCCCGCATGGTGTTGTAGTTGAGAGTAAGCTTGCATACACTCTAAGATATGTTAGCACTCATGCAGTCGATCCATAATATTTCCAGGTTCGTGGTGGAAAACTACAAATATTATTTTTTGCTACAGAGGAGGCTAGGTTCCTCTCATTACTAGTCAAAACCATTTCACATTCTTGTGGTGATGGGAAGCACATTAGTTTCCATCTCTTGTATTATGTTGATTGTTTGATTCATGTGTCACATTGCATCAGATGGTCTGCCATATTTTTGAGACATTTTTTAATGACTTTATATAGATGTCATGCATTGTCAAGATAGGGGACAAATACCTTCCCTTTTTCTCCTAAGCTTTTATGTTTATTTTTTGAGAGGTTTCTGGAGACAGGGAATACATTTGATCCCTTCCTTCCTAGGCCGATCATTTAGGCCCATATGCGCATGTGGGGGCAGACGATGCCCAAGAGGGCATGCCAGAGTTTCCGACCATGATTTTGGATAAGGCAATACATATATTGGCTAATGTTTATGACCATGTGCTTGTCATGTTGGGGTATTTGTACGTGAGGCTTTATTGGAGAGGGTTTCCCAACATCTTCTTCACAATGGATGAGCCTCCAGATGATAGAGGTAATTTTAGTGTTTTAGTTAAATTAATCTAGTTTCATTTTCTTGTTTTAATGAATTAGAATAAAATTTAATCTAACATGTTCTTTAACTTGTTTTATTAAATTGTATAATGAAATTTTCTTATTATATTTTTGTACTATATATTTTGTAGACATCGACACATTCTATGTAAATATGCCTCCTCCCCCACTGGATATCATAGGGGATGAGGAGATGGGCGAGGCTCAAGACGGTGAAGGTGAGGCACATCGTCAGGATGGTGTGGGCGACTGGGGGTGGAGGCCTTTTATTTGATGTCAGATGGACTACTATGATAGGTTGGTTGGAGTTTTGGTTCAATAGGGAGTCTGCCCTACGAGGCCTCGATATATCAACATGGATCTGATGTTCATGGATATCTATAGGACCTATCAACATGATTTGATGTCTCTTATGTGGCATGTCATCAGGGCGAGTAGGGCACTGACAACGATCAGGGATGCAGGGAATCATGTAACATCACATCCATCATATGATGAGGGTGGCCATGATGATGATGAGGCTGATAATGATGATCAAGATAATGAAAATGATGATCATGATAATGATGATGAGGATGGTGATGATGATGCTTCTAGTGTTCATGCCACCCCATTGGATCATGGTCGTAAGGGTGTCATTGATCCTTCTAGTAGTACCAATTCTTGGCAATCACCTTATGACGTCGAGATTCCAGAGTTAGAGGATGTGTCATATGTTTATCTCTATAGAACAAACCATCCACGTTCTCATGTAGAATAGCCACCCCCTTATGCTGCATACCATCCACCTCTTAGTCTTCCACCTCAACTAAGTTCGAAAAACATACTTTATCAAGCAGTAGTTGACCATCCATACCAGGCCGCAGGCACTACTTCGTCGATTGTATCGGATATTTGATTGCACTTATTCGACTTCATGATGTATTTATTTGAGTTATATATATATATAGTGCATTTTTTACTCATGTTTATGTACTTAATTTATATGTTGGTGTTGATGTGTATATTGTTAGGTCGTCTTAGATATGTTCATTTAATGATCTTGCAGATAGCATTTTACATGAGATTTATATTAATTTTAGGATGTGTGTGGTGATGATTTTAGATTACAATATTTGTGTTTTTTTAGATGTGATCACGATGATGATTCCGTGTTAGAATATTACATTTGTGTGCTAGCTAATGACATTTATATGTGTTGCTAAAATTGTATATAATTAGATGGTAGTAGTGAATTCGAATGTGTATCTTAAATGATGTTTATGTTTGTTAGATGATTATTTTCATGATGTTTATTTTTATGAAACAATGTTTATTATACCTTATGTATTGGTGAATTTATACCAAAATTTTATATATGAAATTGCATGTAAAATGACTTACTTAAAAAAAAAAAGGCAAAGATATTTTTATAAATTACAAATTTTAGTATGGTTGAAACTATTATTCTAAAATTATGTTAAAATATTTTTCTATTTCTTAGATAGTTCATTTATATTCAATCTAACTTAATTAGTAAAATAAAATATTGTTAAATTTAAAAAATTGAAGTCAAAATTTTTGACAACCTGCAGCTTAGATCCATCTTAAATATAGATCTACCAAGTGCCTAGAAGGATAAAATCTCTTGAGACGCAAAAATCTTGTTGGGTAAAAATACGTTTTATCTCTCTAGGCTATTGGTGGATCTAGGCCGCTGGTATATTAATATATATGTAGTTTACAATGAAATATTTTATTTATAATTCACATTCAACATATTAAAATGTTAAAATATGCCCCCCTCATATTTTTTTTCTATATGTATACATTTAATTATTTTTATTATTATTTTCTAAATTAATATTACATATCAAATCTATATTAAACATTGAAAATTTTACAAATATCCCTCATGCATTGAAGTGAAAAGAAACTATTAATGGAAAAAAAAGAATTCTCTCAATCTTTCTCACTAAAGTGAAAATATAAGAAAAAAATCAATTTAAATTACTTTATTTTTCTCTATACAAAGTATCTATAAAATTATGTTATTTGATATGAACAATATTTTACTTATGGTTTTCAGTAAAATATTTTTTTTATATAAATATATATTTGTTTTAAATGTCACATTTAAATGGAACATAGAATGAATTACACATAATGTAATATCAATAGTACTGTTTATTGTCATGTGAAACAATTATATTTTTTTGTTGTAGTAAAAAGTAAATTATATTTTTCAACTTATTTCATTTCTTCCTCATGACAAAAACAATTTTTTAAACTTTTTGTTACATTATATCTCTATATAAATTTATACAATATTAAGGTGTAAATTGGAGTATTGTAATTATGGACGACATTACTTTCTTTTCTTATTACTATTTTTAATTTGTTAATTTCAATTATTATTTTACTATTTTTAAATGTATTTCTACGTGACAAACTCTCTCCCATACTGAGCTATACAGCGCCTCTCAGCTCAATTACTTTAGATTTAATACAATTTAAAAAATTTATTTTTATAAAATTTATTTTATTACTAAAATTATGAGATTTTCAAACAATTTAAATTTAATCTATATTGCAACTCTTACCAATTTAAATTAAAAATTTCTCTCTCTAAATATGAGGATAAATAAATTTAAAATAACGCTTGTGATCAAGTTACTTGTAGTTGGGGGTTAGCTCTATTGGAAGTTCTTCCTTAAAGTGGGAAGTGAAATTTTTTCTACTAATAAAGATATAACATTTTGATGTTATTTTGGTTCTTTATTTGCTATTGTACCAGTTTAAATTTAACTCTTTTTAATAATAAATATGAGTTAAATAATATAGTTAAAATAATACAAATTAAATTACCACGAGATATTCACTAAAATTCATGTCTTTTCACATTTCTCCTAGCTAATATTACATCATGTTCACAATGATGAAGACATGTCTACATTAAATAACTTAGTAGAAAATACATGGAAAATAGATATTTACTTTACACAATCTAAACAGGAAAAAAATGCATCACCAAGTCTATTTGAAACTCAAATGAATGCCTCCTAATTACCATCACAAATGTGGCATATTTGGTATGTGTTGATCACACTAGTGCTATCATATTGACCCAACGTTGGGTCAATATGATAGCACTAGTGTGATCAACACATACCAAACATGCCACATTTGTGATGGTGATTAGGAGGCATTCATTTGAGTTTAAAAGAGACTTGGTGATGCATTTTTTTCCTGTTTAGATTGTGTAAAATAAATATCTATTTTCCATGTATTTGTTACTAAGTTATTTAATGTAGACATGTCTTCATCATTGTGAACATGATGTAATATTAGCTAGGAGACATGTGAAAAGACATGAATTTTAGTGAATATCTCGTGGTAATATATATATATATATATATATCAGTGCGTTAGATAACGTGAACATTTAATCCTGGTGCAAAAATGTTATACGTCCGCACCTGTGCATAAGTGTGACACACCACTACAAAAATTTAAATTTGTGAACCAAATATGGTGCATCATAGGTAAGTTTGTACAGTCTCTGGCATGGTTATGTTTGAAAGCGCACCATATCCAGTGCATGACTCTTTTTTTGGTGCGTCGATGATTTTTTTTAAGTTGAAAGTTATGTTTGTATATTAATAAATACATTTTTCATTCAATAAAAAAAATGTATTTTATGTATGAAGTTGATGTATTTTATATGTTATTCATGTAGGAGAGACGTTAGCAGAGGGAGTAGCAACAGGAGTAGGAGAAAATGGCAGACCCATCCAATATGGTACGACCATGGGAGGCCATAGAGAGGGAGAACACATAATTGTTGTCCTACAATACACACTCCAGGAGTCTTACCTAGATCTTGGAGGTCCCTGCATCAAACCACCATGGCGCCATGAATTTCATAAATGCATTTGTGAAAATTTTATACTTTGTTAAACATTGTAGGTTCAAATGCTAAAATAAGAGTGAAATTAGAAGGCAGTGGTATATAGAAAAGATATTATATTAGGGTTTCATGGGTCTTATCAATCACACACAAAACACCGTGAAAACTTGTAGGTGTGTCTTTCACGCCACTACCATATCGCAAAATTGAGTTCCTTCAAACCAAGGTTGTGATGTATATGGCTTAGGCTCGTGACTTTCAATGACATGATATATATGGATTGGGGTCATGACCTTCAATGATCATTTTGGGTAGGATAAATTTTAATAATATATCACATGCAACACCTTATTATGTAGCCTTATCACTTATTATTACCAAACTTATAAATACAAGTCTACTTTAAATACTTTACTTATAAATACATAAAAATAGATATTTATTTTATATAATCTAAATTGGAAAGAAAAACTAATCACCAATTATATTTGAAAGTCAAGCAAATTCATCTAATCACTATCATATTATTTATCATTTAATTCTTAGCAATTAAATATTTATTAATTCAACTTTTATTTATAATTACCGTTGAAAATAAAAGTCAAAATTGTTCCACTATCCATGAAGAAAAAATAAAACCTCTCATGCATCAATGTAAGCCCATTTTTTTCTTTTATAGTCCATTAAAAGATGTAATCAAGATTTTATACATGCATAAGACCTCCTTTTAGTTTACAACAGTGTGTCATAGGTATGTGCACATCGTCTATGGTGCGATTGTATTTTACATAGCACCGAAGCCGGTGCATGATTGTGTTTTTGGCGCATCGATAATGATTATTTTTTAATTGAAAGTTATTTTTCCATATTAAGAAATAAAATTTTCATTTAATTAAAAAAAAATGTATTTTATGTACAAGGCTAATGTATTTAATATTCAATCATGTAGCAGAGACCTCAGCAGAGGGAGCAACACAAATTGGAAATACTTAGAGATATAATGAAAACAAAATCACACAAAAATAGTATAAATGATCAAATAACACAAGTACATATCGCTCTCCATTTTCATCACCTTGATTATCTTCCTCACTGCTTGGAATGATAACATTGTTGTTCTCAAAAAATATTTTTGTTTAGGTTCGAGTCTTAATGCGAACCACTAATCCCTATCTAACACATCTGGGTAAAAAACACTTGGTTTCATTTTTTTGGGAAAAAATAAGGCTCCTTAGCTTCATGCCACATCATGCCATGTCTTCAAAAGGCTTTATTATACATAGCTTCTCCTGAACTAGAAAAATTCACTAAAACCACCTTATTTTATAGTTACACTACCCTCTCAGTTGGGGAACAACAATCCTTCTTGCAAATGATCCTGGCCCCCGGCCACTGATCCTTTATTATTGCCCATAATTTCCAAATAACTACATTTACAGAGGCAGTGCATCCCATACTCATTGAAAGTTCTCGGTTCTTTGGGGATTATGATGTAGACATTGCCACCAAATCCTCCATGGGGTTTCTGAGAGAAATGATGCAGCCAAACCATGTTTTTAATATACCCTCTTTCCTAGCATAATACATCAAATTCCATTTGCACAACTTTTCTACCACTTCATTTTACATATATTACTCCATAATGTTTTACTTTTTATTATATACCAATTTAGATTAGTTTGAATGCCTGGTTCTCAGTCTTGTGGATTAAAACAAGCATAAAAAGCATGTCTTTGATTGGGGTGTTGCTGTCACGCAGAAACCCAACAATGAGGCTACTTTCGGTTCATATCCACTTATATGGATATTGCATAAAAAATCATCCAAAATGTCCCCACCCCCCAAGGTTTCAGCCTCAGTAAAAAGAGATACTCCAACTTAGTGAAGACACCAGGGTGCGTGATTGGTATTTGTTTGAGAATTACACTGAAATTATAGTTTATGGGTGTGAGCTCCCTCCCTACTATTTAAATATTTATATGCCAATGAGGATATTTTCCCTAGAGTTCATCATACAGAGCCTACATATGGATCAAATCCACTTTTTCCTGCTAAGAAAGGGTATATTTTGAAATTGGGTAAGACAATTGGTCCTTTATTGTAAATAATAGGAAAGACATGAAACCAACTAAGAATTTGTTGAAAGAAATTAATTTTTAAATGGGGTATATTTGGAATTATGACCCCCATGGTATCATTGAAAATAAAAGGAAAAGCATTAATGCTTCAGCCTATGATCATGATTACAGGCCAAAACTGGAATGGAAAGATAACTTTGATTCCTAGCCTATTAATACAAAAATGTAGATTGAGACTCAAGTAGCAAAGGGCAAGGCACATAAGAGGAATGTAGATGAGACTAGAGATGTGGAAATGGAATATGTCCACACCAGCAAAAGGGCTAAAACTTGAGAAGCATAGGAGGAATATATTGAAACTAGTCTAACTGAGATAAAGCTAGACCAACTAGGTTTCCAAGTGACCTTGCAAGACCCAACCTAAGCTTCTTCCTCTTCATATATAGAGGTTTATTTATGAGTTTTGTTGGGAGTTCAATAATTACAAAATCCACATGGCCTATAGGGAATGCTATAGAGGAAAGCAACAAGAATATTAGAGAAGAGATGCAACAACAACCAACATCGCATTTGGTCCCCTACTAGACCAGATTCATCGTTTCCATGAACCAAGAGAGAAACCAGATGAATTTTTCACTGCACCTTACCTCAGAAAAGTCCCTCCCATCGGGCACATATTTTAGGGATTTGGATGTATCTCTATACCTAACAAGTGTCCCACTACCTGAGAAAAATCAACTTTCATAGGCAGGTGGGAGAAATTTTTGTATAGTGAACTAAACAAGAATGATATGACCATTAGGAAAGCTGAAAATTTATTGTATAAAGCTGCAATAAATTTGAATTAAGAGAGAGCTAAATTTAGGGCTCTACGTTTGCAAAAAGAGAATTTCAAGGAACTGATTGTAAATTTGGGAGTGAACCAAGAAGACAAAACTACCCTAGTAACTCTTATCCATAGTTCATAGGCTGAGATTCAAGAGCTGAGTCATAAGTTGAAGATGCCTTCTAGTGAACATGTGAATTCCATGGAATTAGCACAGATGGATGAATAAAAATAGATTCTATCCAAGGAGATAATATATCAGAATAAAGAAGTGGTTACCATCAAAAAACAATTAGAAAATATCTAATATAAAATCAACTCCCATATATGCCCAGTGCTTGTACCATAGAATCCTCATAGTCCCACTAGGAAGCTCACTAAAAATATCAATTGGATGAAATACTTAGAAGGAGAAATTAAGAAAGTACAGGTGGATTTAGACAATGGAAAGAATGGCCTTACACAAAAGGAGAAAAAATTGGAGGTTTCCAGAACAAATGCAAAACTAATCAGCAAAAATATGCAGGCAACAAATCAAGAAATCATGGAATTGTAAGGAAAATTGAAAGGTAACATGTCCCTCCTCTAGGAAAAACAAATTATATGGGATGAAATAATAAGAGAGGTGAGAATAACTATGATAATATGACTCTAATGGTAGAGAAAAAAGTTTCAATCAAGGAATATGAATTATTCATCTTGGTTACTAAAGAGGAGGGTGAAAATAATGTTAAGGCAACTGAGCAATTCAATCAGTATGTCAATGGAAAACCACAAAGTGAGTTGAGTTACATATATGTGGTATATTAGGTTATTGTAATCATGGAGGTATCTAAAATGATATAGAAGGAATATTCTATATTTAAGGATGAAAATTTTCTGGAGAAAGTTTTGAAGGATGTAGTTTCTTTTGATTCAGAGTTTGGGTCGAGGGTCCAAGCAGGACTACCCAGTTGTTGGGACCTCATAGGAGGATTGATCCATAGTCAAATTCTGGTAGGTTCCAAGAGTAGATTCAATTCCTCCCATGATAATACCTCCTCCTTAAAGGGAAAGAGAATAGCTAACTATTCAAGGAGATATTTCCATATGCTAGGACTAGCGAGGACCTCATTTTTCTTTAGGCCGAAATATGTAGGGCTCACAGGTCTTAATATCACCTATTAGAGTTTATTTTTCTCTTCTCTACTGAGTCCAACATTGTGGAAGAGATGTGACCAGTTCATTAACCCTCAACAACTCCAGATTATTGACCCAAAAACTCTTTCTCCATAACCTGCCTACCATGAATGATGATATTTCCCGATCGTGTCAATCATGACACCTTAATGTTTTATGTTTTTTGTAAATATTTTATTTCAAGAAATGAACTCAAATTAGTTAGTTTTCTTTTAGTATAGTGGTGCCAAACAGCACGTCCATACCATTATGTTTTGATGAATCCTCAAAAAATCAAGAATCAATATTTTGTAAGGGGTACTCGTCCCGGGACCCTTTAAAAAAAAATTATGATACATTTTGAAGGGTTCCAAATTCTATTTTTAAAAGAGAGGTTTTAAATTTTTGTTTTCAATGAGGCTTTGGAACTGTTAATGGAGAAATTGAAAATGTGTGTTGTATCTATAGATTAATAATTTTTTTTTGGTGATTCTTTTTCACATGAGGTTGTAGTATGTATTCTCTTCTGTGTTCCATTCATTTATCTTTGGTTTTCTTCTCATATGACATGTGATAGTACCTAGTTGGTGTATATTTATGAAATAACAGATTCATCTATATTTAATGTGGATCTAAGATGCTTGTGACTAATAAAATCTATCTTCCTTAATATGTGCTCCATGTAATCTGATATTCCATTCAACATTTCATTTATCTGTTTTATTTCCCCAAGTTCAATGCACTAGATTCTATGCTTAGCTTGTTGTATTTGATTCCATTTCTTCATGTTATTATTTCACACTTACTACAATGACCAAATGAACTATGTTCTTTTTTAAGTTTCTTCTATAAGTTGGCCACTAGATATGGATATTAATTCTTCTATTTTTTTTTTTTAATATTAGTTTCCTCTACCCTTTGAGAAAGATTATGAACCAATTTGATTTTAAAATTTTTTAATGTTTAATGTAAGTGAAAAAAATTATAATATATTACAAACACTTCTAATATGTCCTAGGCACTGACCTCTCCTGAAATTGGTGGTTATCTCTAGGAGCCATAACATCTTATGGTGCCATTGCCGGGGACAAATCAAAAACTTTTTCCTAGGTCTGACACTCGTAAACCCCGTGGTTAGGTGATAAAAATGGGGTGTGGGTTGGATATATTTCACCTTGGGGGATCCACTGTTTAAAGCTTTTTTTGATAACCATGGCTTTCAAAAGGCCTCATACTCACTCTGGCACTTCTCAACGAAAAAATCCCCCCATGTTAGACCCTAAAAGAATCATCTCGAGGATGGTTTGGAAAGAGAAAATTACCATTACTCTAGATCTTGTGATCTCATTTACTCAAATGTAAAATTAAAACTCTTAGAAGGCTAAGATAAAATACTCTAAGTCCTCTTCCAAACCCTTCGAATATTCAATAGAACATTTCCAACTGTTTAGCTCATTTTCCTGAAGAGTCAAATATGAAGAGGTTTTTTCCAGTACAAGTCCCTTTGCATTCTAGACCTTCCCAAAAGTTGAAGAAATAAAATATATCCCCATAAATAGTCTAAATCAGAGCATTTCTAACATTCCATCTCATCTCCTATTAGCTACAATCCATACAACTCCTCAAGGAGTCCCTAAGGTAAATATTCTACCAACTCCATTGTAAAACATGGTTGTCCCTGGATTTCTACTTAATAGATATGCTCCACTCAACTTGCCACAACTTCTAAATGGGATTCCACAAGATTACCTTAAACTCCTACAAAGGTTCACTGGAGAGGATGGTCTTTCAGCCCAAAAGAATATGGATACCTTATGTGCATTTGATGAGAATTTAAATGTGGAATATATGGACGTATTCCTAAGACTCTTTGTTTAGTCTCTGGATGGGGTGTCCAGGAAATGGTTCAATATTATACCAAATGCTTCAATTAATATAGAGGAGGAGATGGAGAAATATTTCATGCAATAATGGGGGGAGAAAAGGGACCATGGGTATATTCTTACAAAATTTAATCAAATGAAGGAAAAACAGAATGAAGATGTCTTAGAATTTATAAATATTTTTAATAAATTGTATAACATCATCCCTACATAAATTAAACCTCCATAGGTCATTGCCAAAGTAGTCTTTGCTGGAGCCTTTGAAAAATAATTTGGGTTCACTCTAAGATAGAGAAAATCTCATACTGCATTCCATATCCAAATAGATGCCCCGAAAGTTGAAGAAAATTTCACCTCCACTGGAAAGTGGAAAGGAAAAGTTCAAAGAGGAGAACAAAAAACCTCCTCAATAAAGTCAACCAATTCCTAACATAAATTTTAACCCCCAATATAGGAGGTTGCCCTTGGAGATATTTGTTGGGCAAAAACCAACTTGGTCTATTTTTGGGTAAAAGAATCCACAACTCGAGCGGAGTACATGGTACCACGACCGCATGGAATTTAAGGGCTTCGGGGTGGGTCAAAGCCCCTCATTTTGTAACAGGTTTCAGGTTTTAGTCTATTATTTTTTTCACCCATGGTATGTGGACCATGGTTTTGTATGATGTAAATGCTATATAAAGCAATGTAAGGCTTTGGAGAAGACATAAATAGAGATAGATAGATGTAATAATTTATGAGCACAAGAAATTGACATATCTATTTTAGTTTGTTTCAGGTCTTAGGAAGGCTCTGCAATTATGTGCACGTAGGCCTTGTAGAGTTTGCAGTTGTGTGTGCAGACCACCTAAAACTATGTGCACAGGTCAGAGAAGTAAATGTACTGAAGAGAATTATCATAATAAAGAAGAAGAAGTTCTGGAAAGAATATTTTGTGTCTTTATGTGTTGTGTTTCCTTTCTATCTATTTATGCGAAGTTATGGTTATAGCGCATTTTATCTTATACAGTGATGTGTTTATGTTTATATGAATGATGTGAAGTGATTAAGCTATAACCGAGTAGTATTTTCTTGCATGATAGAAGATTGATTAATTATATAAAAGATAAGTACAATCACCTTGCACAGTCCCTCAAAGCTTCATAAACCTGGTTTTGCACCCACCCATAGCCACCTCAGGTTAGACTTCGATCTTCTTGAAGGTCATTGCTAAAAGGGATGGTGTTTGGGGTTTTTCTAGTGTGAAGTACAAGTTGAACCTGGGTCAAGCCCAACTAAGCCAACAAATGGTTCCCTTGCTGGGATCAAGATCTGATTTAGGGATATATGGATGTGGCATCCATAAAGAAAGGAAATACATGATTGGGTAGATTTGAAAGAGTGAGATTTCGTAGTTCCTGAAAATATAAATTTGTGATTGTTGACTAAATCTTAGTTGCAGAGGTATCTTTTCACAAAATAGCATGATATTTTTTTCGCGACATTTTCAAATGAAATGCAAGAATGGTTATCAAGGCTGACTAAGAAAAGGACTTGTTTTAAGAACAACGAGCCTACTACATGGAACCCTTAATTGTTACAACGACTCAAGGATACTGATAACAACATATCAAGGGTTGTTGATTTATGGATCAACAATATTTTGGTAGGCTTTATCACTGAGTTCACAATAGACACATATGTATCTAAAAATGAATCTAAGTGAATATTTTTCAAGGGTCCGTGAGGTAAGTATACAAATTCTTTGAAGCTATGGATTAAAATGATTTTATGTGAAAAGGGCGTACTACGAATGCAGTCAAATTAATATTTGGAATAAGTAAATCTAGAGCTATGTGAAGTGTAAAGTGATATAGAGTAGATCACGAGAAATTTAATGAGACTGATTAAAACCCTTTTTTAGGAGAATCTAAAAGCGAATAAGAAATAAGTAACCCCTCAACCCCTAGAGGTACGTTCTAGCTAGGGGTTGGGAATAATCATGACACCTTTGGGATTCCCCATCCCTCTACTCCCATTACACCCCAACACCCTCCCCATAATTACCCTACACCACCTCCCCCTCCCCCACTCCTAGGAAACATGGTCAATGATATCAAGTTACCTATCTTTAGAGGACTCAGATAAGAGGATCTTGAGAAATTTTGGTTTGCAGCTGAAGCAGTGTGGCAAGCAAGACCGATTATTGACAACGGTGTGAAGAAGATGCATCTTGTCACGATGATGCAAGAAATAGCACTGACATGGTACATAAATTATTCTATGACAAATCATGCTTCTTCACTGGATGATACAAATAAAGCATTCACTGTAGAATTTAAGAGGCCAAAATCGTAGTCACAGTGTATTATTGAACTAAAAGAGATTAAGAAATTGGAAAATGAATATTTCTGGGAATTAAATCAAAGGTTTGGAATGTTAATGGGACAAGTAAGCTCTACAATCAATGAAGAGAAGCATAAGGAGTGGTTTATATCTACGCTATTGCCACATATCAGGCTACCTTTGACACAACAGAAGATATCAACACACGCTAAAGCTCTAGAAATTGCGATGAAGTTGGAAGCTTCGCTCGTCACAAATACACATGTAGGAGTACAATAGATTCAAAGCCAACTATCACGTTTTAATTTGGAGCTGCAGGATCTGAATAAAGGTAAGGAATTCAGGCCAAATATTTGATCAGATGTATGGTGCATAAAGTGTAAGGTAGAAAGCTATTATAAGGAGAAATGCCCTATCTTCATAGAATACATCTCTATTGGATCACCTAATCCATTGAATCGAGGATCAAGTGTATGGTGTGAAATATGTAAAAATATAGGTCAACATCACTCCAAATACTAATACTTGCTTTAGAAGTATGTGTAGACCCCAAAGTAGTTGTTTTGTAACTTTTGTAGATCCGTGGGGCATGATGAGAATAACTGTCGTAGTTTTGATTTGATGAAAGAGAAAACTGTAGGTTCTTATAGAATGCAATATGAGGGATGTGCACATGACAATTAAGGTCAACATGTCGGTTGAGGAGGATTCCAACGATGAGGATGAGGATTACGAGGAGGAACTGGTTGAGGACGTGGCCAAATTATTTGTTAAAATTGTGGAGAAGCAAGACAATTCACGAGGGATTATCATAATCCTACCTCAACTTGTAAGTACTATAAATCTTCTGATCATGTGATAGAATAATGTTTCTTCCTTATGAAAAATATGCTGGAGAAAATAAACTAGTAGCCCATGCAAAATATGCAGATGATGATCGCTAAAATAAGGGAAGATGACACATGCATCAACATAGTAACAAGAATTGGCATAGTGATAGGAGATGATAAATCTGAAGGTAAGAAGACGATGGAAGAAACATGGGTTAGTAAGACTATAGAAAGAGCCCCTGGGTTCAATATTCAAGCGGAAAAAAAAAAAAAAAATCATTCCTGGAGGCGAAGAAAAGTTTCATGGATCTGGGAGCTTCAATATATAATGTGAAATTGCTACAGAAGTTCATACCAAAGAAGGAAAGCATTGAAATAACTACTCAGCTGGAATAATTTGACACAACTATATTAAGATCATTCTTGTAGATTTTCATGAATATATTAAGAGATCAAAAGTTTGTTCAGGGAATCCAGGAGCTGATAGACTCCTGCTAGTAAAGAAGAGATGTGAGGTGAGTAGCGCACAGTAAACAAGTTACATCGACATAAAAAAATAACCAAAAGGGAGATGAGACTAACTGCAGAGATCAAGGAATATGAAATGGATCAGGTAATCCTAGTTTTGGGATCCAATGCCAATGTGTTTCCTAAGAAAACTTGGGAGCGAATGGGAAAACCGAAGTTGCAATGGTTGTTGATCCAGTTGATGATGGCCAAAAAATAGAAGATCATCCCTTTGGGAAGGCTATCTACCATTGTATTAGATATTGAAGGAGTGAGCATTGTTGTAGATTTTTAAGCAATTGAAATTGTAGATGATAGAAATCCATATATGGTGATGATTATATTGGATTTGGATTTCTATACTGATGTAATAGATAATTTGAAGAGGAGACAAATGGTGTTCAAAAAAGGCGATCTAAGGGTCATTGTTCCTTTAGACCCATTAGGAGTGCAATATAGAGCTCATGTTCAAGATGAGTACTACGATGAAAATATTGAAAATATATACAAGATAAAAGCTAAGGAGGAAGATTGAATTAATCCCACTGCAGATGGAAGACAATGCTGGGAGCAGGATAGTTCCTTTACTTCAGATTCTGAGGAGGAGCTGGAAAATTGGCAAAACCGATTGCATGAATTACCCAGAAGACGATGTAACGGAATCACAATATCATGTTGTTGCATAACTTCAGAAGTATGTGATCTACCTTATTATGATGGGATAGGAGATGTAAGTCTTTTTCTTCATAAATTTCAAAATAAGTACTTGAATAACAGAGGCCCCATGATTTGGATGTAGTCTTGAGGTCTACATTTGTTAGATGGTGGGATGGTCATAAAGAGAATATAGGGAGTTGGAAAGAATATCGTAGGCTGATGAAGATCATATTTAGCCCAATAAAAACATGAATCAACATAAAATATGATGGAAAGGATGACCTGTGGGAGCATATTTGTTGATGTACTTCATCTTGTGGAGAAGATCCAGAACCATAGGGGGTGCATGTGCTATTTCACACATTGGACATGATACCTATGAATTGGTATCTTGAGACAAAACTGCGACATGGAACGATGAACTGGATAGATTGGTTGAAGGGTTCCTGCTCAAATTTAGTTTTGAAGATGACTATACATGCATTGATGAATCCATTCAGGAAGTCAGAGCAGGGGATTTTAAGGACACAACTAGCATAGCTTGGATGTAGCCAGATTGGACCACACAATTGCAACACACACTAGAATGATATAATGTAATAGAAGAAGAGGATGATGAAGATCTGCGCAATATTGGTATCCCGGAATCAGAAGGAAATTGCGAAGTTGTTGGACCGGAACCTAAAATATTTTCCATAATGTAGCCCACAAAGATGAAGAAGGTGAATATTGGGTCAGAATAAGAACCAAAATTTCCACTGGTTGGAGATTATTGGGACGATGCACAATTAGCAAAGTTGCAGAGCTACTGCACGAGTATCAAGAGATATTTCCCATGAATTTTTCTAAATTGAAAGGTATAGTAGGATACCTAAGAGTTATGAGGATTACTCCGAACCCTAACATGAAGCCACTAAATTAAATTCCCTATCAATTGAACCCTAAATATAAGGAAAAAGTTAATGCGAAGTTAGAAAAAATGATGAAAGCAGATCATTGAACTAGTCGAAGAATCTAAATGTCTATGTCCCATGGTAGTTCAGGAAAAGAAGGAAAAGGGTGAGATCAAAATATGTGTGGACCTAAGGAAATTGAATGATGCATGTTTTCATGACCCCTTTCCCACACCTTTCACAGACAAAGTGTTGGGTAATGTAGGAGGACATGAATCTTATTCTTTCACAGATGGAATTTTGGGTTACCATCAGATCATAATTGTGCCAGAATATGGACATAAGAAGATAGACATAAGAAAATTTTTTCTATAGAGCAGGGTTGTTACCAATACATAATGATTCCTTTTGGTTTCAAGAATGCTCTTGCCATATTTTCTAGAGTTGTAGTCACAACTTTCAAGAGTATATTCAGAAATTTTGGAAGTTTAGTTTGATGATTTGAATTTCTTTCGATTATTGAAGAAGCGTGTTTCAATATTGAGGCTGATGTTAGATACATGCAGACGATATTAGATATCATTGAATTTAAACAAATGCATATTTTCTGTACCATTTGGTATACTATTGGGGCATGTTGTTTGTAAGCAGAGATTGATGGTAGACCCCACGAAGATTGCTGATATTGTGAACCTAGAACCACCTAAGATAGTGAAGTAACTACGCATGATACTTTGACATACTTCTTACTACAAAAAGTTTATAAAGGAATATGCACAGATAATCATGCCAATGGAGAAGTTATTGAAGAAAGATGTTACTTTTCACTGAGATGAGGAATGCCAAAAGCGCCTCGACATCCTAAAGGAGAAGATGGTAACTGTGCTGATTCTAGTTTTCCCAGAATGGAATAAGGAGTTTCATGTGAATGTCGACACATATTTCATAGCATTTGGTACAATAATGGCTTATCCAAGAGAAGGAGAAATTTATCACCCAATATATTTTGCGAGCAGAAAACTACCAAGGTGGATAAGAACTATTCAATGACAGAAAGAGAAGGTTTGGCTATGGTCTATGCATTATAGAAGTTCAGGCATTATTTGTTGGGAGCCCACTTCAATATTTACACTGATCATTCCACGTTGAATTATTTTTTGAATAAGTCTGTTTTAGGAGGAAAAATCTATCGATGGTTGTTTATGTTCCAAGAGTATGATTTTGAAGTTGTAGTCAAACAAGGAAGAATGAAGTTTGAGCTTGATCATCTGTCAAGAATAGAAACAAGATAAGAACCCACAAGTATCGAGGGTATCCTGTTAGATGTGAATTTATTAAAATCAGGATTGCAGATAATCACTTCACAAACTTTATTCAATTTTTGGCTACTAGAATGGCACTCGTGGAGTACACTAGGAAGCAGGAGAAGGAACTGGTAGTCAAGGCAGCTGATTTCTCATTGATTGCAAGACATCTATACAAAATGGGACTAGATGAAATAATGTCATATACATCTCGAAGCATGAAAGGAAACATATTTTGTTACAATCTCAAGGAGGAGTTGCAGGAGGACATTATGCCGGAAAGGCCACTGCACAGAAGGTTTTTATAGTTGAGTTATGGTGGACAACAATTCATAAGGACGCAAAGGAGTTTTGTCGATATTGTGATACATGTCAAAGAATAGGAAGACCATATAAACGAGATGAAATGCATTTGAATCCGTAGGTAACGTTTCAGGAATTTTGATAAGTGGGCTATTGACTTTGTCATACCTATTAACCCACCAGGGAAATAGACTGGGGCAAGATACATAATCACTGCAACCAATTATTTGACAAGGTGGGCCGAAGCATAACTAGTGAAGGATTGTAGTGCAAATACCACCTCTAAGCTCATATTTGACTATATTTTATCCATATTTGGGTGTCCAAATATCTTGATGAGTGACAGTGGTTCACATTTTTTGCATAGGACTATTGAGTCGTTCATTGAAGAATTTCAAGTGTATCATCAAAAAATTATACCATATCATCCTCAAAAAAATGGGACAGTCAAAACTTTCAATAAGATTCTAGAGAACGCCCTCACAAAAATGTGCATATGAATATAAATGATTGGGATCTAAGAATTCCAGAGGTATTATGGGCATATAGGACAACATGCAAGAAAATGACATGACATTCACATTTTAGGTTGGTATATGGACAAGAAGTAGTCATTCCTATGGAGTACATTGTGCCAAGATTAAGAATTGCAGACTTCACAGAAATGGAATACCGCGATACATGGAATAAAAGATGGAGTGATTGCTTCCTTTGGAGGAAGACAAGTTTATTGCAGGTTTTCATAAGGAAGTACAAAAAGTAAGGGAGAAAGATTGGCATGACAGACACATCAAGTAGAAGACATTCAAGGAAGGAGACCTTGTACTGTTGTATGATAGCAAGTTCGTGAATTTCCGAGGAAAGTTAAAAACATATTGGTTGGGACCATACATCATCAGGCACATCTCTAATGGAGGCACAATTCAACTCACAAATTTAGATGGTCAATTGATGCTAGTACGAGTGAATGGTAGCAGATTGAAGATATACAGGGATGAATCTATTACTGGAGCTTTGCACTGAAATAACTGAAAGGGTAGAGTCTTAGTGCCACCTGCAGCTCAAAGTGGGAACTAGGCTATAAACCACTCTACAGAAGGCGACTTTGCTGAAGTAAGATCATTGCGCAATAGTCAGGAGTATGTCGAAGTCCAAAAGAAACGTACTGAAGGAAGATCACTATGAGATATTCAGGATTATGTTGAATTCTAAAGGAATTGTGACAAGGGATGACGTGTTGTGACACAAGGGAAGGTTTGTAAAAGTTTGCGGGAAATATGACCATTGGAAGGAAAACGTTGACGTGACAAGAAATTTTCCTTTAAAAGGAGCGGGGGAAATGCATTTATGCAGCACAACTGGTTGAATTTTCCACCATATCTACATTAAATGAACCAAATCTAAGACATTCATGGGATTCAAAATTCAAATTTGTTATAAAACCAAGGTCCCACTCCATATTTTTCCACTTTTCTTCCTGAGAATTCAAATTGAGAATTTGTGCCTAAGTGAGAATAGAGTATCTTACTATATGTTTGAGAAGAGCTTTGAAGAAATTTCCAGAAAATTTATCGAGAAGGAATTAATAGGAATCATGACATCTACACCACCAACTGTAACAAGTATGAGGCCATTGCAGAAGAAAACCACTGTAGAAGAAGCACAACCAAAGGAAAAGAAGGTAAAGAGACCAATTGCGACCCCGAGAGTTAGAAAATCACCAAGGAAGAAGATAGATAAGGGGAATCACACGAAGGAATGACAAGACAAGAAGCAGAAGAAACCAATGGAGATTCATGATAGTGACGAAGAAACCGAAATCCTCAAAGAAGAGATACCATAAATTAAGGTTAAAGGTGAAAAATAACTCTCTGTGCTACCACCAAGGAAGTGGGAAGCTAAGCCATTCAAAGACCATGATAATGCGAATTTCATTGTCTTCACACCATTGTTCCTAGCGAACCCTAGTATTGCACCAAGAGTGCTACAACTCCCAAGGGATACCCTAATTTACTTTATCAACCTGGGGTTCATACAAACTTGGAGGTGACAATGCTATATACACAACAGATGGATTCTATTCATGTCATCCTCTTCTGCTCTACGAAAGGGTGCTACTTCTAGGGGTTCTTAGTGAAGCCTGTCACACTTAATGAAACTAAAATAAATTGCAAAAAGGAAATGATACAAATGAAACTAATTCAATTTTCAGAAAGGAAATGGAAGAAATGAAACTAATTTAAATTTTAGAAAGGATACTAATTTAGACTACACGTAACTTGGCTAATCAGCTAAACACACCCTACTCTATCTATCATTCTCCTATCTATGAAGTTATTCATGACCTAATTTGAATAAGTGTGCATGCAGTTTGGAGGGAAAAGGGCTAAAGAGGCTAATGGAGGGCTTAATGCATGAAACAAGGCTTAGAAGAGCAGGGTTAAAACTTATAAAACCTTATTATAGTGCAGAAATGGCTTTCGAGTGGAATGTTTTGAATAGTGTGATGGAGGAGAAGCGGGAGTACAGTTTGGGAGCGGGATCGAAGTCTGATTTGTGAAAAGATAAAGTATGAGAAGTAATACGGGGTAAACATTGCAATTTTTGATGTCGTAAATGTTGCGAAGTGCGATACGCGATATCAAAATATCGCAATCGGTCATTGGAAGCAGTAAGTGCTAATGAAAACCAATTAAATGGTGCGAAGTGAGAAATGCGATGGGTGACATGGCGGTGGGACGAGCAGTGGAGCACAATCGCAATATTGAAATCGACGGATCAGAGCAGTAAGTCTTAAAAGAAAAGGGTAAATGTTGCATAGTGCGATTGCAATGTATGGTAATGGGATAACCAAGAAGAAAATGGAGAAGGTCAAAATTTGATGGTTTGTAAATCGTTTTGCATTAAAATGGCTGCGATAGCTACAGAATGTAGAAACGAAGGAATAGAAGGCAGACTTAGTCATTTTGAAGTGTTTTTTGGGAATAAAAAGGGTGCAGCAGCCACAAATAAGATAAAATAAAAGGGGATAGAAGTGTAACAAAAGAGATGGAAAGTGAAACGAGAAGGCGAGGGTGAAATTCTCTGGAACTTTAATATTGCATCCTGCAAAAAAACCTGTGGATTCATGCATGGGAAAATGTAAAATAATGTGTGATAAAAATAGTGAAAATAAATCATTTTTTTTGGCCTGTGGGAAATCCTAACCACCTCGAGCTCTATTGACAGAGATGAGAAGGGAATTATAGATCCACAACTTTTAGATTTTTATCCTCCATTCTATTAATCAAATGAAAACTTACAAAAACAATTTGAAACAACAAATTGAAACTATCAAAAGAAAGATTAACTAAATGACAGAAACAAAAAATAACTAATGGACATAAACAAACTAGATAAATGGCAAGAAGGAAAGAATGGTAACATGTAGAGAAGCTGAGGCACATGGGTTGGGCCTTAATCCATGAGCTTAGCTCTCTAGAAGTAGATCAATGAAAAGTCATCTGAATACTCATTGCATTAAAATGAAATATTATTACATCCCGAAGGTCTTAAACAAAAAAAGCCTATTAGAATGGAAAATGGATGGAATGGGATGGAATGGACTGTGCTGAATGGACTAGAATTGAATGGCTGAACCAGAATGGAATAGAATCGACCCTCATTATCTCTTGATTAGCTTTATTTATCCTCAAGGGAAGCTACCAACATCTCCCTAGAAAATAGGTAATGAGTCCACTTGACTCCAACTGAAGTATGGCTTGAATGCACTTGGTCTTGAGTCGCTTGGCTGCATATGGAGTTCGAATTGCTAGAGGGGATCTCATGAGGATCCTTTGGCTGCCTTTGATAGTTAATGAGGGTGGACAACCCCCTTGAATCTATCCAAGATGTCTCCCTAATTTCCTAATATTGTGCTCATTTATTCTCCAATCTTGATCTTCCAGTGGCAGGGAGAAAGTCCCTAAATCATATCCTTCTCCAAATCTACATAATCTACTAAATATTCTCACACTATTCTACAAAAATAACCAATATTAGGAACAAATATGAAATTACCTTTAAACTTATTGGGAAAAATACCGAGAGGGGGGTGAACTATTTAGGGCAAACCAAAACTTTTTTTACTTTTTCATGCTCAATCATACAACCAAATTGATACAGACAACTCAGAACTGTAGAATACAGATAGCAGCAACTCAGCAGAACAAATTAGACATTTCATACCCCATGCTTCAGAAAACCCTAGTTTGCATACGCTCTTTTCTTTCACTGATCCTGTGTATATACGCGCCTTCTACCATACAAACCCGCGTATACTTCTGTACATACTACAGAGCTAATTTTACTGCGCATACATGGTTTCTCTTCAGTGAAGCCGCGTATATACGCGCTTCTTCTGCGGCAAACAAGCGTATGGTTCTTCAGACATTTAGGTCATTGCAATTCTTCAGAACAGATACATCACACAGATTTTTACCCTTTACTTCAGACAGATGTTCGCCTCATCTCAGATCTAATCATTCCATAAACAGATCTAGCAAATACAAGTACATTTCAGATCTAGATCCCCTTCTTCATTATTGGTGCATCATACATTCAGATCTATCATTCAACTGTAACCCTTTCCATTCAGATATACTTCAGAGAGAAGTATTCATTCAAGCTCAGACATCTTGCACCCACACTCATGATTTGCACACTGAATTTCTTCTCCTTATATAGGTTTACCCTTTTTTCAATACCATGAGCCAAAACAATACCATGAGCCCAAAACTACATTACTTCCGATGGTATTCCTGGACGGGGTCATTTAGACGAATCATTACCCAATACAATGGGTCAATACCATGGTGGTTACCCCTGGTTTTGCACTTTATGAGCGCTTTTTCCCATACGCGACTTGGAACGTTGTTTCCCGCGTGCATACGCGACTTCTCCTAGGCAAATCCGCGTATGCCTTGAGACATACTCTTTTCATCATAGATCTAGCACATACCGAATTCCTTTCTTCATTACCTTTTTACTAACCGTAGATACATCGTTCATCAAGACATTTCTATCAAGTACAACTTCATCAAGTAAGTTTCTAATTATATTCATCAAGTGGGTTGCCAGCCAAGGACAACACTCACTACTCTGTAGACACATCAGATTTACATCATTTACCAAGTCCATCAAGTCAAGAATAACTTCATCAGGTGTATTGCCATCAAGGACAACACATGCCAACAATATCATGTCTTCATCTTCATTCAGTGGGTTGCCATCAAGGACAACACTCTGCATCATATTGCCAACAATCTCCCCCTTTGGACTTGATGGCAACCACGATGGTGTTTGATCACCACAACAGATAGGTACATTAAAAATACAATGACACCATGTCACTTTCCCATTTTTGACACCATTCTTTCTCTTCATTCAAACACCATGTCACTCTCCCCCTTTGACATCAAGGGCAAAGGGCGGATCAAAACCAACACACTCTCCCCTTTTCTCCTCATGTAGAAGAAGCGTTCTGCAGATCTGATGATACCATGACCAAGCTCCCCCTGAGTTCATGCTGAATCTTCAAAATATATTTTCCAATGAAATACATGACTCTATGACTTTCCTATCACCAATGACTCATACTTACATCAAAGATCCATCCAAGTGAATTTACATATGAGACTCAAGTACCCAACCAAGTGGGTTTACACATTTCAACTCAGCTACCCAACCAAGTGGGTTTACAAAATTTGACTCAGCTACCCAACCAAGTGGGTTTACAAAATTTTGACAAGTCCTTACATGACTGAATATTACAATTTTACATCATGGGTCTCAACAAGACCTTTTCATCAAAATACAAATATGACCATTTATGACCAAGACCAGAAAAACCTCAAGAGAGATCATATATCAGAACCACCATAATGCCAACATTGCATTATACTCAGCAAGACTAGGGCTCCCCCTGAAAATGTGCATCCGAACATCCTTTCCATATGACTAAGGCTCCCCCTTAGTTTGTGCATCCTGAACACTTTCATCAGAGATTGAAATAGTATTATAAGAGCTGGAACATCACTAGAGATACCAGAGATACCAAACAGCACTGCAGCTGTGCTGAAGAGAGCTGACCCCAAACAGAAATTTGTCAGCAATCAGACATACGCGGTTTTCTGTGCATGAACTCGCGTATATACGCGACTGTGTATCAGGAAATCCGCGTATCCAATACCATCTTCTATACTTTAACCAGATCTGATCCTCTGTGAGAAAAAGACAATGTTCAGCTTCTTTCTGAGATATTTGAATGCTTCCCTGGAATACAGATAGATAGAACAGAGTAGTTGTGTCTTCAAGCGTCATCCAATGGTTGTAGCATAAGTACATTAGTAACCAAGCCTTCAGATTCTTTGCAACATCAATACATTCTTTCCAAGAGAAATTATCATACCAGAACAACATCTTCAAATATGTGTCAATCATCCATGTGGTCCAATGTCACCATGATCTTTAAGATTTAACATGAAGTAACATATGTAGGGAAAAGATCTCAACCATAGTAACAAACTCTGCATGATCTATTCTTATTTCTGAATCAAACGACTTCCAACTCATCCATGTGTGAGCACAAAAGATACTTTTCAGCAAATAGGGCTCAAAATCTCATCATAATAAACCATATACCAAGTCATCATCATTTGAACATGAGTATCACAATAACCAAAGAATAAGCAGTTATAGTGCCAACAATGCAATAATTAGTATTCAACCTGCTGCTCCTCCTTAACTTGTGCAACCTGAACATCTTCAACAGCAAGTCACCATCAACAAACTCTGCATGATCTGTCCATATTCAACAGATACTCTTCATCAAGTAACACTCCGAGCTCATCCATGATATTCAACATAAGAAACCATGTATCATTTCATTAGCATGAGTATAACCAAAATAATGCTAACAGTACAATCATTAGCAGTCAGACTGATGCTCCCCCTGAACCTCTGCTCCTGATCTTCAGCTGTCATCCCAATTCTCTTATCATAAATGCATACGTGACTTTGTCTGCTGGAACTCGCGTGTATACGTGACTTTTGTTCATCTAACTTGTGTATGGAAAGTGAAGCATAGAAATTTTCACATTCCTTCATCTCCCCCTGAACTTGTCCTTCCTGTAGCCGTCTTCTTCATATCAGATGCTCTGTCAGAAATACATATAACCAGAATAATCAAATAAACCATGAGAATCATCATACATTGCTCCCCCTATGATGATACATCCCCATAATGTATCTCACATTACTTCTGCAGTCATTCAGAGAAGTAAGCTTCAGAAGCGAATGACTGCAGTAGGGTCAATATTCCCTACGTTTCTGAGTGGTCCTCCATCCTTTTCCAGATTTGTTTGAACTTTCTATTTGTGTGCTGGAAGTTATCCAATTTCTCATATTTGTTCATCCTGCATTCCTTTTCCACATGACCATACTTATTACAAGCATAACATCTCATGTGACCAGAGAAGTAAGCATAAGGATCATAGTGTGTTTCTTTGTTCTTCCTCCTATTGCAATCAGCTGCTTTGTGACCATACTTGTTGCATGAAAAACAATATCCCTTGAAGCTACCAGAGTACCTTTCTGAGTAGAATCTGTTTGTTTGTGGCTGAATTGTTCTGCTTCTACAATTTGCTGCAACATGCCCATAATTATGACATTTAAAACATTCAACGTTCTTGAATGAATTCCTTTGAGAATTCATGATTGTTGGTTGAGCTTTTGTCTCTTTCAATACTTCAGGTTTTGCATTGACATCCTCTGAATTTTTGGCACTTCCTTGTGAGCTAGATTCTCCTTTAACAGTTTCATGGAAACCAAGACCATGTTTGATAGCAGGAGACCTTTGATTACTCAGAATATTGTCCAAGATATTAGTACTATCTTGAAACCTCAAAAGTTTAACCTTTTCTTCTAATTTACCTTTGAGAATGTTTACCTCAACCTCCAAGGCTTGACATTGCTTTGTCATGCTTTCTTATTTCCTTCTTCCATCTTCTACTTGATCCTTCAGATTTAGAATCTCTTCTTTCAACCAATTTTCGTTTTCTTCACATGTTTGTTGTAGCTCTTCATTCTTCTTATTTGATTTTTCCAGATATTCTTTGAGAGAGATGATTTCTGCTTCAAGGCCTTCCTTTTCAAATGACAGAGGTTCTTCATTCTTCTTATTTGATGCTTCAAGATCTGTTTGTAGAAAGATGATTGCAGCTTCAAGTCCTTCATTCTTCTTGCTTGATTTTTTGAGATCTGCATTTAGATCGTTGATTTTTGCTTCTAGTTCTTTAATTCGATTGGATGCATAAGTATGAAACCTTTGATACTTGTCCACCTGTCCATTCAGCATTTCTATTTGTTTTTCCATTTGAGAGATCATCTCTTTGTAGATAGTTTCTTGCTTCTTAGATGAACTTTGTAGTTCTTCAACTTTAATCTTGAGAGCTTCTTCTAGATCCACAACTTTACTTTCACTATCTTCACTATTGTTTGCACAAAGAAGATTACAAGGACCCCAATCACTATCTGATTCATCTTCGTCAATTTCTGCTATACATGTTTTCTGAGAGATCTCCTTTCTTCGAGTAGTCTTCTTCTTTTGCTTCTTTGCCATGAGTACTTTCAGATCATGGTCAGAATCTTCTTCATCTTCACTGGACACTTCATCATCATCTTCATTTGCATAATAACTCTTCCTCTTTTCAAATTGTTTCCCCTTGGCATGTTTTTCTCTATAAGGACACTTAGCAGCATAGTGACCAACTTTTCCACACTCAAAACATTTGAAGGGAAGCTTACCTTTGAATCTTCCAGTACCTAGTTGGAGTTTTCTCACGAAATTCGCTTCTTCTTCATCGGATATATAGTTGGATTCTTTGACAACTTCCTTTTCTTTTCCTCTTACAGATACCTTAAAAGCAGCTTCTCTGATTTGAGAAGGACCTCCTTGTCTCATTTCAAAAGCAGTCAGAATACCATGTAATTGAACAATAGTAAGAGTTTGCAGATCTTGCCTTTCTTCAATAGCTGAAACTTTAGAGTCAAAATTTGAAGTCAAGGATCTTAAGACTTTTTCCACCATAGTAGTATCGGTTATGGTTTCACCCAAATTTCTCATCCGATTTACAATATCATCTAGACGAAGAAAGAAACTGGCAACACTTTCATCACTATGCATCTTCAAATTTTCATGTTCAATTCTAAGAGTTTGGAGTTTTGCACTTTTTACCTTTGTGTCTCCTTCATAGCTTAGAATGATTTTGTCCCATATTTCTTTTGCTGAATGTAGCTGCATCACTTTAGCAAATTCTGATTCAGACATGCTTCCCAATAAGACATTCACTGCTTTGGAATTGATTTCATACTTCTTTCTTTCAGCTGCATCAGTAGGAATACTTGCCGGGTATTGATAACCTTCTTCCATGATTGCCCATACATCTGCACCAAGACTTTGCAGATATGCTTTTGTACGTACCTTCCAGAATATCAGATTGCTTCCATTGAATAGAGGTGGCTTAATAGACATCACTCCTTCTTGACTTCCCATTGCGACGGATCTCCTTCAAGCGATCAAGCTTCTGCAGAAGGACCACGCTCCGATACCAATTGTTGGGAAAAATACTGAGAGGGGGGGGTGAATCAGTATTTACTGCATAATCAAATCTTTTTACTTTTTCATGCTCAATCATACAACCAAACCTGACACACAACTATTGAATCGTAGAATATGATAGCGTAATACAAACAGTAACGTATATTTATTTCTATACCCTTGCTTCAGCAAACCCTAGTTTGCATACGCGCTTTCCTTTCACTGATGTCGCGTATATACGCGCTTCCGTTCACATAAACCAGCGTATACTTCTGTACATATTACAGATCTAATTTCATTGCGCATACGCGCTTTCTCTTCAGCGAAGCCGCGTATATATGTGCTTCCTCTGCGGCGAACTAGCGTATGGTTCTTCAAATATTTAGGTCATTGCAATTCTTCAATATACATCACACAACATGTGTACCCTTTACTTCAGACAGATGTTCGCCTTATCTCAGATCTAATCATTCCATAAACAGATCTAGCAAATACAAGTACATTTCAGATCTAGATACCCTTCTTCATCATTGGTGCATCATGCATTCAGATCTATCATTCAACCGTAACCCTTTCCATTCAGATATCCTTCAGAGAGAAGTATTCATTCAAGCTCAGACATCTTGCACCCACACTCATGATTTGCACAATGAATTTCTTCTCCTTATATAGGTTTACCCTTTTTCAATACCATGAGCCAAAACCACATTACTTCCGATGGTATTCCTGGACGGGGTCATTTAGACGAATCATTACCCAATACAATGGGTCAATACCATAGTGGTTACCCCTGGTTTTGCACTTTAAGAGCGCTTTTGCCCATACGCGACTTGGAACGTTGATTCCGCGTGCATACGCGACTTCCCTTAGGCAAATCCACGTATGCCTAGAGACATACTCTTTTCATCATAGAACTGTCACATGCTGAATTCCTTTCTTCATTGTCTTCTGTACTCACTGTAGATACATCAGCTTTAGTTCATCAAGACATTTTCTATCAAGCACAACTTCATCAAGTAAGTTGCCATTATCTGCCATTCAAGGACAACACTTAGCATCATATCATTTCATATCAGATTTACATCATTTGCCAAGTCCAACAAGTTAAGAATAACTTCATCAGGTGGATTGCCATCGAGGACAACACATGTCAACAGTCACATGTCTTCATCTTCATTCAGTGGGTTGCCATCAAGGACAACATCTTGCATCATATTTCCAACATAAACCTTCCTAAGAAAATATTGAAGCCATAAGAAAAACATTATTAAGCGCGGAAGGAGAGATTTAATATATATATTCATGTGCATAAGGAAGGTAGATGGGCTTAAGAAAGGTTAGATGGGCCTTATTTTATGTCTAATTTAGAGGCCCATCATCACCCCCCTACTGAAACTGTTTCTCATCCTCTGAGAAACCTATTCATCCTCCCTACCTTATGGTTTTTCTTGCATGCTGTCTTATTTCATTTTCTGTTTATTGGCCCATGTGGTGCTCCTCCTACTAATATTATTGCTATCTTTTTTTCATTTCTTCTTATAGGTGCTTCATGGAGGTCCTCACATGCCCTAAGAAAATATCTTTTGCATGCCAAGAGGTGGTGGATCCACCTTTTATTTGATTTTTTTCTTTTTTTGTTCTCTCTCTTTTTTTTTTTAGTGCATGCAAAGTAAACTCACAGTTCTTTTTCTGTGAACTGAGTTCACCCTTAGTTATCCCTTGGCACTCCTTGTCTTCTATTACAATGAACTAATTACTGCCCACTTTCTCAAGTCCTTTTTACTTTTTTCTTGTTCCTCTTGTTGGTGGAAAAGGTGAGGCTAGTTCCTAGATAAGGCCGACGTTGCTCCGCTACTGATTTTGGTTATATAAAAAAAAAAATTCCTACTCACACTTTTTAAAGTTTTATTAAGCTAAAATAGATTCGAAAAAAGGGTTAGATGATTGCATTCTTGAGCCTTACCATTTTTTTTTTTTTGTAGGTGATATTGAAGCTATTGATATTGCCGTTGAAGCTGTCTTCAGTGGTTCTAAAGATGCATGTGATAATCTACTTGAGGTCCTTTTGGAGCTTTTGAGAACAGGAGGAGGAAGTCCAACTTTGACTACCTTTAACCAGGGTGTTGACTGAATTTTCTTTTTGTGCCAAATTGTTGTTTTCCAGCTTAAAAAGGTTGGAGAGCACCTGCATTCATTAGAGAGAGATACTTGGAGAAAAGAATATTTTCTTTTTATATAAGTCCTACTAGCTGCCTCTTTGAGGTTTTCCACTAGTAGGTCTGCCTAGGCACCTCAAAGAAGGTTTTTACCTAGGATATTTTATTTTTCTCTTTTATTTCCCAACCCAATGACCACCTCATGGAGTTTTTCAATTAGTGGGCCAATCTAAAACGCCTCAAAAGACGTTTTCACCTGAGATTTTATTCTTTCCATTTTTTTCTTTTTCACTTTCCTACTCTACTTCAAAAAAAAAAAAACCTTTTTCAAGTATAGGAATACTTCCAATGGAGCCATGTAAACATCAAGATGTTAGATAAAATCATGTGCACACTTGGAATACGTGCTTTGATGTGTACCTGAATATTAGAGATGAATTTCTTTGACTGGGATTGTATCAAATAATGTTGGAGAAGAGTGTGTTGCTACAACTTAATGATTGTTTAGAACCATATGTCAATATAGTTGTGATGCCCCTGGTTCACTTGTTGAGTTGGATCACCTTGGATGTCCTATTCTATTATGGCAGATAAATCTTCCTCTTTTTGTTGATTGTTCTCTTGATCACATGGAGGAAATGATGGTAAACATGAGGGAACTTTCTCAACATCTGATTCTGATTTCTGCTCTTCATCAGGTGCAACCCTCGATATTCTGATCTTCTTATTCTTGATGTTTTACTTCAACGACATTAAGAAAATATCTTCTTTGCAATAACTTTATTTAACTATGATGCAAACCATTTAGATCAAGAGGATATGTTTGGTAGTGTTGTACCTCATCATTGTAAGTTAGCTAAGATACTTCATTGTATGTGTTTGGAAATGGTGGTACAGGTAGTTGAGTGGGGGTGGATATATGAGATGGATGTGGTTGAGGCTGTGTTTGTGGTGGTGGTGGATGGTAGGGATAGCATGGAGTTAGGTATGGAGGAAATTGAGGGAAATATTGAGGATGTTGAGGATTTTCCCAATAAAGACCTTTCCAACCATGTTGCCAAGATTGGTTTTGGGGTTGAGATGGCCAAGATAGGAGGGAGTGTGTCCCAATTAGTTTGAGATGGATGTGAATAAGCTTGAAACTATGAAGTGGGTCCTTGCATCATATCAAGTTGAATAGGCTTCCAAAGTCTCCTTGGAGCTACATAACATAGCTTCTTTGGTGATTGCCTTGCTCCATTGTCTTCCTGGTAAAATTCTTTAAACGTAGGGAATGTTGAAAAACATTTAGTAGCATATGATTCTGCATGGATAAAAAAAATATTAGCATCTTCTTTTTGCTCATTTTTCATTCTTAACATTTCTACTTGTTCACTTAGATTGAAAATAATTTCTATTTTAAAGTTGTCAAGAAAATTTCCAAGTTCATCTTGCCTTACCAATGTTGATGCTGACTTACTTACTCTTTCCCTTCCTCTTGATATGCGCTTGCATGTTTCACAAATTTATTCAAATGAAAATTTATATACATCTGCTTTACTCATGATATTAAGGAGATCAATCCACTACTCCCTAATTGTTATAAGTAAGAGGGTTTTTAGTGTGTTAAATCCTAAATGATGCAATTTTTCCCTCTTAACATTATGTATGAACCTCTCTATTACATCCTCAAGTCTCTCATCTTCTTCTTGGTTCATTCTAAAAATTTCTTCTCTAAGATCACGATCTATGTATTTTTCTAGAAATATATTTTGCATATCATTCCATGATCTTATTGAATTAGTACCTAGACTCATGAACCATTTAAGAACTCTATCTTGCAATGTTGTAGGAAACAATATCAGTTTTTGAGTGTGTGATAAGTAGCCATAAGACCTACAAAGTATCTCAAATTCAAAGAGAAATGTTTCCGAATCCTCTGTCCTCATACCATGGAAGTTGGGAAGGAAATATGGAGGGATGTTCTTCATATGTGCACTGATGTCCATATCTTGAATGTGAAACCCAATAAGATCTTATTCATTGTCATCATATCCATCCATCTCATCGACCTTCAAAAGAGTATGGTGATGTGGTTCTTACTACACAACGTGGTCAATTAGGGGGGTCGATATTGGAGAAGTATTTAAAAAAAAAAATTGAGTATCCCTACTCCTATGAGGCATGAAAATTAGATCTTTTTGTATTTTTTTAAATATTTCTGAAATGGGATGAAAATAAAGGAAAGCAGAAAAGAATGCTAAAAACAAAATCAAAACATATACTAGACACCTTCCTGGCAACGACGCCAAAAAGTGTTGAGCCCTGGTATTGCACCAAGAGTGCTGCAACTCCTAGGGGCTTCCCTACTTTACTTTATCAACCCAGGGTTCGTACAAAATTGGAGGTGACAGTGCTTTATACACAGCAGATGCATTCTATTCATGTCATCCTCTTCCGCTCTATGAAAGGGTGCTACTTCTAGGGGTTCTCAGTGAAGTTTTTCATGCTTCAATGAAACTAAAATAAATTGCAAAAAAGAAATGACAGAAATGAAACTAATTCAATTTTCAGAAAGGAAATGGAAAAAATTAAACTAATTAAAATTGCAGAAAGGAAACTAATTTAGACCACACTTAACTTGGCCAATCTGCTAAACACACCCTACTCTATCTAGCATGCTCCTATCTATGCAGTTATTCATGACCTAATTTTAATTTGAAGAAGTGTGCTTTCATTTTGGAGGAAAAAAGGCTAAAGAGGCTAATGGAGGGCTTAACACATGAAACAAGGCTTAAAAGTGGAAAGAGTGGGGTTAAACCTTTTAAAACCTTATTATAGTGCAGAAATGGCTTTGGAGGGGAATTTTTTGAAAATCACGATGGTAGAGAAGCGGGAGTACAGTTCGAGAGTGGGAGCGAAGTGCGATTTGCGAAAAGGTAAAATATGCGAAGTGCGATGGGGTAAAAATTGCGATTGGAGATGTGGTAAATGTTGCGAAGTGTGATACGTGATATCGCAATATCAAAATCTATTGTTTGAAGCAGTAAGTTTTAACGAAAACCAATTAAACGGTGCAAAGTGTGAAATGTGATGGGTGACGTGGTAATAGGACCGGCGGCAGAGTGCGATCGCAATATCACAATCGGTGGATCAGAGCGATAAGTCTTAAAAGAAAAGGGTAAATGTTGTGAAGTGTGATTGCAATATACAATAGCGAGAGAACCGAGAAGAAAAGGGCGAAGGTCAAGCTTTGATGATTTTTCAAGAGTTTTGTGTTAAAATGGTTGTGATAGCCGTAGAACATGAAAACGAAGGAATATAAGGAAGACATAGTTGTTTTGAAGTGTTTTTGGGAATAAGAAGGTTGCGTCAGTTAAAAATAAGTGAAAATAGAAGCGGACAAGAGCGTAACAACAGAGATGTAAAATGAAGCCCAAAGGCAACGGTGAACTTCTCCAGAACTTTAATATTGCTTCCTGTAAATAAACCTGTGGATTCATGCATGGGAAAAAATAAAGAATGCGTGATAAAAAGGGTGAACAGAAATCAATTTTTTTGGCCTATGGGAAAGCCTAACCCCCTCAATATCTATTGAAAGAGATGAGAAGGGAAGTCTAGATCCAAAAATTTTAGAGTTTTATCCTCCATTTTATTAAGAAAATGTAAACCTACAACATCAATTCGAAACAACAACTTGAAACTATCAGAAGCAATATTAACTAAATGAAAAAAACAAAAAATAACTAATGGACATTAGCAAACTAGCTTAATGAGAGAAAGGAAAGTTCCATGAGCCCAACACTCTGGAACTACATCAATGAAAATTCAACTGAATACTCATTGAATTAAAATGAAACCTTATTACATCCCAAAGGTCTTACATAAAAAAAATCCCAATAGAATGGAAAATGAATGGAAAGGAATGGAATGGAATGAAAATTGAATGGAATGGACTATATCAAATGGACAAGAATTGAATGGCTAGATTGGAATGGAATAGAATATGCCCTCATTAGTTCTTTATTAGCTTTATTTATCCTCAAGGGCGCTGCTACCATCAGATCCTGAAAAAATAGGTAATGAGGCCACTTGACTCCAAGTGAAGTATGGCTTGAGTGCACTTTGTCTTGAGTCTCTTGGTTGCCTCTGGAATTCAAATTGATGGAGGGGATCTCATGAGGATCCTTTGGATGCCTTTGAGAGTTAAGGAGGGTGGACAACCCCCTTGAATCTCTGCAAGATTTCTCCCTAATTTCCTGATATTGTGCTCATTTATTTGCCAATATTGATCTTCCAGTGGCAGAGAGAAAAGTCCCTAAATCATCTCCTTCTCCAAATCAACATAATCTTCCAAATATTCTCACAATATTCTACAAAAATAACCAATATTAGGCACAAATATGCAATTACCTTTAAACCTTCCTATGAGAATATTGAAGCATAAGAAAACATTATTAAGTGTAGAAGGAGAGATTTAATATATATATTCATGTGCATAAGGAAGGTAGATGGACTTAATAAAGGTTATAAGGGCCTTATTTTATGTCTAATTTAGAGGCCCATTAGTTGCCTTAGCAAGTACTGTTTGAAGGCGAACCACTGGGGAAAATTCCATAACTTAAGATGGAGGATTGGTACTTTAATGATAGAAGAAAGTATCCCCAATTTGAACCAAGGAGGTACCTCCACCAAGTGTTTTACCCATAGGCTAAAGTCACTAGGTTGGAACCACACCAATGGGAAGCAGGTTTGCAGTGAGAAGGATTGTTGAATATGTTGAATGTGGCACACTTTAGTTGAAGTGAAATCAACACAATAAGTGTCTGAATTTTTTTGTCTTTGGTGCATTATGAATACCTCTAGCTAGAAGAGGGGATCCCAATAGATGAAATGTTAATCCAACTAATCACTTTGCTTCCATACAAGGGAAGGAACCCCGTCGAGGAGTTCATGGGAAATATTTAGAATAAGGTAGTCACTGATGAAATGAAGAAGAAGTATGAACTGGTAAATAAGTCAAGGGGTTATGACATACACCTGATCAATGAGAAATTAGTGTGCTTCCGCACACATAAATCATACGAAAGTGTTAGGCGAATGAAGTCCCCAAAATCGTGGTCTCTTTGGCTGTGCAATCCAACAAAGGGACCCAGTTTAATTGGGCCGACTACTTGAGAAAGGAATTTTTGGACTAATACCGAGAAGTACAGGAGGAAGGGAAGAAATTTCACTACGCGTGGTTTTTGTTGATCATAGCATTATTGGCATGGGAGGAACCAAAAGAGTCACCTTTTCCCATGGTTGACCCAGATGTATGCGAAGCTACGAGGTACGCCTCGCTCTGGTTTTCCAAGGAGCCGACGTGCGTATAGGAAAACAAAATTTTTTAGGTATCAATGCATATGTACATACACATGGTGGTGAATCTGCATCCCAGGCTATCACCAATTTTTTTTGAAGAATACCAAAATATTAGAGAATTTAAGGTTGATTTCCACATAGCTTACATATAGGCCCGAAAGGATTCGAGAGAGACCCAAAAGGATCCGACAGAGACATGGCATCCTTTTCCATATCTGTTCATAGCAATTGACCTCTTGGACATCCTAAAGACATGTTTGGTAGATTGGATGACTCCACCAATTGGAGGTAGTGAGATACTAAAAGACACCATAGAGCATGTGGGAACCAACAGAAAGGAAACAAAGAGAGGGAAAGATACAACACAATGAATAGAAAAGGACGGGGAAGGAATTGAAGGTAGAGAGCCCGATCAGGGTGGCTAGGACCATCCTAGCGATATTGAGACGTTCAATTACCCATTTATCATAAAGAAGAGGGTACCTACAACATATACACCAGGTGTGCGAAAGAAACACAAAATAGATCTAAGCATGCGGATCCCATGATCCTTAGTAAAGGGGATATTGATTAAATTGGGGACAAGGTACACAAAATTACAAAAAAAACATGGAGCCAAATCAAGGATCAATACAAGGCAGTATTGAAAGATGTACAAGAAGCCATGAAGGAACTTAAGGTGCTAGACCAAACAATAATACCACAGGACCAGCCAACCAACCAACGAGCGTAGATAAGTCAATCAGCGCAACAAAAGCACCGAATAGAAACAGAATTTGGGTCGATAATTTTGCAGGTACCCAGAGGAGTGCTACATTTTGAAGAAGCCAAAGAGAGGGAATGCACCAAAGGATGGGAAGACATCAATATGAACCTCACCACACTCCCCACTCCAAAATTTCATGAATTTCACCAAGGTACTGTAGAAGAGTTGAAAGGGTGAGAACAACATATACTGCAGTCCAACATACAAGTGCAGCAAGACTTAAACACAGTAATGACATAGATTTTTTGGGTGTTGAAGGAAAGGGATGAGGTGCATCAAAAGTAGATGCAGTTGGAAGAGGCTATTAATAAGAATTGCAGTGAATTTATGGACGTTCATGTCCATGCCAAGGAACCACAAGCAACAAAGGTTGTGAAGCTTTCTCTCACAATCAAGGAATCAAAGGAAAAAATTGAGAAGCTAAAATTTGAATATCAGGGTCATATTTTTGAGTTGCAAATGAGGCTACAGCCAGCTATGCCACTAGGAGTTAGAGAGAAGAGGGAGGAAGACCTTAAAACTGCACTGGAAGGTATCTCCACCACAGTAAAGGACTGTGGTAAAAGTTTAGATGATACAATGGAAATTTATACCTCGTTGCAAGAGGATCTAAACATCCAGTAGATTTAGGAAGAGATACATGAAATGGAGAAGTAGTTGAAAAATATCTGAGAAACTGCGAGGACATTATCCCCTCCGCAATGGCTCGCTTGGATCATATAAGGAAAGAATCTTCAAAGCCATATTGAGGATCTACTAAGGAAAGAGTATCTGATCATCGCGAGGACTGAGCCATTGTAGGATGAGGCCATTCATCTCTCACAAGTAGTCGATGGAAAGCTTAAGGAGATGTGCAAGTTGTAGAAATACATCCTCCAGAAGACAGCCAGGTCTACCACTGAGAAGTTACTCAAGGAAGTGCGCCAGGAAGAAAATAAATTGTAGAGATGCTTTAGCCTTGCAATGAGGCCTATGAAAGAATAAAAATGAAGATTCAGGGTTTACCATTTGAGTGACTCGAGATGATTCACATGTGAGTGTTGAGGGCCTATTGGGCGCAATCCAACTTGGTGTATTTTCTGGTCAAAGAATCTGAAACTCAAGGATCGTAGTGCATAGTACCACGAAGCTAGATCTACCTCTTGGAATTTAAGGGCTTCGAGATGGGCCAAAGACCCTAATTTTGTAACACGTTTGAGGTTTTAGTCTATTATTTTATCCTTCCATGGTATGTGGACCATGGTTTTGTATGAGTTAAATGTTAATAAAGAAATGTAAGGCTTTGGTGAAGATATAAATATATATAGATAGAGGTAATAATTGATGAGCACAAGCATTTTCCATATATATTTTAGTCTGTTTTGGGTCTTAGGAAGGCTCCACAGCTGTGTGCATGGAGGCCTTGAAGAGTCTACAACATTGTGCATAGACCACCTGTAGGTGTGTGCGCAGGTCGTAGAATTAAATGTACTGAAGAGACCTATCATAATAAAGAAGAAGAAGTTTTGGAAAGCTTATTCTGCATCTTTATGTGTTTTGTTTTCTTTCTGTACATTTATGAAAAGCTATGGTTATATCTTAGTTTATATTATACTGTGATGTGTTTATGTTTATCTGAATGATGTGAAGTGATTAAGTAAGATATACCCACGCAGTAGTTGCAAGTATGATAGAATATTTATTAAGTATAGAAAACTGAATTACAACCACCTTGTGCATTCCCTCAAGGCTACAGAAACCTAGTTCTGCAACTACCCATAGCCACCTCGGGTGAGATTTGGATCTTCTTGTAGGTCATTTCCAAAAGGGCCAGTCTCTCGGGTTTTTTTGGTGCGAAGTAAAATTTGAACTTGGGTCAAGCCCAACTAATTCAACTCTCTTGAAAAGGAGATAAATGATCAACGATCGTATTCAACCTCCTTTATATTTAGAATATGATTGTGAGGATATTGTTGAAGAAACTATAGAAGTTCAAGAAAACCAATTCTCTTCTCTCTTAGAGGGAGAAAATGAAATAGAAACACATGAAGGAGAAGGAAATGATATGGATGCCCCACTAGATGATGATGTGATATAAAGCTATTGCGAACATATTTTTGAATTCGTGTAAACCAAATTTCACAAGAAATATGATCTCAGGTCATCTAGGAAAAGGTACATGGGGGAGATCAGAATAAAGAAACTATTCATCCAAGTTCCCCTAAGCCAGTAGATAAAGGGAAGAAACTACTCAAACCTATCTCAACAACCAAGAAAGATCCTCCAATCCTATTCCCCCACAGACAAATACAATATTCATTTAGACAAAGAACTTGTTGAGTATGCTAAAATTGATAAGAATCCCTCTTCCTTTAGTCTTCAAAAAGAGTTGGAGAAAGTAAAGATAGTGGTCCCTTTGACTGAAGTATTGAAAAAAATCAGTTATAAAGCTCAAGTGTCTCGTTTTATGAGTTCACCCACCACTCCCCCCTACAATATAGTCTTAACCTTCAAGAAGAGAGGTAGATGGTCTTGTTTGGACCCCATGTGGAGGAGAAGGACTCATCCACTTCCCCATTCTATGTCACCTTGGTGATTCATGACCTACTACTACACAATTTTATTCTTGAATCAGGAGCATCTCATAACTTAATGCCATTATCTATGATGGAATAGTCGCTAACATCCCTACAAGATTTGGTATGCTTTCTCAAGGTCATGGGGAATGAAAATGGGGGGTCCATTAAGTTGGATCTAAAATATGCTACCATTCCTATGTTTGGTGGAGAGGAGCTTCGATTATATAGGGAATCTAGATTTGTGATGACAGTGAAAAAGGTAGACAATTTAAATAATGCTCCTATGTATAAAGAGAAGGATTTTTATTGTCTTCTATTAGAAAAATATGATCAAATTATAAGAGAAACTAAGGTGGAATTTTTATCTCATCTGAGTAAAAAATAATTGGAACATGACAACGTATGGAAATTGTATTTTGATGGTTCTTATTCTAGGGAAGGAAATGGGGTAGGTGTGTTATTGGTATCTCCAAATGTTAGCTTGATCCCTCTCTCTTTCAAGCTAGAATTTGAGGCCACAAACAGTGTTACTGAATATGAAGCTTTTCTATTAGGCCTGCAAGCTGCTAAAAAACTTACATTGGGTGCTTGAATGTGTTTGGGGATTCAAAGATTGTGGTGAAGCAAGTAGAAAATAAATGTCAAACCAAACACCCAAGATCGAAGTCTTATAGGAACGAATTGTGGGATTTGGTTGAAATTTGGTATTCAGTTCTTTCCTAGAGAGCGAAAGAGGATGGCTGACTCTTTGGAAATGTTTACTAGTAATTTCAAATCCCTTCAAAACCCCTTGCTCGAATATGAAGTTGAGATGAAGTACAAAACTACAGCACCAGACAATGTGAAGTACTGGAAGGTGTTTGAAGACAATGAACAAATCAAAAGATTTATGGAGGTGGTAGGATAATGCTCGAACTCATTGATTGACCATGAGGACAAGAAAATGACAGATGAACAACAATTCAGTTGGGAATAATCTATTTTTGGTCATAAAATCATGCAAATAAAGTGAAATACCATCCCTAGATAGTTGGTTCCAAGGGAAAGGCATGTCAAATATGCTAATATGTGTCAAGTGCTAAGCATGAAAAGATGTGCAAGGTTTTGACAATACGTTCCAGGGACTATCAAGGAAAGAAAAAGGAGAAACAAGTTAAACTAAAAGGAAATGAATAGATAATAGGGTTAATACGTCATCAATTTACCTTTTCCACGAGGGGCATGCTAGGCACGCTGACACTATGTGGAAATACATACCAAGTGCCAAGTGTTAATTCATTCTAAGTGCCAAATCATCCTCTATTACTTCTCATCTACTTTCCAATAATTAATATCAAATAACTTTAATATTAAACCATGCCAAATCTTACCAAGGCATCTTAACGAATTTTAACTATGCTAATACTTTCTAGGCACAAAAACGTGCCAAGTACCAAAATGTGTTAGGGACTGATACACATGTTATGAAGTGGAAGGGCATGCCAAAGAGTGCTAAGGTGTGAAAGAGTGTGCTAATGCACACTGAGGAGTGTTAGGGTGTACTAGGGAAACACAAGGGACAACTAGTTCAAAATGCATGGAACTGAATGAGTAGGAGGGTGTGCTAGGGAATGTTAATGAGTGTTAGCTAACATGCCATAGAGGAAGTGACAATGTATGCTAAGAAATGGTAAGGCATAATATGGAATATCACAACATGTCAAGAAGTGAAGAGTGTGCTAATGAGTTCCATTGTGTGTAAACATCTGCCAAATAGTTCCAAGACATGCAAGATGCTAAAGCATGTTGGGATGTCTAGGGTGCTAGGGTATTCCAATATGTGTCAAGGAGTATCAAGGCAATAAAAATAAGAACTAAGCTAAAATGCAAGGAAATAAAAACATAAGAGGTTTAATAATTCAAGAGTTTATCTTCTTCAAAAGGGGCATGCTAGGCACACTAATAATATGTTCCAATACATGCCAGGTTCCAATGTGTGGAAACTACTCATTTATGTTAATGCATGCCAAAATTTTCTAGGGCAGGCTAGGGAATACAATGAATGGAAACACATTCTAAGAGAGTGTTATGCTATGCTAGGGCCTTCCAACATGTGCTTGGGTTTCCTCGTCAGGGAAATATGTTTTAGGTACAAATATGTTCTAAGACATGCGAGGTGCTAAGTAATGTTAGTGTGTGCCAAATCATGTTAAGATGTGCCAAGATTTTTGAAGAGTGCTAGATCTCTTTGATTAATGTTGTGAAACCAACTCCAAAAATAGAAGAAAAGAGATATCAACACCTTAGAAATAAGCCACTTCGAGGGGGCAACCTCCATTACATTACATGAATGAACAATTCTTGGATGATACAATGACAAAACCTCCTTTCTATATATAGGAGTCCATGGGGCCATAACGTAATCCTAGTGGGGCCACAATGTAATCCTAGCTGACCTAATAATAATAATGTAAGGGCACGATAATAACAATATGGGGGTTACAGGGGTACAACAATAACAATAAGGGGGTTACACTAACAACAATAAGGGACTATACTAGTAATATAGGGACCTAACATGATCGTCTCCTTCAAAAAAGTGTTGTCAAAAATGCTTGAGTAGCTCTAGGTGCTTCTGTATAAAATTCTCATCCTCCCATGTAGAATCTTCAGTGGGTAGGTTCTTTCATTCGATGAGATACTCTGAAATTGATCAATTTCATAGCTGTCAAGTTCTTGTTTCCGTGACTGCTTCAGGTTCCAATATGGTTTTTCCTTCCTCATCAAGTTCTGGCAATATTGTTTGAACTGGAAGTTTCCCCCCTATAAAATTTTTTAAGCATGAAACATGGAAAACTGGATGCACTCGCGAAGAAGTAAGAAGCTCCAATTTGTATGCCATAGTACCAATCTTTTGCAACACCTTGTAAGGACCATAGTACTTTGATGATAATTTATTATCCTTCTTAGCTTGCTTGAGGGACATTTTTTTGTATGGTTGTAGCCATTAAAATACCTAGTCTCCCACATCAAAACTTCTCTCACTGCACTGTTGGTCTGCCTCTTGTTTCATTCGATTTTGTGCCAAATTTAGGTTATCCTTTGAGATTTGGAGAGCTTCTTGTTGATTCTCGATGTGATCCTCCACTTCTTTAACCCTAGAATTTTACCTTAAAGAAGATGTGATGGAAGGTGGATGATATCCATAAAGTGCCATAAATGGGGTCATTTTTGTTGCAGTATAGAAGGAAGTGTTATACCACCATTCAGCGAGAGGTAACCACTTGACCCATTGTGCTTGCTTATTAGATACAAAAAAACGAAGATATCCTTCCAAACATTTATTCACTATATTTGTTTGACCATCGGATTGGGGATGATAAGAGGAGCTATGAGCTAGTTGAGTACCCAAACAAGAAAATAATTTCGTCCCAAAAATTCCTATAAAAATGGGATCTTTGTCACTTACAATAATCTTCGGGTTTCCATCTAGCTTTTGAATTGTTTCCATAAATACCGTAGAAACTATACTTGCTTTAAATGGATGAGATAATACACAAAACTGTGCATACTTGGTAATTCTATCAACTACCACCATGATGACACTCCTTCCTTCAGACTTATGTAAACCTGTGATAAAATCCATTGAAATCTCCTCCCAACGTTGACTTCGAATGGATAAAGTTATCTCAACTTTATTTTGTTGGAAAACCAAACATTCCGCCACAAACTTTTGAATATTATAATTAAGTCCATCCCAAAAAAATTCTTTGTTCACCCTATGGTAATTTTTAAAAAATCCCGAGTGTCCTCCTAAAGGAGAAGTGTGTAATTCCAAAAGAATCTTTTGTTTTCGTTGGGAATTCTTGCAAATATATAAGTGATATTTGTACCATAAGGAATAATTTTTGCAACTAAATGTATTAGATGTACTAGGATCTTGCTGAAACTTTTGAATGAGTGTCCACACTTCTTCATCCTTCTTCCATTCATCCCTTTCTTTGGTTATTCAATCTAGTTGGATAATAGGAATGGCACAAAGCAATGCTTCCACCTCTTCATCCTTTCTTGAGAGTGCATCTACAACAACATTTAGCTTCCCTTTTTTGTAGATGATTTCAAATTCATAACCCAACATCTTTGTGACCCATTTTTGTTGCTCTTCTGTAGATAGTCTTTGCTCCAAAAAGTGTTTAAGACTATCATGATCAGTTTTTACCTTGAAGTGTCTTCCCATTAGGTAAGGTCTCCATTTCTTTAGTGCATGTAGTATTGCCAACATTTCCTTCTCATAAATAAACTTTTGTAAATACTTTCCTTTGATTGAATGACTTTCAAAAGAAATGGGTCTTCTTTCTTGCATTAAAAAAACACCAATTCCATTTCTTGAGGCATCACATTCCACAATAAAGGTTTTTGTGAAGTCTGGCATAGCTAATACTGGTGCGAGGAACATTGCCTCTTTAAGATGTTAAAAGGCCTTAGTTTCTTCAGGAGTCCATGAAAATGCATCTTTCTTCAATTATGTTGCTAGAGGTGCTGCTATTCTCCCATAATTCTTAAAAAACTTTCGATAATACCCTGTTAACCCAAGAAATCCACGCAACTTCTTTATGGTTGTGGGGACTTTCCATTCCTTAATGGCTTTAATTTTGTTAGGGTCTACCTTAACACCCTCATGAGATACAATATGAGCCAGATATTCCACCTCTTGTAATCCAAAGAAACATTTCGATGTTTTTGCATATAATTGTTTCTCCTCCAATAGTTTGAGCACCCTGTCAACATGTTGAACGGGATCCTTCCAAGACCTGTTGTAGATTAGTATATCATCAAAAAATACTAGCACAAATTTTCTAAGGAAGGTTTTGAAAATGGACTTCATCAACCCTTGAAATGTACAAGGTGCATTGGTAAGACCAAAAGGCATGACCAAAAATTCATAATGACCCTCATGAGTTAAAAATGTTGTTTTTGGAATATCTTCATTCTTCATTCTAATTTGATGATATCTTGAATGAAGATCCAACTTGGTAAAATAAATTGCTCCTTGTAATTCATCCAGTAATTCATCAATCATAGGAATGAGAAATTTATATTTAGTACTTAGCTTATTGAGCTCCATATAATATAGACACATGCGCCATAATCCATATTTATTGTGCACCAATACTACTGGGGCAGAGAAAGAACTTTGACTAGGTTGAATTATACTAGTCTCTAACATTTCTGCAATCATACGTTCAATTTCACTCTTTTATACATAGGGATATCTGTAAGGCCTGATGTTTGGAGGAACACTTCCTAGAATCAAATGAATAGCATGATCATGATCACGAATAGGTGGGATTCCTTTGGGAGTATCAAACACCTTGGAATGATTGTACAAGACTTTTAGGAGATCTGGAGAAATAGATGATTTTGATGTTGGAACTTCTAGTGAGCATAATTGTGCAATTATGCCTTGTCGTTCTTTATTCAGAAGCTTTGTCATGAAATTAGAGCTTATTATCTTTCTCAGATTCCCTGTGATACCCCGTAATTCGATTTCCTTTCCTTCCGAAAAAAAATTCAAGAAAATTTCTTGAAAATTAAAAGCTATCATCCCCAAATACTCTAACCATTGTACTCCTAGTAAAACATGAGCACCTCCCATTGGGATGGAAAGAATTGGACTATTCAATACATATTCCCCCATGGCTAGATTCATATTATGGCATTTTCCTGAGAAAATTATAGTTCCTCCATTTGCAACCATCACTTGAAATTTAGGTGCTGGGTATTGGAAACAATTCAATTCCTTGGCTACCTTACAATGAAAAAAATTATGTGTACTACCCGAATCAATCAACACTATTAACCTTTTCTTCTTGATATGTCCTTCTATCTTGAGAGTTTGAGGAGTAGTAATTCCTACCAATGCATTACATGATATGGTTGGACTCATTTCTTCTTCTTCTAGGGTTGCTTCTTGGTGTATATCCTCTTCTTTTGAAGTTTCTTGTTCATTTTCTTCCTCCTCTTCACAATCTATGTAAAATAATTTCTTCTCAACACACTTATGACCTTTAATGTATTTTCTATCACAACTATAGCAAAGCCCTTTTTCTCTTTTTTCATCCAATTTTTGTGGTGTCAACCTTGTAGGTTGTGGAAATCTAGGTGTATCAACACTTCCATCTTTATAGATGTTAGTGGTAGGCTTCCTTGTGACCATAATTTTACATTCAATTTTTCTTGCCAACCTGAATGCCTTCTCCAATGAATCAGGTTCCCAAATGCAAACTTCATGTTGGAAGTTATCCTTTAAAGTCCCTATAAAGAAATCAATCATGTGTTCCTCTGGAATATCAGTTACCCTTATATTCAATTTTTGGAAGTCCTCAATGTACTCCACCACTGAACCCTTTTGTTTGTGATTTATCAATTGGCTAAAGAAGGTGTTTCTATTTGTATCCTCATAATGTGCTATCATTTCCTCTATAAAAATTGACCAAGTGAAAAAAAATTTACAGGAGAAAAGCCATTGATACCATACAAATGTGTTTTTTTCTAAATGTAAAGTTGCAATGTGTACCTTTTGTGTGTTTTGTACATTATTGAGATCAAAATATTGTTCCATCTGTAGTATCCATGTTACGGGATCCTTGCCATCAAATTTAGTCATATCCATCTTTGGAATATGGCGTTTCTTCAATCCAACATTAGAGTTTATGAAATCATGATTAACATTTGTTTTTTCCTCATCATGATTTTCTTCTACTATCTTTTCTCCATTAGGAATAATTTCTTGTATCAACTTTGACAAACCTTCCTTCAAACCTTCCATGTCTTCCTTCAAACCTTCTATATTTTCTTCCATAACATACTTTAAACCTTCCATCGTAGATTCCTTAACTCTCTTCAAACCATCCATCTTTTCTTCCAGACTTTTCTTCAAAACATCCATTTCATTTTTTGTTGTTGTTTGCGAGAGCGAAATTTGTTGCATTTTCTCTTGTAATTTTGTTATGTCATGTTGCATTTATTCATCATCATGAGCCATACTAGAGCCTTCTGAAGGCTTAATGCGTGTTGAATTCTTTTTATGGGGAATTTTAGAACCCAATACTAATAACTATTCTACAATATTCCCTTGGAATTAGTTCAAATTGATTCTTCAAACAAGACACACCTTTATGCAATTTGGATAACAATACACACCTTTTTCTTTCTTTTGAGGAGCTTGATATTGAAATAGAGTTATCTCTGTGATTGTGAATCTTAAATATTTGAAATTTGGCCCTGAGGTAGCCCTCTGAATCCTCTTTTGAATTCCACAGGTCTGACCTAATTTGTATTCTTCAAGGCAACGTTATGTCCAATCTCCACCAATGACCTAATTATGGACTGGTTCATTAGAGCGAACTTGTATTACTTTCCACGTGTCACTGTTTGCTCCTTCAACTCTGAAATTATAGAAAATAAACTACAGTCCATGTGCTTCTAGCCACTTTTTATAGACTTCCAATCCGATGCTCAAAGAGAGAGTTATGAAGATTTTTCCGCGATCACCTCTTTGAGATGAAATTCAGGAGCCTGAAAAAGCCCTAAATTCCACAGATCATATCTCCGAAAATATTGTGAAAAAAGCTCTGAAATTTTGCAAAAATTTTCCTCAGGATTTCGGATTCGCACTCTAAAATTTTTAGCTTCTGACCCTTTGTAGAAACAAATTTATAGTGGAAATTCCATGATGACCTGTTTGGTGTAGCAAAACCCTAGAATCCAAAGCTTTGATAACACATGTTGTGAAACCGGCTCCAAAAATAGAAGAAAAGAGATATAAATTCCTTATAAATAAGCCACTTTGAGGGGGAAACCTCCAATACATTACATGAATGAACAATTCTTGGATGATACAAATGAAAAAACCTCCTTTCTATATATAGGAGTCCATGGGGCCACAATGTAATCCTATTCTACCTAACAATAATAATGTAAGGGAACAATAATAACAATATGGGGGTTACAAGGGCACAAAAATAACAATAAGGGGGTTACACTAACAACAATAAGGGACTATACTAGTAATATAGGGAACTAACAAGGGCCTTCCAACATGTGCTTGGGTTTCTTCGTCAAGGAAATATGTTCTATGTACAAATACGTTCTAAGACATGCGAGCTGCTAAGAAATGTTAGTGTGTGGAAAAACATGTTAAGATGTGCCAAGAGTGTTGAGGAGTGCTATATCTCTCTCATTAATAAAATTGACAAAGCTTTATTATGTATTAAATAATATAGTTTCTATGCACACTAGTGGAACTTTATCTAAAGGGATTTTGTTAGAGAATAAACCTAATATAGATTAATCATGTATTGAATCACAGGAAAAATATATTCTCATTACTTGAGGGAAATGACTCACACTAGTTAATTCTTAAAAATTGAGTGAATATAACCACTATATGGCCTTAGACACATAATGAAAAATACTCCACAACAATGGTCTTAAATCGTTATCCTTTGACAAAAAGTATAGTAACATGCACATAGCATCATCAAAAAATCATTGGAATTATTAATGATGATGAAATTTTTTTGACCGTCACCAAAAGTAACCAAAAAGAGCATTGGTGAGGACCAATAAAATATTTTCACTAGAAGTGTCACCAAAGAGAGAATTAGTGACGGGCCTTTAACAACCCTCACGAAAAGTGTCATTGAAAATGGCTTTGGTGACAAACCTTAAATGACCATCACTATATGCACTTACAACAACACATTTTTTAAGGATAGTCACAAGCATGACCTTCACCAATGCCATTTCTCCTTGTAGTGAAGGAATATTTCTTTTATTATTTAAAGGATATCTTGATGTATTTTTCAAAGGTGGATATACTGCACAATATTCATCACATGGAACTTCAAGATTGTGGATGGGAAGTGAACAGGGTGACAAATTACTATGTAAAAACTTGTTTGACATTAGAGGGTAGAAGAAGGAATCATGCCTACTGTTTAGTGAAGATATTCAAATGATTCATGGGTGAGAGGATTAGTGAAAATATATACAACTTGTTATTTTGAGGGGACATATTCCAACTTAATTTTCTATTCTAGGACCCATTCTCTTAGAAAATGGTATTTTATTGGAATGTGCTTGGTATTTGAGTTCATGGCATGATTTTTGGGGATACTGATGGCACTTGTGTTGTAAAAAATAATACATAAATGATGATGGAATGTGACCTGAATATCTTGCACTGTTTGAACCATCCATAGAAGTCGAGTGCAACAAGCAACAATTGAAACATATTCTACTTCAGTGGTTGATAAAGCAATAGAAATTTTCTTTTTACTGAACCAAGAAAATAGACTTAGTCCCTATAGAAATCTCTTCCACTAGTGTATTTGTGATCATCAAGACTACCAACCCAATCAACATCTGTATAAGCGTGAAGTGAAAAATTAGTGTTCTTGGAGTACCATAATCCAAGATCTTTATCCCTCTGTAGATACTTGAATATTCCCTTGGATGCCTTGAGATGTGTTTCTTTAGGATTTTCTTGAAATCATCCAAATATGAAAACTGCATGCATAACATCTAGTCGTTTAGCTATAAGATAAAGTAAATTCAAATCATAGACTTGTATTGAGATTGATTAACAGCTGGAGAGATATCTTCTTTAATGAGGCTACATTCTATTTTCATAGGCGTGCATATTGGTTTACAATCTTGTAAGCCATACTTTTACATAATCTTCTAAACATATTTGGTTTGTGAAAGAAAGATACCATTTTTGGTTTGTTGTACCTATAAACCAAGAAATTATGTTAGATCACCAAGTAAGGACATCTCAAATTCTTGATGCATGAATAAAGAAAACCCTTGTCTCATTTTGTCAACATTTCTCACAAAAATTATGTTATCAACATAAACCACTACCACCAATAGTTTATCTTCATCTTGTTTTATATATAGATTGTTTTCTTTAGACCCTTTTGTGAATCCTTCTTGTTGTAGATACATGCCAAGACAATAATACAGAAATCCAAGATAATTTTTTAATCAATATAATGCCTTCTTGAGTTTGAAAACAAGATTTTATCATTTCCAAGTACGAATGCTTCACTTTGTTCAATATAAACTTCTTCTTAGAACTCCCCATTTAGGAATGAAAATTTAACATCCATTTGATACACTTTAAAGTTGTGAAATCTGGAAAATGCAAGGAAAATTATAATGGATTCAATTCGAACTACAAGTGAAAATGTTTCCTCAAAGTCCATTCCTTCATGTTGAGCATAGCCTTTACATACAAGTCTTGCTTTATTTGAGACTACTTGTCCATTTTAACTTTGTTTGTTTTTAAATACCCATTTTGTTCCAATTGCATTTTTATTATGAGTTCTCGAAACAAGTTCCAATGAATGATTCTTTTCCATTTGATCAAGTTCTTCATCCAAGTTTCATCCATACTTTATTTATTCACATTTTGAGATTCAATTATGAAAAATAAGGCTAAGTTCCTAGATGTTCCAACAAATTTTCTTCTTTTTTGTATTCTAGATTCTTCATCGCCTAGAATTTGAGATTCATGATGATTTTTTTGAACATACCTTAATGGAGTCCTTTTTGGCATACTTAGATTTTCATTTTCTTCTTTCGAGGCTTCTCTTTCTTCTTTTCCTACAAAGTCTTGGATCTTAGTAGGGAGTTGTTCATCATCTAATTGTACTTATATTTTGGTACCTGCAAATGATTCTACAATCACCACATCTATACTTTCAACAACCTTCTAGAGCCTTTTATTATAACGTTTATATCCTTTACTTCTGGAAGAATTTCCAAGAATAATTCCAATCTTATCATCATTTTTCTTTATAAAAAAATTGTTTCCAAAAATTCTAAAGTGTTTCTCATTTGTAGGTTTTTCAGATCAGAGTTCATATGGAGATTTATCATTGTTTACTCGAACATGGGCCTTGTTGATTATATCGATGATTTTATGTATTGCTTCTCCCCAGAAGGTGTGAAGTCTTCCTGACTCATCAAGCATGGTTCATGCCATTTGCTGAAATGTTTTGTTCATTATTTCTACCACTCCATTTTGTAGAGGACTTTTAGCTATCAAAAACAACATTTTGATGCCATGCTTCTCAAAAAAGTTTAAAAAAATCATCTGATATAAAATCTCCTCCTTTGTTAGATCTAATACATTTTATTTTTAATTATAATTCATTTTCCACCATAACCTTGAATATTTTAAAATTTTCAAATGTCTCATCCTTATAATTTAGTCAACCAACCCAACAAGTTCATGTAAATTCATTAATTAATAACATAAATTATTGATCACCACGAGGAGTCGTCTTTCTCATAGGTCCACCCAAATCAGTATGAAAAAGTTCAAGGGGTTTAATTGAGGTGAATTCTTTAGCTTTGTACTGAAATATAAATTTCTAACCAAATTGGCATGATTTCCAGATAATATTTTTAGGTGGAGAGATGTATGACAAGTCATGAACTACTACCTTATTTCTTGACTTGTATAGTTGAGAAAATTTGAGTTGTCCCAATACTTTGTACCATAACCAACTTTCTTCCGATTTGCTGAAAAAGTAGTGCTCTTTGCCTCCTACGATATAGACATTGCTTGGAGTCTTGGTTCCCTTGATTATAGTCTTACCTGTATCCAAATTTCTTACCAAGGAATTATTTGCCCTGAAAAATAAATTCATGCCCCTGATCAAACATTTGACTAACACTTAACAATTTATGTCTCATCCCATAAACAAATAATACATTCTCAAATTTGACCAATTATTTTAATACCACAAATCCTTTTCCTTTAATAGTAGAAAGTGAATTATTACCAAACTCACATTCTTTTATTTCTTAATTTCATTAAAATATAAAACTTATCTCTATCACATGTAATATGCATTGAAAAATCACTATCAATGTACAATATATTCTTTTGTTCTCCTACATATAATGCTAGAATACAATTTTTCAGAGGAAGTAATTTTCTTTTTCCATGCCTTGGGAGGTTTTGAATTATGTTGATGTAGATAAGATGAATTCATCCTAATTCTTCATTTAGTTTATTCACAACCAAAATTATTTCAAATAGAACATTCAACTTCATTCTAAAGAGGGGGGAAAGCATTATAAGAATACTTCTTTGACATGTTTGCATTATGTTTATTTCTTTCTTCTCTAGTCATAATAATTTTATAAGCAACACAATGAATTTCTTTGTGACCAAATTTGTGACAAGTGAAGCATTTACCATTGAAGTAATAATACTAAGGAGTATTATACATTCTTGAGTAGTTTGACCTTTTTTCATGGAAAGGCTATCTTTCCTTAGTCTAGTTTGACCCTTCATTCTTTTGTTGAGTCCTACTATTCTGATGATTGCTTCTTATTACAACATTGGTGTAGCTTTTTATACCCGTTTCAGAGGATTTCATAGGATATGATGTTTCACCATTAATATTGTATCCAAGACCTGTCTTGATTAGTGGATAGCACTGAACTTTAGAGATTTCCTCTAAAGTTTTAGATCTCTTAGAAAATATAAGATTCAGAGACTTAGTTTTCTCAAGTTCCTTTCATAGTCCCACAATTTGAAGTTCTAATTTTTCACAGTGTTTTTCATTTTCTTGGATATGTTTATTCAATATTCTTATACTAATTTAAGCTCTTCTAGATAGATATTTTTCCGAGTTATTTCTTCAACTACGTTGTTTTATTTATACAACCTGATTTCCTTTTCTTGATTCTTGTTTATGACCCTGAGTCCATCAATTTCATCTAAATCATCCATAAAGTCATCATTACTCTCAAAATCATCTACACAATATTTTTCAAATTCCATAGGTAATTGTAAATCTTGATCTTATTCATCACCCTCATTATTGTAATAATATTCACTATGTTCATGTATATAAAAAATTTTCTTTCTACTAAAACCTCTTTTGAAATTCTTCTTTGAAACATTCTTTCATTTTTCATGATTTTTTTTATAAGGACATTTAGCAGCATAATGACCTACTCTTCCACAGGAAAAACATTTGAAAGGAAGCTTACCTTTGAACATACAAATTCCTACTTGGATCTTCTTCAATAAGTTTTCTTCCTTTTCATCTGAAATGTAAATTGTACCTTTAGGATCCTCCTTTTCTTTCCCTTTGTTAGTTGCTTTGAATGTTACTTCTCTAACACCTGGTGTGTTACACCAATTTTTGGTCATCTAACTTGTTATTATTAGATGGACCAAAGTACACCATGTAGGACCAATTTTACCCTAGTAAAATTGCTTTCACTATGAAAAATAACTTAGTAATCCATAAGTTATTAAGTTGTTTATGGTCTAAACAAGAAACCCCACGAGGAATAATTGAATAAATCCTTACTTGTTTGATTTTCCTAAAGGGATAATTAATTAAACCACATTTAAATTAATATTCCTGGTCATATTTAACCCAAAACAGGAATATTAATTAGATAAATCACTATTTATCTTATTATTTTCTAGGAATAATTATTTAAAACATTATTTAAATAATATTCCTTGTTAAATTTGACTAAATCGTCTATAAATAATTGAATAAATCATTATTTATTTAATTATTACTCAACCAAATTCTTAAAATAATAACTAAATCATTTATTTATTTATTATTTACAAATTTTGACCAAATTCGAATTCCTTTTCCCTCCAACAAAAAATAGAATATTCCATAAAAGTTGGATCTAGATTTGGTTAATAATATTTTAATTGTGCACTAATATCTAGACTAACTCAATATTTTGTTATAAATAGAAGGGTTTTTCCAATCATTCACTAAATTTTGCTGCCTAAAGATCACTCAGGATTTATACTTTTGGTTTGACTTTGATCCTCCATCATTGTGATATTTTTCTACCTTTTTGCTTGTGAGCCCCCCATTGAGTTCCATTTTTGTCTAGGTTTTCTACACCATCAAGAGAGAGATATCTTAGATCTAAATCGCTGAGGACATACAAGAACCCATCTTATTGAGGGGGACCAGTAACATATTTCTATGTTCCCTTCTAAGGTGTCATAAATACATAATTCTTTAAAAATATTCGTGTCTTGTCTATTGGATGCATGGAGCAATTTTTTTATTATTTGTTATTTAATGTCTTTAACTGCATAGATCTGGATTTATGTAGCATTTATTCTGATCACTAACTAAATATCTAAGGAAATTGACAACCATCGTTGACGTTAGGGTTGCTTGTTATACACAGTAGAAGTGAGCTTTTTTTTTACGCTTGCGATTAGAATTCACACTAACAATTGGCGACTCCACAAGGGTTTATAATTACTACCACTATCATTTTTCAGATCCCTGCATGAACAACTACTTCAACCCCTAGGGTTTTTCTTCAAATTATTATTATTTATTTCTTGATTTTTTTTTAACCTTTAAAACACTAAAAAAATTAAAATTCTAACTTTCGTGTGTTTCTGGGCCTATTGCGCGGGTGACAGGTATCAGTTGTAGCTTAGACGACAATTTTTTCTGAAACCTGCTCCTGAGATGGCCGGAAGTGTAGGTCGCACTTTTTGGGCCAAAGCTTGTGACCTCAACCTTCAAGATGCTAAAAAAAGCCTAAAACCTACGACCTCTACTGAAAATAAGTCAGATTCTGCGACCTGTGCTTTTTACGGGATTTTTTCTGTTATTTTTCTGGGTTTGTATGGGATACTATTCAGGGTTATTTGACCTCCCTCTCCACCTGTCTTGGACCTGTACTTACTCTGTTTTACTCGTCGAAGTAGGAACCAAGCCCCTTAGGGCTTCAATACACTTCCACCTTTTTAGGAGGAGTTTAGTTGAAGCAGGTCTGCTAAGATTTCAGTGTGTTAAGCCATTTTTTTAGATCTGAACCTATACTTTCAAATCCATTCTAGATCGGTTATTCATCCATCCAAAACACCTCTTTTCATTTTTTTTTGGTCCTCCTTTAGGGTCCCCTCCATTTCCTTTCAGATTGTGTCCTTTCACCACCTTTTTTGTAGCATTTTTCCCTATGGTTTTTTGTTGTTTTCTACACCTATTTCCAGTAGATATGACCTTTAGATCCCTCTCCCTCCCGAATTTAGATCCATTGGCCATTTTTTGTGTTTTGAATACATTTTTTCCACCCATAGACTAGTTGTTGGGAAGCCCTCCTCCTTGGGTTTAAATTGATGCATCTTTAACTGTTTATTTTCTGTCATATTCAGTTCACTTTATTGTCATTTTTAGATTTATTTATAGTTATACATGATATTTTTTATTTTTTTCTCTACACATGTCAGGGCTTAATTAAAATTAACACAATTGTCACATACACGCACACTCTAAGAGAAGAGCGTCTCGTTTACACTGTCAGGCCAAAACTATAACATTGTAATTAACTGATCCTACAACGCCCTGCCCTTGTTTTGACATCATAATAATTTGATCCTGCACCTCCTTACCCTTGTTGGTATCTCTTCCTTCTCTGATCAGTGTTTTTTTTCCATCATTGCACCCCCAAGGAGTTAATCCCGAAGACTCCTAGGCCTTCATCCTTAATTTCTGGTAGGAATGCTTAGTACTCCACATAGGGTTCGAGTTTGTCCTCCACTGAGTCCCCATTCTTACTCTTCTTCTGGTTCATCGGGTTCCCCTTATGGTTCTATCCCTAGATCTCCTCCTGTCACCTTCACCATGTATGGTTCAGGACCTAACGCTGGTGGTAGCCCCGACCCTAATGCTGGGAATACTACTAGTGGGGCCCCAATAGGAACTATCCTTGCTTCTCCCTTGTTTCCTTATATGGTAGGCCTCAGTCTTCCCGATTTTAACCAGTTGGTTAATAACCCAATATACCATGACCCTGGTTGGCCTGCTATGCCAACCAAGCTCCCTTCAGACATCCCCAAGTTTGAAGATATTGCTGGAGAGGATCCTACCAGCCACGTTCATTCTTTCCACATGTGGTATTCATCTAACTCCATTACCGATGACTCTGTCCATATTTAGTTGTTCTATTGTACGCTTACTGGAGAAGCTTCCAAGTGGTATGTCGACCAGGCCTACTCCTCTGATACTACTTTTGTGACCTTTGGCAGGGATTTTTTGTCTTACTTCCAGCTTCCCCTTCGCTATGACACCAGTACAAACTCTTGACCTCTTTCATAAATCGTCTGCGACCTGCCTATCTGATCATGTCCAAGAATGGCAAAGAAGAAAAAGCTTATGTCGAGCTCCTACCTTTGAATACCGTGTTTACATGGACTGGTTTCTCCAATCAATTTTTCTTGCCATTGGCAAAGATGTCACCTATCACTTCCCTTAGACCGAGGAAGCTGCCCTCCATATTGTGTTGAAGTATGAACTAATCTATGCACAATCTAGTTATGTTTATACCATCTTACCTGATCTCCCTAGACCCAGTGGTGCCAACACACTAGGGGCATCCCACGCCACCGACAATATCGTTGGAGCCCATTCACATCTGTACACTCATACTCACATGGGTTATGGTCTCCCTCAAGGAGGGGCCAACTCCTGCTACACTTTTTCCCCTCCCGGTAGCATGTATCTAGGATACAACATGCCTCCTTTCACCCAACCTGCTTACCCAAATTTCTCCCAACCTCCTTATTATCTCTATCCGCGGCCTGGTGCTCTAGCTCCTCCAACATTAGCACCTCGGCCTCCCTTTCCTTCTTAAGCTCAGTAATAGTAGGCACCACCCCCCGAGGGTTAGGTGTATGCACAGCAGGGTGTGACTATTCCTCCTACTTCCAAAAAGAAGAGGAAAGGAAACCAAAACCGGAAACAAAAACCAATCTTCCCTAGGTAATCCAGGAGAAAATCCCCAAGGGGATGCACCTAACACTACAACTCAGCAACAAGGCACTCAGCCCAAGCAGGATAGGCCCATTCGCACAAATAAACCTTGTTCTTGTTGTGGTGTCTATGGTAACTATACCCATGATTTTCTTCTTTTACCTCAAACGCATCAAATGTGGGAAGCTCAAGGAGCATCCCGAGGACAAAAATCCTCCCCTTCGGTTCCTCCTAATATTTCCCCTATCCAAATGGCTATTTTTACCAATCCTTTCCCACAACAAGAATTTGTGGCTACCAAACCCCTTGAAAGTCAGGTTGCCACTCAACCTCCTCCATCTGGTATCTTTGATTACCAGGTCCTCATGATGAACTCTAATTAACCCACTGCCATTGACCTTAAACTTTAGACTTGGTCCCGTTAGTATAACAAGTCCCCCACTACGTCTGCTATCGAGCCCCCTTCATCAGGACCCACAGAGCCTATTTAAAAACCCAATGGTCCTTTACTGATCCCTCACCCTAAGGCAGAGGTTCATACCAAGATCCCCAAGGGACCATTACACCGAAACACTGCTTCTGGTAAAGCCTCCCACTTTAATCGTATAGTAGATGACTTGGCACAATCCCCTGCTACCATGTCAATGCTGGAACTCCTACAGTCATGCCATTCACAATGAAAATCTCTACTAACTTCCATGGGTGCTCTAGATCCTTCAGGTTATCATTTGATTGTCTTCAATGTTGATCGGTTAGAACATCCCCCCCTTCCTACTTCTGTCGCCTTCCAAATCCCTGTCAAGATCTGGAATGCCAACATCTCCCATTGTATCATTGAAGAGGCGACATCCACCTATTTGATGTCCACTTTGGTTTGGAAGTAACTCGGATCTCCTGACTTAGCCCCTTCCACTATCTCCCTCTGAGCGTGGGATGGCCACTCTTCCCAGCCCCTTGGCATGTTCCACAATTATCCTATTACTCTTGCGGGCAAGACTGTTTGTGTTGACGTAGAAGTCATTAATGCCCCCTTATACTACAACATTATATTGGGTCGTAGCTACACTTATGATATGTCCATTTTCCCATATGAGGTGCACCGTAAGATGTGCTTTCCTCACAATGGAAATATTGTCACCATCAAGCAGTTGACATATTACGAACCAAAGTCTCAGACCTCCCTTGAGTCCATCTTCTCTTCGGTAGCCAATAAAAAAATAGTCAAAACTATGACCAGTGTCTCACCCAAAGTCTACAAAGACTCCTCTTTGCTTGGTTCTTTCCCGAGTCTTCCTCCTCCTATATTTGATCCCAGCTCATTGAATTTTTACATGATGCAATCGTCTTGGTCCGACCTCAAACGGATTGGTTTGACAATTCAACAGCCCCACCATCCGCAACCTGCTCCTCGAACCTTGACTTAGCCTTCAGGACCCCCTCCTCAAGGCCCCTCATCTACAACTGGCATTTATGAGACCACCTACCCTCCTAGAATGGTTCGTCCTGACCTTAACCATCTCAAAGTTGTCTCGCTTGGCCATTACCCCTCCAGTCAAATTTCGTTTCTACCTCCCTCTCCTAGAGTCTTTTAGGTACTTGTTATAGCTACCTTGTCTCTTCCTAACATGACCCTGGGGATCCCAGTCTAGTAAATTTATCTCCAAGCCTCTCTCCCACCTGGTCATCCCAAACCTTATATCGCTTTGACCTCAGTCCAACCGGTCTCCATGACCCCTCCATTTTCTTCTGTGACTCAGCCACCTCAACAGGAACCTACTCATGTTGCGAAAGCTCCGGGTGAGGGGGAAAAGCCCATAAGAAGGTACCTAAAGACAAGGTCTCCCAGATAACCCTTGATCCTCCTCAGCCTCCAAATCATACCCCCCTCATGTGCTTTTTGTGATGTTGTCGGTCATGCCACCCATAATTGTCCTGAATTTCCTCGTATCAAGCCCATCATTAATGTCGGGTTTCTTGAGTCTAAGATCCCTAAAGCCTATGTTTGTTCCTCGATTTCAGCCAAGAACCTCAAGACTTTTCACACCAACCACCCCTGTGCTTTTTGTGATCTCCATGACCATTATACCCATATTTTTCCCCACCTCAAGCATTAAGGCACCTCTTTGGAAATAGTTCGGGAGTACAAGACTGAACATAACCATTCTGCCTCTCCCGTAATTGCACAGTATGATTTAGGCCAACCTGAGGATACCTCTACTCCCATTGAAATTCCCCCTCCCGATGTCAATATTACAGAGTCTTCGGCCACTATCCTCTACCTATCATCATCTATGAGATCGATGGTGGAAGATCCCTCTAGGACTTCCCCTTCTATTTCACTTGACCTCCCTTCAGCGATCACCCTGGCCTCAACATTAGCGGATCCATTATCTGCTTGTTCTGTCATCACCCCCGTGATGATGCACATGTGAATCTTTTTTCTCATGATGATGAGTCAGGTAGCTTTTCCATGTCATGTGGTTACCCTTCCACTAGTCACCCCATATTGTACTATGATGATGACATCATTGAAGCCTTTTCCACCCCTAACTTCATATTTCCCACCCATAAGAGGAATGACACCATATGTGTCTATGGTGACTTTCACAACCTGAGCACAAGCTACCCCAAAGGCAACTCCCACACACCACCTACCTTTCAGTGTGCTGGTGGTAGAAATCCTACCTAGAGCACTCCCTCCAGCAGTGTTTTTTTGATCTCTACCTTGTGTTTGGGTTGCTAGCATTGTTCATCATCCTATCATTTTTTTCCTTGGGGCACCTTTCATATGGACCCCCAGTCCACACCATATATTAGTTATGCCAATGGTGCAAGTCACTATTCTCGTAATCTATCCTTGGCAGCTTGGGCCATTTTTACCCCCTTGCATTCACTTGTTCTCTCTTACATCATATGAATTGGCACTACCACCAATATCCAGACCAAATATGATGCAGTCTGAGGTTTATTAGCCAATGCCTTTTCCCATCACATCCTTCACCTTCATGTTCGTTTAGATTCCCTGGTTCTTTTCAGGCAATTGAATGGTGTTTATCATGTGCATAATCCTGTCCGTTTTAAAATATATTTATGATTAAAGCATTTTATGTGTGAATTTGAAATCATTACATTCATTCATGTACCTAGAGCAAAAAATCACTATGTAGATAGCATTGAGAATAATATTCTAGATTGGAATTTATCACAAGCATTTCACACAAGGAAATAATAATAAACCATAAAACGATGCATATCCATTATGTGTGTCATTCAAAATGTTTTAGATTCCATCAACTCTGATACATATGACATGCCCATAGTATGTTACAAAAATCAAAACCAGGGGCACCACATGCCCCTACACCTAATCACTATTTGGAGGATATCGGGCCAATGGCTCGGCTCTGACAGCTCGTAGATCACGCATCCCCTGTCCGGCCATCACCTTGTGCCGCATGACCCCTCGCCACTCTGAGGGTAGACCAATATATGGCTCTATGTACTGGTCATCAAGATCTTTCCATCCGCACTCTGAAACACTGGTCAGAAGCCTCTCACATCTACTACGGGTTTCCTCTATGAGGGCAACTACATCCTCATTTTTTTGACCCTTTGACCCACCAGGTGCTGCAACTCTTGATACTGCAGGCCACCCATATACCCGGCCGGTTTCACCGATGTTGTATCTGCATACCAAAAGTGAAAGAATCAGTACTATATACAATATTTTGAAAATTTAAAATGCACATAAAATATTAGCAACTTGTCACTTACCATTGAGCCCCCATTCTCTTCCTGGTAGCAGTGGAAAGTCTGGGTCCCCGTGATAACTCATCCCACTATAGGGATAGTCATATATGTACAGTGGCATATGATCCCAATGAGCAAAAAACTCAGGTTGGAACACTTGTCCAACTGCTCCATCTCCCCCTCTGCATAATAATTTCCCCTAGTGGCGCATCCTGGGCTCCCTCGAGCTCCCATCCTGGATCTGTATACAAGGCCAAAGTGTTGAGATCTTCTCAAAGAAGAGCCAGCACAACACTGTGCCATATGCACAGTCATGGTTCACCTGCTGCTTGCATAGTGAAAACTGTCATTTCAATAACGACAAAATCATTTAGGCCCACCCATAGTAGGTCCCACTCAACACACTCCCAAAAAGCATCATCTTACCCCCATTGATGTGGTGGAGCGCCTAGTTGCCCAGGATCCGCAGCATTGCTGTGGCCACAACATGGGTGTCTATCCGCTCTAGATCCCCGATCGGTATCTGTGTCCCCTTCACATGGAGACCTGGTCGACAATGGTGCTCCAAAAACTCCATAATGTTTTGCCCTTATGGTAACACTGGCTGCGTACTTCCCACCATCCTAAGTGGTGGGAGACAAGTTAGAAAATATATATCATAGATAGTCAACTCAATCTGGTGCACCTACACAATAAATATCTCATGAAACAGATCCTAATAGCTAATAATCTGGGCCAACAAGGGCTCTCCAACTCTCATCAAAGGGTTCTCCACAAACTTCACAATCCCAAACCTATCCAATGCAGTGCGGACACCATGATCCTCTCGGATCTCAGATCATAATGTGTCCAAGTCTTTCTCTCTCCAACTGATCCTCAACTCTACCATATCTATACAAAACCATCATATTTTTCAGTGTAGAGAAATGAAAGACTACATTACAACCATAAAAACCCAGGTCTTAGCCAAAAACAACACCAAAATCCCTCTCTCTGAGAGGTAGCACTTTTTAGGCCATTTGTGGGATAGGTCACAGTTTTCTACCCAAAACCTATTACCCAGGTCACAGATATTGCCCCAAAAAGTGTGACCCAACCGTGAAGAAGAGTAGGGGTCTGTTCCTGAGCTTTGGGTGCCTAAAATGAAATTTAAATCCACTGAAATGAATTAGTAGGGTTAGGCCTCTTACCTACAACTGACGGATCTCGATTCCAATGGTCGGTTTGTCTACTACTACCTCCATAAGATTTAGGGCCTTTTCTCCTCTCTACATTCACCACAACTACACTTGCAAATGAAACAAACTGGAGGGAAAATGCCTTATTAAAAGAGAAACCCTAGATTTTTATTTTTCTAGTTGCGACCAAATTGTAGCTCAATTTGACAAACTATAAACACCATTGGAAATCTCTCACCGAGCTCTCAAATGGGTATCCTTTAGTTTTTTTTGATTTGATACTTCAGCCAAACATATTTTTTCCAAGAAGGGTCACTTCACCACTCCTCAAAATCAAATTTTTTCACTTGCAACACTTGTACTTAGGGCACCACTTTTCCTTCATACTTGTCCATGCTCGTGTCAATTTTCATCGTGTGTAGCCATCTTGTACTCATGTTTTTATGGTCCATACCGAGCCTGTTCTGTGTGGCAACATCATCAAGTTGCCCTTGTTTAGAACATCCGAGTTGAGTCATCATCGCATCCATGGAGTTTGTCCCGAGTCCCTTTATATCTCGTTATAGTGCTCCATCCTTCATTGCTCTGTTCCTCTCTCATGTCACACATTTTGGCTTTCAGTGATATTGTCCCCTATCCCTCCGGTGTTTCGTCAGTAGCTGCCAGGTCATCCATGCCCTTTATGCCCCAACAAGGGAAGTCGTCAGCCCACTACTCAGTACCCTCCCATTCCACCATTATCCCTGGTGTCAACCTATAAGTTACTCTACTATTATCTCTCGTGCCTTAGTTGAGGATCCCTTATTGCCTCACCTATGGTGGACCTCCTTCTGTTGACATCAACTTATTCATTCCAAAAGACAGGTCTAGAGGGTAGTGTACTTTGGTTCCAGCTTCCACTCTTGTTCGGTGCCTCAGGTCAGGAAAAGGGACTCTTTATTACCCTTTGACTTGATTTTTTCTTAGATCCACTCCTTATGGCATGATTGAGATCTGTATACTTGATGGTTCAGTAATGCAGCAAATTGTACCGGTGATTCCTAGGTGTGTGTGAGATGTTTTCAGACCTCATGAGGGGGTGGCACTTCAGGTAGCCCCCCACATTCCCGGATGACCTTTCTACTACAACCTTGGGTGTAGTTCCATATATTGGATGGTTCCAGTCTTAGCCGCTTGTAGCGCCTCTTTAGTTTGAATGTATCATTTAGATTTTCAGAGCCCTTTCCTGTTTTACAGGGCCTCTTTGGTTGTACTTATATCTCATGTACTCAGATATTATTGTATAAGTATTGGCTGTTGTCCCAGGCACAATATGTATGTGGGATCCAATTCCATATTTTTCTCTGGCCCATGATTATGCCAACATGTACTATACAGTTCATTCCCTTGTTTATTGGAAGTAGTATTATTTGTACTTTATTATCTCGGTGAGCATAGGTATGCCTCCCCCGCCTCATGTAGAACAGGTACTCACTCATAAAATAAAATTTTCACACCTGTAAGTCTCACCTCCTCAGGGTCTTATCCTTTTGTGCTTTAGTCTACCTTATATTTTTCTCTCTTTGACTCCCCCTTCGGTGTCTAGTGACTGAGTTCTTACAACGTACTTCGGTCATACGATTAGCTTCTAATGCTCACACGCTAGGGGGAAATCAGTTACACCAATTTTTGGTCATATAACCTATTACTATTAGATGGACAAAAGTACACCATGTAAGACCAATTTTAACCTAGTAAAATTGCTTTCACTATGAAAAATAACTCAGTAATCCATAATTTATTAAGTTGTTTATGGTATAAACAGGAAACCGCATGAGGAATAATTGAATAAATCCTTATTTGTTTGATTTTCCTTAAGGGAGAATTAATTAAACCACATTTTAATTAGTATTCCTAATCATATTTAACCCAAAACAAGAAAATTAATTAGATAAATCACTATTTATCTTATTATTTTCTAGGAATATTTATTTAAAACATTATTTAAATAATCTTCCTTGTTAAATTTGACTAAATCATTTATAAATAATTGAATAAATCATTATTTTTTTAATTATTACTCAACATAATTCTTAAAATAATAAATAAACCATTTATTTATTTATTATTTACAAATAAAGGGATTTGACCAAATTAAAATTATTTTTTTCTCCAACAAAATTAATAAAATATTCCATAAAAGTTAGATCTAAATTTGGTTAATAATATTTAATTATGCACCAATATCTAGACTAACTCAATATTTTGTTATAAATAGAAGGGTTTTTCCATTTATTCACTACCTTTTGTTGCCTAAAGATCACTCTGGATCTATACTTTTAGTCTGACTTTGATCCTCCATCATTGTCATATTTTTCTACCTTTTTGCTTGTGAGCTCCCCTTGAGTTCCATTTTTGTCTGGGTTTTCTACAACATCAAGAGAGAGATATACATTAGATTTGAAGCGTCGAAGACATACAAGAAGCCATCCAATTGAGGGGGATTGGTAACAACTTTCTATGTTCCCTTCCCAGGTGTCATAAATACAAAATTCTTTAAAAATATTCTTGTCTTGTCTATTGGATGAAGGGAGCAATTATTTTTTTTATTTGTTGTTTAATGTCTTTAACTGCATAGATCTGGATTTTTGTAGAATTTATTCTGATCACTAACTGCAGATCTAAGGAAATTGACAGCCATCTTTGATGTTAGGGTTGTTTTTTATGCAAAACTAAAGTGAGATTTTTTCGTACGCTTGCAATTAAAATTCACACAAACATGGTGTATCCCCTTTCTCATATCATATGTTGTGAATATCCTATGGAGTTTTTCAATGGTAATATTCGGAAAATCATGCATTTATTTAATGGAGAAGACTTTGGAATCAAACTTTGGGGTTAAAGGTCTCAAAATATTTTAAGCAACAACAATATCCTTTATTTCATCATCAAGATCATTCACTGTTTTGAAAATATCATATAATATAAGAAAAAACTTGCAAGACTTTTATCATCATGCATTCTAAGAGACTCATACTGAATTCTATATGATTGAAGTTTAGCACTTTTGACCTTAGATTCACCTTCATAGCTTTGAGAAAGCTTATCCCATGTTTCCTTTACAGTGCTCAATTGCATGACTTTCACAAACTCAGATTTATCCAATCCTCCCAAGATAGAATTTAAAACCTTTGCATTCTTCTCATATTTTTTCTTTCCTACATCATCTATGGGAATGGAGGCTAGATATTGATATCAACCTTCAACAATTTCCCATCCATGAGCTCCTAGTAATTGTAAATATGATATCATTTCGACCTTCAAAAACATAAATTTAGTTACATTAAACAAAGGCATCCTTGTGGAAAATAATCCCTCTTGAATTCTCATCTTGATAGATCTACCTTTAAGAGATCAAGCCTCTTCTGAGGGATCTAAATCTTATTCCAATTGTTGGAAATACTGAGAGGGGGGTGGGGTAAATCAATATTTCATGCCCAATTAATAATTTACTTAGATTATACTTTTATTTTCAATGCATCTGATCCATAATTTTATTACCATCATTATGTGAGATATATCAATGATTATGAGCAGTATTCATCACAAAACAAGTAAACCATAAAATGCAATCAACACATCAACATAAGACACATAGGAACACCATGATTTTAGGTGGAAACCAAATGAGGGAGAAAACCACTACTACTATTGTCTTTGTCTTCTTGTTTTATTATAAAGAAAAATCATCTTTATATCATGGTATTGTAATCATGCAAACTCTTTCCAGTAAGAAGAATCCTACCTGCAGGAGGCTACAATATTCATTCATTCTCCAACACCCATTGGAAGGGATCTATGACTCCCTCACTGAAGGTTGCAACCCTCAACACCTCGTGGACCACATTTCACAATATTTCACACTAGATCCACCTATAAACCAACCATCAAAACCTATAGACCACCTTTCATCAATTTTCAAACTGGACCAGCATTCTTCAATAAGCTCAAATGAACAAACCAATTAAAGCGTTCAACTAATCAAATAAAATCATTAAAGAACTGAAAATAAAACCACTGAATGCCAACTGAATTACTCGAAACCGATACCAAACTGAATACTGATGTCCAAATTACTAAATCACTAAATCACAACTGATTCTAATTCTAATGGGGCAAACAAAAATCACTGAATCATAGTCTAATGAATGCCAAGTATGACTATGTAATAATGACCATTCCCAAACAAAACTATCTAATTTTGTCAGGCCAAGTCATAAATATTGTTTATATACAGTTATCAACTCAACAAATAAATAATCCATGAAATCAATCATATATAACAAGTGATGCTTTTGATCAAATCAACCATTAATACTTTATTGAAAAATATCAACAAATTCATTGATTCATAACATAAATAACCATAATGCACATGAAAAAGTATCCAAAAGGAACCCTTATCTACATAAAATATGTTAGAAAATATAAAAGAGTCATACGCTTATGTCATGCATATCTCTGCCCTGTCATGATAACATATTAGCCTTCCATTTCCCCTATAGAGACAAGCATTATTGGTTCCTTAATTATTTTTAGATCTAATAATTGAACCAAACTTCTTGCTCACTTTTTATATTTAAGAATCGAACCAAGGGTAAAAATCGTTGATTTATTCTTACCACATGCACAAATACCATTGTCAAATTTGACCAGGATCAATACAACCACACACACAAATGATAAAAATCCTTTCAGTGCCCATATTTCTTAAGATAATGACACTTCCTTCAATCCAAAAATATAAATTACAATGGGAGGCTTAACAACCAAGAGGATTAAACATATTTCATAATATTGAACTCAACTCTTTTTACTTTTCTGTCGTAATAGTTGATTTTCTCATTAAGACTTACCTTTTATAACCATTTGAGTATCAGTACCTCCATGGAACTCTTCATTTTTTGAAATGTTGTCATTGATGGGGAAGAAGAGAAGAAAAATAGCAGAGTAGCAAAGGCAACAAAAAGAGAAGCAAAGTAGCACAAAGTGGCAGACAAGAAGTAGAGAAAGAGAGGCAAGAATAGGGACCATGAGACATGAAGCAAAGAGAAAAATGTCAGGAGAAATATGGGGGGACAGAGTAGAGTTGAGAAAGGAAGGAATAAAACAAATAACAGAGTTTTA